>JAWWLZ010000063.1:297040-311663 GCA_035041345.1 Poliocrania exsul | reverse complement strand
ACAACACCCTTGGTTTGGCCTCTTTATTAACACCCCAGAAATGGGGTTTCCAGCCCCAAACCAGGGTTTGCCACTTGGGATAGGAATGTGCCTCTTTGCAGCCCACCAGGACCAGGACCAGCCCTGCACCAGCAGCTGCTGCCACCAAAACTGGCCTTGTGTCCAATTACACCACAATTAAGGGTCCCATTATTAACGAGCCTTCAGCCCCTTGGCTTAATTGCACAGGTGGTGCTCATCACCCAGTTCCAGGAGCTGGAATTCCTCATCATCCTCTCAGGCAGGCAGGGAGATGCTGTGCCAAGCCCATATGGAATAGCTGCAATATATCCATAGGTGGATATCCATCAATCCATCTCAATGAAACCAAACGTAGACACAGCCCCAAGTCCAATCCAAGGAGAAGCCAGTCCCAGTTAACTGAAGCACAGGGAAAAGCAGCTGGAGTGATTACAGTAGAGCCAAAAGACATCTGGAGCTCCTGTATTAATATTCCATAAGAAAACAGCTGGAGCAGTCCCAGCCCAGTGAGAACAGCTGGAGCAATTAGAGCTGGCAAATGAGCCGTGGGGAGGGCAGAGCTGGGTGCCCCCCGGCAGGGCAGGCTCGGTGTGGGGATATGGAAAGTGCTGGTGTGGAGAGCAAGCTGCTGGGATTAGGCTTTGGAGATGAAAACAGAACCTGGAGGCACTTCAGGTTTCTTCAGACACTTCAGCTCCGCTGCAGCTCTGCAGGTTTTGCTTTCCAGGCTGGGCAAAAGGAGCGATGAGTGTTGCAGACACATTGGTGGGTCCCAAACCACGGCGAGTCCCAGGCAGGGAATTCCATGGAAAGCTTCTCCTCCATGGTCCTCAGGGGGACTGGAGCCAGCTGCATCCTTTGCAATTATTAGTTCTTCCACTTTAATTGCTGATTCCTGATACTAAAAAGAGCTTTGAAGATGAATTGTGGTGTTGTTTAACAGGTGATTCCATGAGAGCCAGGGATGCTCCAGCCACACTCAGCACCCACCCAGGGGTGCAGCACCCACACAAACCCCAACTCTGCTGCCCTCCATGGAGCAGGATGAGACCCCCTGGCCCCACCACCAGCAAGACCAGCTGTGAGAGGGGCAGCTCTGACTCTGTGGGGATCATCACAGCACACAGAGGAGATCCCTGGGGGGCAGTGAAGGGGATGTGACAAACAGAAAGAAGTCACTAGTGGGAGAGGCCAGCCCTGGATGTGGCCAGTCACTGATGGGTGGCACCAGACACATGGAGCCAGCTCTGTCCTGTGCCTCCTGCCGCATCCACTGGACCTCCAGAGCCCAAAGTGACCTGAGCACTCTGTCACACCTGAGCCACAACTGGGGACCATGGTGAAGGTGAGGCCAGACCTGGGAGACCCATCCAGTGGCCTCAGCTCCAGGACAGCCCTGGACAAGGGCTGGGGCAGAGCAAGACATTCCAAACACTGGAGCAATGCTGGATCCTTCGGTGAGGTTGTCACCTCCCTCAGGTGCTGGCAGCAGGACCCAACCCCAGCGCACAGCCAGAACAGGGAGGAAACCACAGCTCAGCCATTCAGGAGCCAAAAAACAGGGCCCTGGTCACCACAGAGCTTGTCTGCACAACCTGAACCTGCTTGAGGACAAACTTAGCTGGGGAAGAGCACTAGGGGAGCCGAGCAAAGCTGCTCCCACTCCTGGGCTGCTTTCCCGGGAATACAACAGTGCCGGATCCAGCGGCGACCAAGCACATAAAAGATGTTACCTAAGTACAAAGCACTAATTGTTTTAATTGCTGTTATTATCGCTGCCAGATTTGGTTCCCAATAAGGGATGAGTGAGCACGACTCGTGCTGGGAGGAGCTGGGCATCAGCCAACTCTCACACCCTCCACTGAACCAGGCATGGATAGAACTCCACTCCAAGGACAAGGGCAGTGTGTCTGCAGTGACATCCCCATCCAGTCCCCAAGTCCTCCCCAAGCATTTCCCTTCCCCGGCCACCACCACTGTCCTTTTCTGTCACCTCCTCTGGGGCTGCACCAGCCTTTCCACTTCCCTGTTAGAGCAATGCCATAGGAGATATTCCCATCATGCCCCTGGGCTGACAGCCATGGATGCCACCAGAAACACTCTGGTGTCTCAACAGCCACAAAGTGCCACTGTTGGGGGTGATGCCCCTCCCTGAGCAGACTCACCATCCTCATCCGTCTGGAAAATCACCTCCTTGCCCTCCTTGCGTCCCTCAGGGTTGGAGAGGATGAGCCTGACGTGAATGTTCTTGTAGGGCAGCAGGTTCTTGATGGTGTAGCGGTTGGTGTTTCGCTCCATCTTCACACACTCCTGGAAGGTCTGGTTGTGGCCGGAGCCCACGAAGTAGCGGTAGCAGAGCGAGACGGTGTAGGTGTGACAGCGGGTCAGGTTGTAGCCCAGAGGCTCCCACTGCAGTGTCAGCTGCCTGGACTGGATTTCGGAGAAAGCCAAACCTTTGGGGGCCCTCATGGGCTCTGGGGAGGGAGGAGATGGGGACATGAGTGAGGAAGAAAAGTATCTCATGGATTTTTGTGTTACCAGGGAAAATCCTTTTCCAGTGCAGGGATGAGGGCAGAGAGCAACCCTGATCCCAAAACTGAGACCAGCCCTTGCACAGGATGCTGCTGCCCTGCAGACAGGGCTGGGGACATCACTGGGTCTCAAAGCCACCAACACTGCAGGGACAGCAGCCCCCATGGGCTCATCCTTCCCCTGTGGGGTGGGGCTGGGTACCAGCCCTGCTGTCCTGGCCGGCATTGGGAACACCCACCCCATGAGCAGCCCCAGATAACCAGATAGAGGCCATGGAACGCCCTGCTGTCACCAAGCCCATGTCAGGCTCTTGAAAGGAGAGGGACTGAGTGCCATCACTGGGAAGTTTAATTAGCTCTAATTGCCGTGAACAGGAGAAGTCAGCATTAACAAGGAGACAAGTTCCTCTGCCAACACATGGTTGGCTTGGGTTAATGGCAGTGAACTCCTCTCCACACCCACGGGTGGTGGGGAGGGCTTGGGGGGGCCTCTCCCAAGGCGCCCCAGGGTGCCCAGGTCGCCCAGGCAGGACCCACCTGCGCACTTGGTGCGGCTGATGAGGGGTGGCCCCGGTTTGCCAGTGCCCCCCTCGCCGGGCCGGGTGAGCAGGACACTGATCTCGTACTCCGTGTCCGGGTCCAGGTGCCAGAGCTTGTAGGTCTGCATGTTGACGGCGTGGACCTCCGACCAGGGCCCCGAGGTCATGCGGTACTCGATCTCCTTGCGCACGATGGGGCCGTCGCCGATGATGGAGTTGGTGTTGAGCTGGATGATGAGGTAGGTGGAGCCCGCCCGGAGCAGCTGGGGGGGTGCAATGGGTGTGGGGGGCTCTGGAACAGAGTGGAGAAAGGGCAGGTGGAGCATCACCCCCACCCCAGAGCCAGGCCAAGGCTGGCACAACCACAGGTACCACAGTTCTGGTTTTTGTTTAGTAGTTACACTTGACACGTTCCAAACCTTCCCAAACCAACCCACCCCATTCAGCCTGGGGGTGACCTAATTGTGGCCTTCCAGTACTTGAAGGGTCTACAAAAAAGATGAACAGGGACATGCTACAAGAGCCTGGAGTGACAGGACGAGGGGGAATGGCTTCCTGCTGGCAGAGAGGAGGTTTAGATTGGATATTAGGAATAAATTCTTTATTCTGGGACTGATGAGGCCCTGGCACAGGCTGCCCAGAGAAGCTGTGGATGGCCCATCCCTGGAGGTGTTCAAGGCCCTGGATGGAGCTCTGAGCAACCTGGTCTAGTGGAAGGTGTCCCTGCCATGGGAGAGGGTGGAACAATTAGAGTTTTAAGGTCCCTTCCAAACCAAACCACTCTGATTTGTGCTACCACGCATGGGACAAACTCAGATTCCCCACAGAGAGGACATGGGGATCAACACCAAAGTACAGGAGGGAACCAGCCTGTCCTCAAACCTCAGTAAGGCTTTAACAGCAGCCATAGGGTTTCATCTGATCCAATCTTAATTATCTTTGTGAGATACACAGCCCAGCGTGGTGCCACACAGTTGCACCATAATTAATTAATTCCCACCTACTGCAATCAAAAGGAAATGATCTGAGGCCACCAGGAAAGGCAGTTTCTGGTTTGATGCTGCACAGGTCATGTGTAGCATCCCATCTTCCTCTTCCTCTGCCAACAGCAGAGCAGAAAGGGCCCATCCATGACCCAGCAACCCAGGAGAGCATCACCCACCTTTCACGATGAGCTCGGCGAAGTTGGAGACACCCGAGCCGCGGCTGGACTGGGTGACACAGCGGTACAAATCCTGCTCTGCCTTGGACACCGTGTCCAGCTGGAAGGTGGCCAGGAAGCGCCGGTGGCTGATGTGCTTCACCGAGACAGCAGGGACCACCTCACCGCTCTGCCTCTGCCCCACGGGAGAGATGGCACGTCACTGGCACCCAGAGCCACCAAACGTGTCCCCAGGGTGGGGAATCACACCTGTGCCCAGGGTGGGGGGATCACCCCTGTCTCCAGGGTGGGGGGATCAACCCTGTCCCCAGGGTTGGGGATCATCCCTGTCCCCAGGGTGGGATGATCAACCCTGTCCCCAAGATGTGGGATCACCCCTGTCTCCAGGGTGGGGTGATCATCCCTGTCCCCAGGGTTGGGGATCACCCCTGTCCCCAAGGTGGCGGATCATCCATGTCCTCAGAGTGGGGGGATCACCTGTGTGCCCAGGGTGGGGGGACCACCCCTGTCCCCAAGGTGGGGGGATCACCTTTGTCCCCAGGGTGGGGGGATCAACATTGTCCCCGCTGCCCTGCAGGGTGTTCTCCCAAAGGGAAGCTGGGCATGGGTTTCACCACCACCATCCCCACCACCACCACCCCCACTGCTCCTCACCTGCATCAGGAACCGCTCAGCCTCAGAGGCCTTCCCAGCAGCCACACACTGGAAGGTGGCATTTTGCCCAGCGTTCACCTCCACGTCACCCAGGCGGGAGAAATGAGGAGCTTTGGCTGCCAGGAGACACAAGAGAGAGGTGGCAAAGCAGCCAAGCTCTGAGGGGACCCATGGTGGCACTGCTGCAAAAATCCCACCACACCCAAAAGCCACCCGGGATGTCACGGCTGTGTCAAGCTCTGGACAAGCCAATGCCAATCCCCAGAGCCCAGACTGGGGCAGGAATTTGTTCCTGCCCCCATATACCCAGTTAGGGTTGTGATGCCCCAGGGAGGGATGCACCTCACCCCCTGGCACCCCACTGTGCTGGCACCACATGCAGGCTCTGAGGTGGATAGAGGAGGGCAGGTCTTCTATTCCAGCCTAGAAGAAATAGGTGGTGAACCCCAAGAGCTGATGTGTTGGGACAGCCTGGAATTTTGGGTCCCCACCAAGCCTGAGTGGCCACTCTTGATGGGGACACTCAGGCCCCACGTTCAGCCTGTGCTTTTCCAAGGGTTTATCAAAACTTAAGCGACGTTGGAGCTGGTGGGGACATGGAAAAAGGAGCCTCAGAGGTGCCCAGGAGGTGAAGCCCAACCAGCCCAGGTGACAACAGGACATCCAGGCTGCACCTGGCATTAGTCCACCCTCTCTCTCCAGGATCATCCCAATGGGCACCAGCTCCAAGCCCTGCTGCCCAGGACACCCCCCCACTGCCACCCACCTCGGGTCCCACCCCCTGGCACTCACAGCACGGGTAATTCAGGAGCAAAATGTCATCCAAGCCGAGGTACCCCCTGCGCTCTCCGGACACCACCGCCTCGAACAGCACCTGCGGCACCAAACACGGCGGTCACCCGCGGGCACGGTGCCCAGGCGGTGCCAGGGGCTCTGCTGGGGCTCACCTGGTACTCGCTGGGCCAGAACAAGCTGACAGCCAGCTCTGCCTGGTGCCACTGGCGGCCGTGGGAGCCCGAGGCGTTCCAGACGGCGCTGCCCACCAGGCCCCCCGTGACCCTCACATAGGCACTGAGGGTGCCAGGGCTGTGCCCGTCCCGGCTGTACATGAAGTAGCTGAACTGCAGGCAGTGGGTGTCGTTCTCGCTCAGAGCCTGGAAAAGCAGGTGAGCTTTCTGGCCAGGGGTGTGCTGAGAGGAGTTCACCATCAGGTAGGAGCCTGTGGAGGGAGGGAGAAGGGGGAGAGCGTGGAACAACCAAGAAGATGGTGAAGGGCATAGAGATGAAGCAACAGGAGGAGCAGCAGAGGCCACTTGGCTTGTCCAGCCTGGAGAGGAGGAGATGAGGGCAGAGCTCAACAGGGGCTGCAGCTCCTCCCAAGGCGCAGCTCCGATCTCTGCTCTGTGGAGAGACCAGGGACAGGACCCCAGGAATGGCTGGAGCTGTGACAGGGCAGGGGCAGGTTGGATTTCAGCAAAAGGTTCTTCTCTCAGAGGGTGGTGGGCACTGACCAGGCTCCCCAGGGCAGTGGGCACGGCCCCAAGGCTGCCAGAGCTCCAGGAGGGTTTGGACAACACTCTGAGGGACAGGGTGGGATTGCTGGGGTGTCTGTGCAGAGCCAGGGCTTGGACTGGATGATCCTTAGGGGTCCTTCCATCTCAGGACATTCTGTGCTTCTAATCCCCCTGCTCCAGCTTTGCCAGCAGGGATGGAGAAGGTGGAAGACCTGGAATCATGTAGATGCTCCTGTTCCCCCAGGCACTGGTCCATGCCCCGGGGGACATGCAGGACAGGATGGAGTCAGAGTTGGACACATCTGAGCAGCAGCAGGACACTGAGATGGGACTTGACTGCTGGACAAGGAGGTGACTCTGAAAGGACCAGACGTGCTGCCCCCAAGAAAATTTCCCCCTCCTCCCCAGGGCACCGGGGTCAGGGCTGCCTTCAGTGCCACCAGAGCCCCTGTGCCTGCTCTCCTGCAGTTCCCACAGCAGCTTCAGCTGCCTCAGTCCCCTCCCCAGCCGGGCCCCAGCTGCAGAATTCCCATTCCCAGCTCCTCGGATCATTTACCACGCAGTTGTTGCCGAGTTTAAACTGTGCTCAGCAGGTGCTCACAGAGGGAAAAAGCTCGTTGGCTTAACGAGCAGCAGCATCCCGGCTCTCCAGGATGCCAGGAATGCCAGGGATGTCATTCCCAGACCTGCCCCACCACCGGCAGCCGCTGGTATCCCACTTTCCATGCCCACAAATCACCAGCAGCAAAGCCAGGAGCCCCCAGTGCAACCCTGAGGCCTTAATTTTGGAGCAAGAAGGATGAAAATCCCAAAGGGATCCCAAATGCAGCATCATTTCTTGTCACTCCACTCAGGCAGCCTGGAGGCAGGAGGGGGATGCTCCTCTTCCCATGGGGCTGGGACACAGGGCAGGTGGGACACGGGGCAGATGGGACACGGGGCAGGTGGCACACAGGGCAGGTGGCACACGGGGCAGGTGGCACACGGGGTGGATGAGAAGCCACCCCACCAAACCCTCCCCTTCAGCAAAGGCAAGGGGATTATTAATCTCCATTTTAATAACAGCAGGAGCTGTAAGGACCAAAGCTGGGCTGTTTATCCAAGCCCACCATTGTTCTCCTGACAGCCAGTGCTCCATTATTAATTGCTTTCACCACGGGCTAATTCTGAATCCAGGCACTTCCTCCCATCGGCTCCCACCGAGAGGCTCCAAGAAAAGCTTAATGAAGGCAGAGGGGAATTGCAGGGGGGAGCAGCATTTGGGTCACAGAGGGCACCCATCCATCCCCTGCAGTATTTGGGATCACAGGGGGCACCCATCCATCCCCTGCAGCATTTGGGATCACAGAGGGCACCCATCCATCCCCCACAGCATTTGGGATCACAGAGGGCACCCATCCATCCCCCATAACATTTGGGATCTCAGAGGGCACCCATCCATCCCCCATACAGCATTTGGGTCACAGGGGGCACCCATCCATCCCCCATAACATTTGGGGTCACAGGGGGCACCCATCCATCCATCCATCCATCCATCCATCCATCCATCCATCCATCCATCCATCCATCCCCCCAGCATTTGGGACCTGCACCTGGGGTGACCCAGAACACCCAGAGGGTCCCAGCACCAGCTGGGGTGCCCCAGTGCCAGGTACCACACACATCCCTCAGGGATGGGAGCTGGGCCAAGGGGAAGAACTCACCCAGAAGGAAAACCTGCCCCGTGCCCCTGCCCCACGTGGTACCCAAGCCCTCGGGGTGGGCACTCAGGGGGAAATAAAACCCTGGCAATTTGTGTCCTGGGAGTCCAGCCCAGCTCATTTCCCTGGCATGGGCAAAGCTCTGTGCCCACACTCCCCTTTTTTCTCCTCTCATTTCCCCCCAGCAAAATTACTTCTGCCCTAATGAGATCAGCTCCATTTGGTGCCAGGCCATGGCATGAGGGGGGTGGCTCTGACCCACCCGGTGCCAGGGGACATGTCCCAAAGGCCACCTCATTAACGAAGGGGCCCTCGTTAACAAACACAAGCCCTTCCTCCCGCCCTCCCTTTGCCAGCGAAGAGCCACAGGACCAAAATAAAGAGGTCAAGACTAAAATTAAACCACTGATGAGTTATTTTAAAAGACAGAGAGTGGCCAACAAGGTCATCCAGGAGCAGGGATCCACCTGAGCATCCTCAGTGGGCAGGGCTGCCCACACACACAATTCTCCCCTCTTTTCTTTTCCGGAAAAGGAAGGATCCAATCCCTCCCTTTTGTGCTAATTATATCCTCCTCTGCTGGAAATGGCTGGACTTTGCTTCGAGCCCAGGGAGTGGGTTTGGTGGTTGTTTTTTTTAAATCCAGGAGAAGCTGAGGTGTTTTGAAGTGCCAGAGGGCAGGGTTGGATGGGATATTGGGAAGGAGGGTGGGCAGAGAAGCTGTGGCTGCCCCATCCCTGGGAGTGTCCAAGGCCAGGCTGGACAAGGCTTGGAGCAACCTGGGCTGGTGGAAAAACAAATCAAGAAAGAAACAAGTTTCCTGTGCTGCTCCCTAAGGAAAACCCACCAAGTTGCTCCACACAACTCAGTGATGAGGGTTGAGCTGCAAAACCAGCACAGAAAGCCTTGTACCCTCCCAGCAAATCCTCATGGGGGGTCTCCAGGTGAATTTTCCCACTTGTGGGATCAGCAATTCCTTGGGATACAAAGCAGGTCTCAGAGGATAAATCAGCACCTCCAACAGCCTTGGCCAGGAGTCAAAGAGCAAAGATCTCCCCAAGGGTTTTCCCCCAGCTCCAGGTTTCTGCTCACCTGCCTGGAAGAGGCAGCTCTTCCCACAATTCTGCCCATCCCAAGGGTCCTGCCTGCCACTTAATCCTTCCAGGAAAAACCCAAACAGCTCTACAGGAAGAGAGAGAACCCACTCCCTGCTCCTTCCCTGTCTCGATGAGTTTTTCCTCCTACAAAACCACTGAGAGATAAAAATAAATAAAGATAATTCCAAGAGCTCTTAGAAGGCAGTGGAAGGCAGGCAGGATGACAGGGAGAGGGCGGCTGTGGCAGACAAGAGGTGCCAAGGGACCAAGTCTGAGCACTGCAGCATCTGCCTCCAGGAAATCCCCTTGGAAAATGAAGCTGTCAGATCCTTCTCCATGGCACAGCAGGCAGGGAATGGGACACTCAACCCCCACTCCTGTGCTGAGCAGCTCCCAAGGAAACTCCAGCACCAAGGGCTGACCTCCCACCACCAAAACTCTCTTCATTCTACATGGGGTTTAGGGCTGTGGAGCAGGAGCTGGTTGGGAAGCAGAGCTGGAGCTGGTTGGGAAGCAGAGCTGGATCTGCCTGTTGAAGGATGGAGGGACATCAGGACAGGGGTGGAACTGGAGGAGCTGTAAGGTCCCTTCCCACCCAAACCATTCTGGGCCTGCAGCCTCACACCTGCCTCACCTGTTCCCTACATACAACTGCTCCTTTTAAAATAAAACATAATAAAAATGTGAAAAAAAATCACAATTGCAACGTGGGAGAGACCCATCCATCATCTTTAGGTGAAAGAGAGACAAGTCAAGGGAAAGGGGGAAAAAAACCCAACCCAAACAAGAAAGCCAAAGGAAAGCAGGCTGGAAAGGTAGAGGCAGGTGGCCAGCAGCCAGCACCCTCTCCAATAAATCCTGCACTCCTTGGAACTGGCTGAGCTCCAAGAAAAACTCATTTTAATCTGAGACCACGAGACTCCTTTGCAAAGTGCTCCCTGGAGAGGCCTCAGTGCTGTGAAATCCTTTCAGCCACTGCAGGGACTGAGAGGGGCCACAGGGCTGCACAGAATGGGCTAAAAACACACCAAAGTGGGTCCCTGCACCCAGTGGGTGCTCCAGGGACAGGAGGGAACAGCATCTACCTGGAACTGGGGGAGCCACAGGGACAAGAGCCCCTTTGGGTGTCACTGTCCCTCTCCAGGTTTGGGGGCTCTTCCCACTGGGATGCTCTTGCTCATCCCACCCACCCTGGCACAGTCACATCCACATCCCCATCCATCCTGGAGTTTATTCCCTGAATTTCTGGCATTCCTGTAAGCCCCCATGTCTTGCTGACCCCTCAGTTATTTCCTCAAGCAGAGAGAGCAGCCCCATTCCACCCAACCCCCTGAGCCCCCCAGGCTTCAAACAGTTCACTGCAGATTTGAAATTACAGCTGAAAATTGAGCAGAAAACTCAACTAATTGCAGGTTTCAGACTCTCCATCATGAGCCACCCCAACCCCCAGCTCTGGCTGGCCCAGGAAACCCCCCCTGGACACACAACAATTAGAATGGTTTAGTTTAAAGCAATTATTTGGAATATCAAAGGGATGAGCAGGGATCTGTCAGCAGTTCCACAGGCAGAGTGAGGGTTGTTTGCCCTCACCCAGCACCCAGGACATGCCAGTGGGGACAGGAGGCAAGGAAAAGGTGATGGGAAAAGGGAAGGCAGGAGGAGAATCAGTAGAGGGGAAAAGCCAAATTAAGCCCTGGCATGAACAAGGCCCAAGATAAACAGCTGGAGGCAGATCGATGGAGCAGAAAAGAGTTTTCTGTAAAGAAGGTAATGTTTTAATAAATAAAAAAGGTTATTTTCACTGCTGAGCTCTAAACCAGCCCACCCTCAGCACAGGCCTGGCCTCCAGGCTGGGCAGGAGATGGAGCCTTGGCATCAACAGTCCCAAAAACAAAGAGCATCCCAAGCCAGAGGTTCAGGGACAACTCAAGGAGGTCACAGTGGGACAGAGAGCAGAGTAGGGAGCAGGAATCTTGGCTTTCCACCCCAAAAATGCATCTGGACCGATGTCAGGCTCCCCCAGCCCCTGCCCCAGGTTGGGGGTGGCATGGGGATCCATGGCATGGGGGTGGCACGAGGGGCACCTGGAGCCACACAGTGTCCCTGTCCCTGCTGTGCTGTTCAACCCCTCCCCCCCAGCAGCAGCAGCAGAGTCCCTTGTCCCCTGTCCCCAAGTGTCACCCTCCCCCAGGGCCACCCATAACCTGCCCTGCTGTGCTGAGACTGGCACAGCTCAACATACCCAGGGCCAAGCCAAGCCTAAACTTAATTCCAAGCAGGACTGAAACCAGGAGAAGCCACAGAGCCCAGCCCTGGGGTACAGGACAGAGAAGTGGGTTGGGGACAGAGACCCCCAGGGACATGGGGCCCCCCAGGGGACCAGGACTCACCGTGGGGCAGGTCAGGTGTCAGGTGAGGCATCAAATAGCTGCGGATCAGCTGCCACTCGAAGTCATCGTCCTCGCCCTGGCTGTACTCGCACTGGTTGGGCTCACTGTCCTCCTCAAAGGTGCAGCCAGCTGTGGGAGACACTTGTCAGACCCTGCTGAGCCCCCCGAGTGGCTGCTCCCTCCCCAGCAGCCCCACCAGGGGGCATTTCAGTGCCCCCCCCTGAAATGGGGGGGCACTCAGCGCTCTGTGCCAAAGCCCCAGTGCCCCCAGTCAGTTCCCATCCCACCAGTGAGATGAGCTGGCAGGTCTGAGCCACAGGAGGAGGATGCAGCTCCCAGCTCTGCTTCCCAGGGCTTCTCCCAAGAAACAGGCACTTGGTCATGGTGGCCACACAGAATTCCTGCTTTGAGCCCAGCCCTCCACCTGTGGCTTGGCCTTGGGCTCTTGGGGTCTGGGCACTGAGTGGGGCAGGTCTGAGCTGGCACCTCCAACACCCCTGGAAATGCAACGCTGAGCCCCCCCCCCAGGTGTGGGACAGCACTGCTGGGACAGCACTGCTGGGTCACTGATTAGTTATATCTGAGTAGATATTTGTCTGTTGGGGGATTGGGATTGTTTGTCACCCTTTGCAAAAGCAAAAGCCAAGCACCACCTCCCCGACCCACACGGTGCTCGTGGAGAATGGGAATAAAATGTCAAAAGGTCACTTGTCCCCCCAGGAGGTGACACAGAAAGAGCCTCCCATCCTGCATCCAGCCTTCCCATCATCCCACATTCCAGCCACCCCCCTCATCCTGCATCCAGACTCTCCATCCTGCATCCAAATACCCCCATTATCCCACATTCCAGCCCCTGCATCAGCCCACATCCAGCCTCTCCATCCTGTATCCAGATACCCCCATCATCTCACATTCCAGCCCCTGCATCATCCCACATTCCACCCCCCCTATCCTGCATTCAAATACCTCCATCATCTCACATCCAGCCTCTCCATCCTGCATCCAAATACCCCCATCATCTCAGCCCTCCCAGTATCCCATATCCATCCACCCCATCATCCCACATTCCAGCCCCCCCCATCCTGCATCTGGATACCCCCAATAAGCCACATTCCAGCCTTCCCATTCTGCATCCAGATACCCTCATCATCCCATATCCAGCCCCAGCATCAGCCCACATCCATCCCTCCATCCTGCATCCAAACACCTCCATCATCTCACACTCAGCCCTCCCAGTATCCCATATCCAGCCCCACCATCTCACATCCAGCCCCACATCCTGCATCCAAATATTCTCAACATCCCACATTCCAGCCCTCCCATGCTGCATCCAGACACCCCTACCAGCCTCCATCCAGCCCACCCCTCCTTCCCATTTCCAGCCCTCCCATCGCTCCAGTCCCGCCGTTCGGGGCCGGCTTTGTCCGCGGGGCCGCGGGGGGCTGTTCATTAACACCGCCCCATTGTCCATTAAACCCGTGATTACCCCGGACCGGGGAAGCAGCGCTAATTACGGGGCCCCGGGCTCGCCGCGGGGGCTCACTGGGGGCACTGGGGCGGACTGGGAGCACTGGGGGGGGGTCTGGGCTCGCCAGGGCAGGCGTGTTAAGAAAGCCCTGAGCAAGCAGAATGAACAAAGGCAAATATCCCCTGATGGGAGGGCAGGAAAGCAGAGCCGGGCCAGGGGATTATTTCTGCCGGGTTTTTTCCTACTTCATCCCGAATTACATCAGTTCATTCCCCGCCTGCCACGCGGGGATTTGCCACTTAACGGGCTCGTTCCCACCGCAGGTCGTGCCTCGATGCATCACTCAGGCAAACACGACTCCAAACACTGGGGAAAAAAACCCTGTAAGATGCCCAGAAAATGCCAATTCCAAACCCTTTCGCACATATTTGAGGCTTTTCCTCCCTTTTGCGGTCATTCTTTAAAGCACAAAGGCACCTTCCAGCTCTGCCAGCGAATGTTTTTTCCTCTCAGAACCGTAAAAACTTCTCTTTAAGAAACCGAAAGCAGCTTCTCTGCTGTTCCTCTGTCTGGAGGCAGCGAGACATCGCAGTTTGTTCCAAACCTTCCCGACCGGGAGCGTCTGCCCAGCCCACGCCGAAGTGCCCCCGCAGCGCAGCCCCTGTCGCGACACGCGGCGCGATTTTAGAGGCGGAAACTTGGCTGCACTTTCCGAACGGGAGGAAAAGCAAAAATCTGTCAAAAAAAAAAATTTTCCAGGAAAGGAGGAAAATAAAATTTCGAAATCAAACAGTGTCACAGAATAAGTGCCAAGTGATTTAAAAGGAAAAAAAACCCCAGCCTAAGTGTTTCTTTCCAAGATCTGCTGGAGTGGGATATTCTTGGAGGCAGAAATTTGTTCTTCAGGGTTTTTTTGGGTTTTTTTTGGTCTGAGAAAGCAGAGAGGAGGCAAACAACGTTTCAGGCTGGCAGAGCCTCATTTCCCAGGAAAAAGTGGTTCCTTCACCCCAATAAACAATTCCCAGCTGCTGGAAATGTCAAGGGGGAGAGAGAAAACCTCCTTCTCCTCCTGGGGGGCACCCAAATGCCACTGGCACCCCCGTGCCTCAGTTTGCCCACTGCTCCATCACCCACAGCTGCACCTTGGGCCACCCAGGAGACTCCACAAGTTTCAAATGCAATTACAGGGCAGGTATTTTGCTGGCAAAGGCACAGCTTGGCCAAGCCCATCCATCTCCCTCCCCGGACAGGTTTATTGCTCTGGCTTTTCCCAGCACGAGCCTTCCCTCCCATCCACGGCAAAAAAACAAAAGCAGCTCCACTGGCCACTCCATCTCCCTGACTAATTTGTCTCTGATTTGTATACACAGGGAATAAATCCAAAGGGTTTCACAGAGCTTTGGTTTCCGTGAGCTGTGGGATGTTCCTGGCTCTGTCTCTCCCCATCCAAGGACAGGGCTGGGGAGATCATAGAATCACAGAATCATAGAATGGATTGGGTTGGAAAAGACCTCTGAGATCATCAAGTCCAACCCTTGGGCCAACTC
>JAWWLZ010000063.1:260085-272307 GCA_035041345.1 Poliocrania exsul | reverse complement strand
GTCAGGGGTTGCTCACCCCAGGGGGTGGGGGGTGGGGATGGGGTGCAGCTCCCTTGTGGGACCCCCATGGCAGTGTCAAGGGTGCTCAGAGGCTCCCAAGCACATGGGGGGGACCCTGGGGGTGCCCTGATGGTCTCACAGAGAGATGCCAGGAGGAGTCCCCCTGCCCCCCACCCACCTCCTGCCACTCCTTCAGTCTGCCTCAAACCACGTGTTTTCCCCAGGAATCCCATTCTTGCTTAATCTGGGGGGTGCTGGGCAGGTCTGAGCCCCCAGCAGTGCTGCCCCCCAAACCCACCCTGGGTTGCACCCCACCTGTGGGGTTTCTCTGAGGTCCCAGCTGAGGGACCAAGCTGGTCATGAGCATTTTTTGGGGACAGCAGCTGGTGCTTGGTGTCACCGTGAGCCAAAGAGCCTTGAAAGGAGAAAGTCACATTTTAGTGGATTTTAGGCCTTTTTTTCAGAGGGGGGGACCTCAAGGTCTTGCTGCCCTGCTTGAACCAGCTCAGGTCCCCCCTAGAAATGCCAGCACATTCTCTGGGTACATCCAGGCATGGAACCCCCTGATTTTTTGGGGAAGGACAGTTGCTCTTCCAAAATTGCAACACGGTGCTTGTCACCACTGAGATTTCCTGCCATCACCCCCAGCTTGTGCAAGGCCAGCCTTGTGCTTTCTGACTTCTCTTTTCCCACAGATTTCTGAAAATATCCCAGTTCCTGTAACGCTCAAGCTGGGCAGGACGAGCCGTAAAACCCCCTGGCTGTTGAAACAGCAGCTTTTTTATGAGACCTGTTGAATTTGTTAAAATTAGTGAATGTCACTTGGCTTGGTGACACAGGATTGTGTTGGGTGGTTGGCTTTAAGTTGCCTCCACCAAAAATCCTGTCCATCTGTCTAATATAAATCTGATTTTTTAGCAGGATGGGGAGTGCAGTGTTGTTAATTTAAGTGTAGGTGGTCCAGGCATCTCCCTCCAGCTTCTTGGTGCAGAAGACATCACCAAGCAGGATTTAATGCCCTTTTCTGTGGTATTTCTCTGTTCAGATTGAAGGATCTGGAGGTTCCCAAGCTGGGAGACTCCGATGTCCACGTCAAGATGTTGGCAGCTCCCGTCAATCCTGCTGATGTCAACATGATCCAAGGTGATGGGTTGGATTGATAACTTGGCACATGAATTCTTGTGGGATGCTCAGAATCAGAATATTCTGAGCTGGAAGGGACCCCCAAGGATCATCAAAGTCCATCTCCTGTCTTGGAGGGTTTAGAGATGCCTCCTCCTGGTGTGGGGATGTCTGGGGTGCCAAAGTCCAGCTCTGTTGTGTTGGAGGGTTTGGAGAAGGCTCCTGGCATAGGGATGTGTGGGGTGTCAAAACCCAAGTCCAGCGTCTTGGAGGGTTTGGAGGTGGCTCATGGGATGGAGATGTTGGGTATGATGGGTCTCCAGCTCACCTCCAGCTTCCCAACAGGGACCTATGCCATCCTGTCCCCACTGCCAGCCGTGGGAGGGAACGAGGGAGTCGGGGAGGTGCTGGAGGTCGGGAGTCGTGTGAGGGCTCTGGAACCCGGGGACTGGGTCATCCCTGCGGATGCTGGACTGGGTGAGTGTGTCCCCAGCACCTCTGAGCCCTCCCTCATCCCCAGCCTCATCCCTCTCTGCATCTCCCACCTGCAAAGCATCCTCTCAAAGGATTTGTGGGAGTTGCCCAAGCATGACCCGTGGTCGTGGTTTTGTGTGAGCCGTGGGGATTTTGGGGGTCCTGCAGCAAAACCACAGCTCTCCAAAGCACCAACTTAACCACATGTCCCTCTGCTTACAGCAATTCCATCTAATGGAATGAGAGTAAAAATGGGTAAAAAACTCTGTTAGGGAATGTTGGGCCATGGCAGCAGCAGTTGAAACCCATTCAGTGCCATATGAGCCAAATCATAATTATAATGAGCTGGGTTGTCTCAGGTATCTGCTGGAATCATTACCTGTTTATGTCTTGATTTAAATTATATTTTCACCACCTATTTTGATTTTTAATGTGGTTTATTTTTAAAGCAAGCTCAGTTCTTGCTCCCCAACCCCTGCAAGAGATGCTGCTCACCCTCCATGGATGCAGGGAAGGGTGGGGATCCCCAGAGAAGGGCCTCCTGTTCTTAAAATAAAAAAGCTGGAGCACCTGGAATAGGAGCAGTGACAATGCCATTGCTTATGCTAAACGTACATTTAGAAATAATCCTCTTTTCCACAGCACAGACCCTTTGTGAGGCTCCTGTGCCATTGTCAAGCATTGCAGCAATCTTTGTTTCTCTGGAAACAACCACGTGTTGTCCCATCAACCCAAAGCTTCCCCAGAGGCCTGGGAGAAAACATTTCACCTGGACAAGGTCGTGGTGACACCTCACTGTAGTTTCCTCCTCAATATGAATTCCTCTGCTGGGAACGTGTGGGGATTCAATTCCCAACAAACGCTCCTTGAAAATGCCAATGGCCTGAAATGTGCTGGTTCTGGTTTAGTGTAACAGCTTCTTCTTTGCCTATTTCTTCTTAAAAGCCTTTTTTTTGCTTAATGGGAGAAGGAAAGGGATCGAGTTAAGAGCCAAATGGGATATTTTTTAACATAAAACCCCCTGTAAATAGATGATTGAGGGTTAAATTGGATTTAAGTATAGAGGGAGGAAAGCTGCCTAAATTGGCTTTGAATATCCAGGCTCATCCATAGGATGGAGAATATTTCCATTATCTCTGCACACTCCCTGGGCCCAGGGAGCCCCAGTCCCATTATCCCCCTGGGAAATGAATGGGCTTTACTGGGGGATAAATCTCACTGAGGGATCCATCCACTCAGTGATGGTACCCATATGGGAAAGCATTCCATAGTTCCCTCTGCAGGATGGAATTTTAGGCCAGCCTGGCATGGGGATGTTACCACAGGTGGCATTAACCTCGTGGTATGAACTGAGGTTCTCATGATGTTTTCTTTGCCCTTCCCATCTTCCCATGGCACTGCCCATGGCACTGTTACCACAGGTGACATTAATGACGTGAACTGAGGTTCTCATGGTGTTTTCATTGCCCTTCCCACCTTGCCATGGCACTGCCCATGGCACTGTTGGCACGAGTGACATTAATCTCATGGTATGAACTGAGGTTCTCATGGTGTTTTCCTTGCCCTTCCCACCTTCCTGTGGCACTGCCCATGGCACTGTTGGCATGAGTGACATTAATGACGTGAACTGAGGTTCTCATGGTGTTTTCCTTGCCCTTCCCGCCTTCCCATGGCACTGCCCGTGGCACAGGGACATGGAGGACACATGGGGTGTTCCCCGAGGAGCTGCTGCTGAAGGTGCCGCGGGACATCCCCGTGCTCTGCGCGGCCACTCTGAGTGTCAACCCCTGCACAGCTCTGAGGATGTTGACCGACTTCGAGACCCTGGCACCTGGTAGGGCACTGCCAAGCAGGAGGAATTCTGGGGGGGGATTTTCCAGGGGCTTTGTGCAGTGACAATGTGGGGTTGTTCCCATGCAGGGGACTCCGTCATCCAGAATGCTGCCAACAGCGGCGTGGGCCAGGCTGTCATCCAGATTGCCAGGGCCTCTGGCATCAAGACCATCAATGTGGTGAGGGACAGGTGCGTCCCCTGGGCAGGAGAAGGTCTGTGGGTCTCAAGTTGGGCTGGGTGGTGGTTTGGGCACAGGCCTGGGGACAGAAACTGGCGCGGGAGGGTCCTGCTCTGGAGTCTGGTGAACTTTTGGAGAGAGATGGTGGGGAGAGTTAACCCTCAATCTGGGCTGGAGGCAAGTTTGGGAGCTGGGTCTGGTCATCCTGCCCATCCCACCCAGGATCTTGTCCTCTTTGCTCCTCCAAGGAGCCTCTGCCCTGTTGTCCCCAAGGAACATCTGAGCAGGAGGAAGGAGAAGATGACATTCTGCTTCCTGACTCATTGAATCCTCTTTTTTTCCCCTCTTTTCCGTCCCTCAGACCTGATCTCCCACAGCTGGTGGAGAGGCTGATGGCCTTGGGTGCAGACCATGTGGTCACAGAGGAGATGCTGAGAAAGCCAGAGATGAAAGATATATTTAAGGTACCTCCATGCTAATCCCACTGGAGAGAGAGTCCAGGGGTGTGGCTGCAGTTCAGAACCGTAGGGAAAGGTGGTGGAAGGACAAATTTCTTTCTAGATTAGGATTTAGCCTGAGAAGTGGAGGGATTTTGCTGCTACCACAAAGGCAGGATCGCAGATTTTAGGTCAGATTGGATGGGGTTTGGAGCAACCTGGGCTAGTGGAAGGTGTCCCTGCCCATGGCAGGGGGTGGAACTTGCTGGGCTTTAAGGTCCCTTCAAACCCAAACCATTCCTTGATTCTGTGATGGATTTTAACTCCACAACTCTCAGCTGCCCCCAGGTAAATGTTGGGGTTAAGGCAGTTGCTCCCTCAAGAACCACAGTCCTCCTCTCAGTAAGAGCCCTAAAATTTGGGATGTTTTCTCCTAAACTCTTGCAGAGCATCCCCAAGCCCCGACTCGCCCTGAACTGCGTCGGAGGCAAAAGCACCACGGAGATGCTGCGGCACCTGCAGTGAGTTGGGCTGGGTGGTGGCTGGGGACAGACACCTGTACCAGAGGGTCCTGCTCCAGAGTCTGTTGAAGTTTTGGAGTGGAGAGATGAGTGGAAAAATGTTTTTGGATAACAACAGTGATAGAAAGTTAACCCACCATCGCTGCGTGTCTCATGCTGCCAGTGGTGAGATCCAGTTGTGAAGGTCCCCCCAGGTCCTGGCCAGGTACAACTGGTGGCCTGAGCTGCAAGTGCAGCTAATGGTGCATGGAAGCAAAAGGAGATCCTGGGAAGTGGGATCTGAGGGGAGCCCTTGGTGTGAGGACAGCCCTGGGGTGCAGCAGGGAGGTTGGGGACAGCAGAGGGGAGGAGGTGGCAAGGTCAGCTGCACTTTTGGGGACACACAGCACACTGTGTTCCTCCTCCAGGCCCAAGGGGACCATGGTCACCTATGGAGGGATGGCAAAGCAGCCTGTGATGGTGCCTGTGGTGAGTACTGGAGATGCTCTTTGTTTCCTTCAGGGCATGTCCCCTGTGCTCCACTGTGATGTCCCCTTGTCCCCTCGGCCCCTGCTCAGCCCCACAGGAGCTCAGCTTTCCCTGATTGAGACTGAGAGCCCCCAGCCTTCTTTTTTACTTCACTGGTGGGGTCCTAGAGGGACAAGCTGCATCCCACTGCTGGTCCTTTGGCTTTATTTGTGAAGGGTTTGTGCTGCTGTGAAATCTCAGCTGGGAAACAGCCCCGTGGATGCCGAGGATCAAACCCAGCCTGACTCACACTGCAGTCCCATCTCCACATCCTGCTGTGCCCTGAGCCAAATGGGAGCACTGACAAGGGGCTGAGGGGCCTCACTGCCACCTCCCACTGCTGTCAGGCTGGAGGGGGCACAGGGGTGGCACTGGGTGTGTGAGGGGACACACAGGTGTCAGTGGGTGTGTGAAGGGACACAGGAGTGGCACTGGGTGTGTGAGGGGACACAGGGGTGTCAGTGGGTGCATAAGGGGACACAGGGGTGTCAGTGGGTGTGTGAGGGGACACATGGGTGTCACTGGGTGTTTGAGGGGACACAGGGGTGTCAGTGGGTGCACAGGGGGACAGGAGTGTCACTGGGTGTGTGAAGGGACATAAGGGTGTCACTGGGTGTGTAAAGGGACACAGGAGTGTCACTGGGTGCACAAGGGGACACAGGGGTGTCACATGGTGCCCGAGGGGACACTGAGTGTGTGAAGGGACACTTGGGTGTCACTGGGTGTGTGAGGTGACACAGGAGTGTCACTGGGTGTGTGAAGGGACACAGAGGTATCACTGGGTGCATGAGGGGACTCAGGGGTGTCAGTGGGTGCACAGAGCGACACAGGAATGTCACTGGGTGTATGAGGGGACACAGGGGTGTCACTGGGTGTGTGAGGTGACACAGGAGGGTCACTGGGTGTACATCCCCTCTCTCCACAGAGCGCCTTCATCTTCCGGGACGTTCGGCTCCGCGGGTTCTGGATGACCCAGTGGCGGAAGGACCACGCACGGGGTGAGCCAGGGGGTGCTGAGGGTGGTCATGGGAACAGATCCCAAACCCCCACACTGGCACTGTGCTCCTCATTCTCACTCCTGTCAGAGTGCTGCTCATCCTCAGGGCACTGAAACATCTGCCTGGGGCAGGGGCCATGCCCTGTCACCATCCGGGGGCTCTTCCCTCATCCCACGTGTCCAAGCTGGGGACATGTCACACCCAGGACCCCAGATGGTTTTGAGTGGGTGGCACAGCACAGTGAGAGCTCCCTCCTTCCCGTGCAGACCAGCAGAGTGTGGCTGCAATGATGGACACCCTGTGCCAGCTCATCCGCCGGGGACAGCTCACCGCGCCCGCCTGCACCGAGGTCCCGCTCCACGACTACAAGGCAGCCCTGGAGGCCACCATGAAGCCCTTTGTGTCCTCCAAGCAGATCCTCCTGCTCTGACCCACAGCTCCTGGAGGCTTGTCCTGCTCCACCACAGCCCTGCTTCTTGTCTGCAGACTTAGGAGGAGGAAAAAACCCCCTCCAGATCTACTGATTCTCTTTTTTTCCTTGTTTTTTAACTTCTGGGTGGCCACTGAAAGCTCTCAAAGCCTCCACAGGTTTGTGTGGAAGTGCTGCTGGAGGGAGGCTGCCTCTCACCTGAGCTGGGGTGAGTTTGGGAGCCCAAATGGTGGCTCACTGGGCTCAGGGTGTCAAAAGAGCAGCAGTTCCCCCTTATGCCTATCTTTGGGGCTGGGGGAGCTGCACTGCTGGAGTTACCCAGGTGGGATGTGGGATGTGGGATGGGCAGGGACAGCCCAAGGTGTCTCCCTGCAGCCCCAGTGCCCCCAGGCTGGGGGAGGAAGGGGCACAGACTCCCCAGAGCAACGAGGTGCTGCTGCAGCTCCTGGAGGAGCCCTGATATCTGCTGGGTTTTGCCATGGGCACTGTGAGTGCTGGAGCCTTTGGCCATCCCCTTGTTGTCCCTGAAGACCCCCTGTCCTGGGTATGGGACAGTGACATGCAGAGGATGAACATGGCAACATGAAGTGATTTATTATTGAAAACAACCAGCAGTGTGTTCTTGCTTGCTCCTGTCCTGCAGCATTTCTACCCCTGTAACCCCACAGCTCCCTGGGTACCCTCCCTTGGTTGGGTTCCTTGGATTTTCTTTGCCACAGAACCTTCAGAGCCCAACCAGGGACCTCACTTTGTGTCCAGTTCCCATCCTGTTCCTCTCAGCTGGAGGACCACGGCTGTGGAATTGTTTGTGGAAGTTGTGAGGGACCAGTTGTGTCAGCTCAAGGTTCTCATTCTGTGGGACCTGATGGGATTCATCCCAGAGTCCTGGATGAGCCTGGATCCTGCATGGGGAGGGTTATGGCAGGGCCCTCTCCATCATCTGCTGAAGGTCTGGGGACTCTGGGCAGGTCCCTCCTCACTGGGAGCTGGGCAGTGACATTCCCGTGTACAGGGAGGGGGTGAGGGAACACCCGGGAAGTTGGAGCTTCATTTTGGGGCATTTTCTGGGTCCTGGGGGGCGAGGAGAGGAGTGGCAGGACAGGGACATTGATCAAGGCTGGGAAGGGGCTCCTGTACAACTGGACTGAAATTAATCCCCTTGTTGGAGCTCCATGGACACATCAAAGCCATTTTATCCCCCCTCCAGCCCCTCACACCGAGACCTCCCTCAGAGCAGAGCACACCAAGCAGCCCAGCAGGTGATAAACTCCCTGCCAGCCCCTCCCCTCTGCTCCCCCATCCCAAATAAACCCCCCAATACCTTGCATTTCCACTCCCCCCACCAGCACAGGAGGCAGAGGCACATCCTGTTCCCCAGCGCTTCCTGATCGATGGATAAATGGGGGGAAAAAAAGCACAAAAAGGACTTTGAAATCATTATGAGCTCTATTAAGCATGACATAAACCAGAAAAATTAATGCAAAGCTTTTATCTCCCTTGTTTGTTGGACTCTGTGATAAAACCCAAGAAGCTTTAGAGAACTCTCACAAAATGTTCCGACCACTCACTCCCACACCAGGGCACGAAGGAATCAATAATTAGATTTAATTCTGCGTGTCAAACGAGCGGGATCGTGGTTGGAAATCCAGCTGCTGGTGTTGCACCTACACACTATTAATGTTTTTGAAGTGATGATGGGGTTATTTTAGGGGGGTGGCTGCTAATGCTGGAATGTTCCCAGAGCCTCCATTGGGATTTGGTGTGATGTGTCAACCGAAAAGATAAAAATAAGTCCCCAAAAATGGCATTTAGGGATCTGCAAGAGGGATATTGTTGCTCAGAGGTGCTGGGCTGTGATGTCACCCCCGGGCTGCAATGTCACCGCTGGGCTGTGATGTCACTGCTTGGCTGTGATGTCACTGCCAGGCTGTGATGTCACCACAGGGGTCTGGTGTCACCGCCGGGCTGTGATGTTACCGCTGGGCTGTTGTGCCCTTGCTGAGCTGTTGTGTCACTGCTGGGCTGTGATGTCACTGCTGGGCTGTGATGTCACTGACGGGCTGTGATGTCACCATCGGTCTGTGATGTCCCCGCCAGGCTGTGATGTCACTGCTGGGCTGTTGTGTCACCATCGGTCTGTGATGTCCCCGCCAGGCTGTGATGTCACTGCTGGGCTGTTGTGTCACCATCGGTCTGTGATGTTCCCGCCAGGCTGTGATGTCACTGCTGGGCTGTTGTGTCACCCCCGGGCTGTTGTGTCCCCGCTGGCCTCACCCTGGGGGTCATTCCCTACCCGTGTAACTCTGCGTGCCGGGTGGGCCCCACCCCTCGGCATGGCCGCTTTAAGGGCGGCGCGCGGCGCGGGGGCGTGGCCGTGGCGGCGGGGCGCTCAGGGTGACGTCAGGCGGGCGGGCGGCGCGGGCCCCTCACGCCCCCCGGGCCGGCCCCGCCATGCCGCGGGTTTACATCGGCCGCCTCAGCTACCAGGCCCGGGAGCGGGACGTGGAGCGCTTCTTCAAGGGCTACGGCAAGATCCTCGAGGTGGACCTCAAGAACGGGTGAGCGAGAGAGCGCCCGCCAGGCCCGCGGGGAGACGGGCACAGGCCGCTGCTGGGCTCGGGGCGGTGGGCACGGAGGGTGGGCCCGCCCGGGTTGGGGAGACAGGAGAGCCGGGGATGTGTTTGGGGAGGGGGCACCACTGGGGGCGTCCGCTGTTGAAGGGGAGAGGGCACTGAGTCTGTACTGGGGAGGAGGACAGAATGGCTGGGTCTGTACTGGGCAGGGGGCAGGGCACTGGGTCTGTACTGGGCAGGGGGACAGGGCACTGGGTCTGTACTGGGCAGGGGGACAGGGCACTGGGTCTGTACTGGGCACGAGGACAGGACACTGGGTCTGTTCTGGGCACGGGGACAGAATGGCTGGGTCTGTACTGGGGAGGAGGACAGGGCATTGGGTCTGTACTGGGGAGGGGGACAGAATGGCTGGGTCTGTACTGGGGAGGGGGACAGGACACTGGGTCCCCCCTCTTTGGGTGGGCACGAGGCCTGGGTCTGTACTGGGGATCAGGACAGCTGGGCTCCCCGTTTTTGGGGGGCAGGAGCCCTGAGTTCCCCCTTTGGAGGGGACAAGACACCTCATTTTCTGTGCCAACCACGGGCAGGACACCTGGCTGCCACCTCAGCTCTTGGGGGGACAGGGACAGGCCATCTGTGTCATGTCCCCTCTGTAGAGAGGGGCTGTCCCTCCCAGGCCCCTCTGCCCCCCAGCATGAGCTCCCCAGGCTGCCCCCCAGGATAACACACCCCAAACAACAATCCTTCTGTTTTGGGGGGGGGTGCAGAGCTGCTCCCAGAGCCCCCAGGCTGCCCCAGGGGGAGGTCCAGACCCCTCCAGACCCCTGACCCCCCTGTACCTGTGTGATCTCACCTGTGCTGTTCCAGGGGGGTGTCCTGACCCCCCTGTACCTGTGTGATCTCACCTGGGCTGTTCCAGGGGGGTGTCCTGCCCCCCCAGACCCCTGACCCCTCTGTACCTGTGTGAGCTCACCTGTGCTGTTCCAGGGGGTGTCCTGACCCCCCTGTACCTGTGTGATCTCACCTGAGCTGTTCCAGGGGGGTATCCTGCCCCCCCGACCCCCCTGTACCTGTGTGATCTCACCTGTGCTGTTCCAGCAGCTCAGCCCCCCCTGCTGCTCCAGGCTTGGATCCTGCTCCGACTTGCCCAAGACATTCACGTGTGGATTTTCCAAGAGAAAACAAATTCCTGGTTTTGGGGGGTTTTTCCCCAACACTCCAAACCTCACCAGTGTTGGAGCCTTTTTTTTCTTCCAAGAAATCCAGCCTGAAGTTTTGCTTGGGAAGGCTGAGTGGATCATGGATTGCGTTATTATATATCCAGGAGTGCCAGGTGTTAATTCCACCTTGGAAGTGGAGGACAGGAATTTCTTGTACAAGTTAGTCCTTGAGCATTAAAATAAAAGAGGCCCATTAAGTTTTAATGCTGGTTGTGCTGCAGGTGGACATTTAACAGGTTTAGAAGATGAATAAAACCCATTATTGAAAGCAAACAAGTGGTCACGTGTCAGTGTTTTAACCCACACAGCCTCAGGTGGTGTGGAGGATTAGCTGAAATATCCCCTGTGCTGTTTTCCAGCCCCACTGTGGGTCCTTGGAAGTGTTTTGGAGGTGGGAGGGATCAGTTTTCCTGTTGCTGAGTAAACCCCCAGCCTCAATATTTCTGTTTCACAGGTGTTGGGAGGGAGGGAAAAGCCAACTGAACTTTGTTAGGAGATGTGGAACAGCTGAGTGACGTGGCTGATGTGGCAGAGGGAATTGTCTTCCTGCTTTGGATGGAAAATACCTGCTGGGGACCAGGCTGAGGATCCCAGCCCAGTGCTGAGGGACAGGGAGGGTGTGGGGACAGAGGCTGATTTAGGGCTGTCCTTGAGCAGCCCAAAATTGTGGCATCTTATTGTGAATGGTAACTGGCAGAGAGGGGAGGAGAGCACAGGGTGCCTGTATCCAAAATCCATGCTGTGATGGGATACACTTTATTCCTTTAGTCCTTTCTTGTAACTTCCCTTGGGGAAAACAGAGTTTAAAAGCTGCAAAATAAGAGAAGGAAAAGAGGAAATTTAGTACAATATAATTCATTTGCTTTCATGTTGCTGTTTCTGCTTCAGCTGTGGCTTAGCCAGAGCCCAGCCTGCATTTCTAGGAGTAACTCAATTCCTCTTTTAGTTTTATATTCTGAAGTTCTTTCACAGGTTTGGAGTTAAATTCCTTGAGCAGAAATGTATTTGAGCAATCAGGTTGTGTTTCTGTGCTTGGGACAGTCCTGAGCCTTCCTCCACAGCTTATTTTTAGTAGTGCTTAGCAAGGGATTAGAAATTCCTGCAGAGTGTTTGGCTGGAGAGATTCCTGCAGTGGCTTCTGGAAGTTTGGGGGCTCTCCTTGGTGGATCAGCTGCTGAGTGTTGGAGCAGCTGAACTGGAGTGCTGGAGCCAGAGGATGGAATGCAATGTGATCCCACAGAGTCCTCAAAGCTTAGATGGGCCTCACTAATTGTAATTTAAGCTTGCAATTGAATGGCTAAAAGCAATCATTACCTGAGGGAAGGATGGGGAAATGAAACTGTGGGTCCTGTAGGATTCTCTGCTCCAGGTGCAGTGTTTAATTGTGTGCTCTTAGTCTGCATGTTCTCTTTTCCCACTCAGAGCTGCACTGACAACCAGAGTTCTGTGTGTGTATGAAGTGAGCAGAAAATGGGACTTTTTAGCCTGTTTTTATTGTCTAAAACACACTAAAACCCACCTGTGATGCCTCTGAGAACTGCAGACTGTCAGTGGTGGAGGAGCCAATCTGCAGGCTCAGTTAGAACTGTGTGATCCTGTGTCTTTACCTGCCTGTGCATCACCCTGAGCAGCTTTGGAGGGTTCATGGCTTCATCTACACCTGCAGGACAGAGGGATGTGACTTCTCCAGGGGATTGAGGAACACAGATCAAACCTTCAGACTTCCATTCTTCCATCTGGCTCAGCTCAAGGTCTGTGTTTGCTGCCCAAAGAGAAGTGGTTTGGTTTGAAAGGGACCTTAAAGCCCATCCAGTCCCACCCCCTGCCACGGGCAGGGACACCTCCCACCAGTCCAGGTTGCTCCAACCTGGCCTTGGACACTCCCAGGGATGGGGCAGCCACAGCTTCTCTGCCCAACCTGTGCCAGG
>JAWWLZ010000063.1:215815-228698 GCA_035041345.1 Poliocrania exsul | reverse complement strand
GTCTCATCATTAGAAATTTGATACATTTGATGCTGTCCCTCCTCCTTTAAGGACATGGGATGAGGTGACCCTTGAGACAGGGCAGTGACCATCCCACAGGACAAGCTTTACCTCCAGTGCTGCTTCTTTCCTTTTGGCCTTCAAGGAGCTGGAAACCCACAGAAAATCTGCCTTTTTTTTTTTTTTTTAAATCCTCTCCTCTTTTCCTTTGTGCTTTCCACGTGGTGACTGTCACACCCCACAGATGTGACCCCCCCAGCCCACAGGGCAGAGGGAGGCACAGGGAGCCTTCCCAAAGGCAGGGATGAGGTGGGAATGTGGTGTGTGTGCTGGGCAGGCTGGGGCTGGGAGCAGCCCAGCAGAGCCACAGCAGAACCCAGGGATGTTTCCCAGCCTGTTCCCCTGCTCTGCCTCCCTTCCTGTTGTATAAGCAGCTCGTCCCTGCAGGACCATGACTCTGCACTGCTCCAGTGATCTCATTAGGGAGGGGTGATTTCTTCCTCTGCTTGTTTTTTTTTGCCTGGGTTTTTAAAGCTTCCGTCACTTGACACATGAGGAGGGAGTTGATGTCTGGAGGTAACAGGCAGCACTGCTGGCCTGGGAGTGTCCCCAGGAGTGAGCCCAGGCCCTGGGCTGGCAGCACAGAGCCCTTGCTGGGCTGGCTCGGGCTGGAGCTGGAGCTGTGCCATCACTTCCCAGCCGAAGATGCTGTTACCAGAACTCCTCCACCTTGTCAATAAAACGCTGCAAACATCTTCTCTGTTAGCAGCATGACATCATTTTCCAGGGAAGAAGCTAAGGATAAAGGCTCCCCAGCCTGGCAATCTTTCCTTTTTTTCCCCCCCTCTCCTGCTCAGGAGGGTGGGAAGAACACCCTGGAAGCTCAGTGTGCCTTGCCTGGCCCTCTGACCACCCTGCCTCGCTCTCCCCTCCAGACTGTGGCCCTTCCTCCTGCTCTGGTGTCATTGCTCCTACCTGAAGCCTGGCTCTGACTTGTCTCATTTCCTTTTCCAGACCCTGATTTGGATCTCCAGCAGGCCCTCCACCAGTCCATCTTCATGCCTTCCCTGGCCTCTAACCCGACCCACCGCCTCCATCTCTTCTGGGAGCAGCACTGCAGGCTCTTGCCAGAGGTCTGTGGCCTCACAGCCAAACAAGTTGCCAAATGGACTGTGGAAGAGGTGAGTTCCCTGTTCCCTGGGCTCTGCTGGGCTGCAGGAGGGCCAGCACTCTCCTCCTCTGGAGTGCTAATTGGGAGACATCTTCATTTTCTTCCCTTCCCTGCTGTTTGCTGTGCATGTGCCACTCCAGCTGACTCAGCTGGAAGTTAGACCCAAGTCCCTTTATCAGGGAAGGATCCCTGTTAACCCTCTGGTATCCACAGCCCTCAGCAGGATTCCCTCCCTCCCTCCCTTTGTTTGTTTACCCCTTGATCTCCCAGTCCCCAGGCCTGGAGCATCATTCTGACAGCACATTCCCTTCCTCTCTGATCTCCCTCCCCCTCTCCCGTGGCTTTGCTGCTGATTCACTTTTCCATGCCGAGAATTCCAAGCTGTTCGTGCCCACTCCTCCTGCACCTCCCTGCCTGATTCCCCTGGGACAGGACTGCCCACAGCCTGACCTGATTTCTGGCAGAGGTATCTGTGCAGCTGGGGATGTGTCTCTGCAGCTCTGGAGATGTCTCCTGGAATTAGGTGGTGTGTGAAAAAGCCACTGTTTGGTGTGCTGAGTAGTTGGTTTTTGCCTCGATGCCTTGGGCATAAATAACATTTGTCTCTGCACTTGGGAAGTGGTGACAATTTGGATCCTGGCACTTAATCCAGGAATGTGCTGGAGTGTTGTGCTTGCAGGGATGCAGGAGATCTGCAAAGCAGGAGAAAGGTGCTGCTGGTGGTGATGCAGAGGATCTTTAGAGACTTTCAGAAAGTGAATTTTCCCTGAATGCCTCTTAACATCAGATAAACCCAATCTTGGCTTTGCTGCTCGTGCTGGAGGCCTGCTGGGAGTGTGGTGGGATTGCACTGACATGGGAGTTGGGAAGGGGATGGAGCAATTAGTGTTGCTGGTTTAAAACTTGCTCCTTTTTTATTGAGTTGTTGAAGGGAGTTTTTTTGTTGGTTTGTTTTTCATTTTTTTTATAATAAAAATGTGTTTGAATTAAATTCGTAGCAAGGAGGAAAAAAATCTCTCTGAAAGATTGGCTCTCTTCTGTCCTTTTGAGAAAGCTGCCAATGATTTGTCCAAAAGGTCTTTTAAGCAAATCAATAAAGTCAGAAGCAGTTAATCCTCTGACATGATAATCAAAATCTTGTTCTTTTGGATGAAACAGCGAGGCTGGTTCATGGGAGTGCAGTGTCAGGATCCAAGCCAAATAAAATCTGTCCTTTGCAGTTGACCTTTCAAGCAACTGCTGGGTAAATTTAACTGAGATATTGGTTTGATAACAGCTGAGTGTGAGCAGGGAGCACAGGACGTGGATTCAGGGCACTGGGCACAGCCATTCCAGCCCAGAATGCACTGAACTCTGTGCTGCAGCCTGGACCAACTGAGCCAGCTTTGGCTGCCAGGGCCAGTGTGATTGGCACATTGAAAAGCTCAATTGCAGCCCCACAATGGACTTGGCTGAAGCCATTACAGGTTTTTGTCCTGAATTTCAATAAAGTGAGTCTGGGTTTGCAAATTCTGTTCATCACAAATTCCCAGAGGAATCAATTTGGGCTCTTGCAGGATCAGCATGTGCAGGGCAGGGAAGCCTCAGGTCTGGGAGATGAAAGCACCAGGACTTGCTGTGTTTTAGGAAGAGTCCAAAGTACATGTGGTCTGGTGGCATTTGGGCTCCCAACATCTTCCTGCAGGGCAAACATTTGCCTTTGGGTTGTGCTTTGAACTCTGCTGCACAAAGGAGCCCATTTTGCTGATCTGAAACCAGAGCAGTGGGGCTGTAAAATTCTCCTCTGGTTTCAGGCTAAAGCACTGGTTTTATTTTATAAAACCCACATTAAGGACAAAAATGTTGCTTTAATTCTCTGCTGGTTGAGAACAGCTGAAATGGCAGAGCAGCAGCAACATTTAGGGGCCCTCCAGCAAAGAAACTCTTGGTAACACAGAGCAGGCAACAGGAGTAGTTACTTTAATGCAGCTCTGGTATTTATTGAAAGCTTCCTGTCTGCTTTTCAGAACACAAAGAACATGAAGGTGTGCTGGAGTTGTGTTGTTCAGGAGTTAATCCTGCATCAGATTAATACCTGGGGGGGTGACTCTCCTTGTGCCAAGTGATTTGGGGTTTTTAAATCCCAGTTAAAAGCCCAGCTTGTCTGTGCTTGGCCTTAGAGGAGTGTCAGTCCTGCAGGAGCCCCCAGGAGATATCAATCCTGGGCTGATCTCTGTGTGTCACATCTGGGGTCACAGCTGCACCTTCAGAGGGGGCACAGGGGCTGTCTGAGGTGTTCTCAGGATCACACAAAGCCCTTTTTCAACCAGTGTGCACTGGGAGTGTCAGAGTTTCCAGCAGGCAGCTCTGGGAGCGCTGGGCTGGGTACAGGAACCCATTTCTCCAGTTTCTCCATTCCTTACAAAAGGAAGTTAGTGCTTTGTTGCTGGTTTGTAATAGGAGTTTGCACTTCCACAGAAGAAAATTTGGAGGCACTGCCTGATAGAGATGTGGATTTTAGGGGTTCCCTTCAGAATGGAGCAGGAAGGGCTGGCAGGCATTCACCTCCTCAAAGGAAAAGCCTTGATCCCACTGTGATCCCAGGGTGTCCCAGTCCCTCACCTGGAGCCCCTCCAGCCTCTCCCTTTCCCTGAATTCAGGCCTTCCCTGCCACCCTGGGGGCTATGTTGGTTCCCTGTGTTTTTCTCTCTTGGTCCTGACCCTCCCTCATCCCTCACCTGCCACATCCTGTGCTGGGCACTCTCCTCCTCAGGAGTGACAGACCAGGCAGGTCACTCTGGCTCCTCTTCTGGGTTCCTTCTCTCCTGTTTGTCCTTTTACATCCTTTTTTACACCCTTTTTTCTCCATTCCTGGTGCACCCCAGGGCTCCTCTTTGTTTGCAAAGCCTCTCCTGTGGCCCCAAGAGCTCTCAGTGTCCCTGCTTGGACAGATGAAAGGTCTGTCACTTGGTGTCTGTGACAGGAGCAGGGCAGGCTCAGGGCATGCCCAGGATTTGTGTGCCAGCCCCTCAGTGCCACAGACTCTGAAGAGCCTCTTGCCCCCAGGGCTCCAACTGGCTCTGAAATTCTGGAGAGCACCAGACAGACCCTGCAGAAGGATTTTCATCTGTGTTTTTAATTATAAGGGGTGGGAGGATCCAAAAGGAAAGCAGGATTTTGGTACTGGTTTGTAATAGCATTTTGAACTTCTGCAGAGGAAAATGTGGAGTGTCTGCCCCATGGAGATGTGGATTTTGGAGGTTCCCTTTAAAGGGAAGGGTGAATGAGAAGTATGCTCTGCTCTCAGGTTATATAACAGACACCAGGGAGTCAGAGCTGCTCCTGCCAGGGCACAGCAACCCTGCAGGGCACTGAGAGCCCCATTCCTGCCTGGGCAGAGCTGGGGGCAGGGAATGACTCCAGGGCCTTGGTGGGCTCAGCTGGAGCTGCACTGACACGGTTTGGGAGGGACTTTGACAACTCTGAGTTGAAGGGGTGCTGTGTGTGACAGTGACCCCTCCCAGCTGCTTCTTTGTGCACAGGAGGAAATGTCACATCTGCACCAACTCACATGGAACAGAGCAAGGGAGCATCCAATTAGCAGGAGATGTTTGATCTCATTATGCCTCAATATACAAATCTTCTGTGAACCAGGGGAGCTCCAGCTGGAGAAGACAATACACATTAACTCATCCGCCACTGCTCCTTGCACTCCTCACAGTTATATAATGTAACCCAAGGGCTGCTTGCAAGTCTCCAGGGAGGTTATTCCAAATGTTAACAGATTCCCTGCTCGGAAAGGTTTTCCCTAGTGTGAAATGTAAAATTAACTTTTACTTGTTTAATCCTCTTGGTGCCACGGATCCTGTGCACCCACCATGGATTAAATAAAACCAAAAGTCCTTTCCTTCCCAGCTCTCCTGCCTTTGGATGTTTTGGTAAACCAGCAGTGCTCACTCAGTTGGTTTATCTTGTCTCTTACAGGCATGTCATCCTGGGAAACTGCCTAAATCCCTTTTTCTTCCTAAATTTACTTTCCAGCAATACTGTAGAGAAGGTGAAGTTGTGGATGGGTTTAAAGTAGTGTAGCCAAACACAGCTTTTAACCTGGAAAAGCAGTGTTGATTTTGTGAGGGAAATGAAGAAGCTGGACTTCTACAGGGAGAGAAATACTCAAATGGGAATCAGAATATGCAGAGGAGTTGCAGCAACAACCCAGACATAAATCCTTCATTAATGGGAGAGGTTTAAGTAATAAATTTTTTTAAATTTTTACATAAAGAACTCGTACAAGCTTTTGTGGTGTCCCATTTTCACTGTTTCTCCCCTGTGATTCCAGGTGGTGAACTTTGTCCAACGTTTACCTGGCTGCAAAGAACAAGCCTCTGTGTTCAGGGAAGAGGTAAGTGTGGAATGCCCTGCTCAGCCTTGGCATTCCAGAGCCTGTGGCATTTGGGAGGCAGCTGAATTCCAGCCTGGCTAATTGCATCCTGCTGCTTTAAATGTCCCCTGCAGCTCCAGTCCCTGAGCTGTGCTGAACATCCTGTCTTGGCCGTTGGTGGCTTTGGCACCGCTATAAAGATGTCCTGTTGGACTGGGGTGGGGACAGCTCGTCTGCTGCCTCTCAGGAGGACGTGTGCCTGCTGCTCCTGGGGAGCCTGGCAGGCAGAGGGTTTCCCAGGAATTACTGGCTTCCCCCATGGGGTGAGAGCAGGAGGAAAACCTTTCTTTGGAACAGGGAGAGGTTGGGAAGTCGCTGCGTGTCCTGTGTGTGGTGTGTCCTGTCACTGCTGCCACGGGCTGGGCTGGGCTTGTTCCCTGTTCCTGCTGTGTTCACCAGGGCTTCTGGGAGTCCTCCACAGGCACAGGATGAGGCTGTCCTGGCTTTTGGAACACTTCTTTAGGTGGATCATAGATGGGGGCTGTTGAGTGCTTCAGCTTCCACTTCCATTGCAGGTGGCACTTGGAGGCTCTTTATGAGCCCCCCATTAATTTGCACAAATGTCTTTCGTCCTGGGCTGACCCCACAGTGTGGGCAGCACATGGTGGGGAACTCTGGCCCTCTGCCAGTGAGACCCCACCTGCAGAGCTGCCCCAGCCCTGGGGAACAACAGCACAAGGACATGGAGCTCCTGGAGAGAGTCCGGAGGAGGCCCCAGAGATGCTCCAGGGCTGGAGGCCCTCTGGAAGAGCTGGGGGGGTCACCTGGAGAAGAGAAGGGTCCAGGGAGACTGAGAGCCCCTTCCAGGGCCTAAAGGGGCTCCAGGAGAGCTGGAGAGGGACTTGGACAAGGGGTGGAATGATAGGACAAGGAGGAATGGCTTTAAGCTGAGGGAGGGCAGATATTAGGAAGGAATTGTTCCCTGTGAGGGTGGGAGGCCCTGACAGAGATTGGGCAGAACAGCTCTGGCTGCCCCATCCCTGGAAGTGTCCAAGGCCACGCTGGACAGGGCTTGGAGCAACCTGGGCTGGTGGGAGGTGTCCCTGCCCATGGCAGGGGTGGCACTGGATGGGCTTTAATGTCCCTTCCAAGCCAGCCCATGCCATGGCTGTGCCAGCTCTCCTGCCCTGGCTGGAGGAGCTCAGGGAAGGGCTGTGCCCCCCCTGCTCTGTTGCAGTGACTGGAAAGGGCAGGTTTGGAACAGTTCCCTGTTCAGGGCTGGCTCCTGCTCAGGGTCAGTCAGGCTGCAGTGCCCTCTCTGGATTTATGTCTCTGTGCTTTCTTTTCCCTTGTTCAAAAAACTTGCAGACACACAGAAAACAGAGAGAAAGGCAGAGGAGGCTTGTTAAAAACACTGTGCAGTGTCACAGTGTGGGGCAGTTCTTTTTAGCTGAATAGAGTGGGAATAATGACATTATTCAAATGAACCAACCTTTCTGTGTAGCTGAGTGTAAAAGGTGCATCCTGATTAGGGAAAGTGTAATTAAAGGTAAGAGATAAAATGTACCAAGCAAACCTTGTCATGAATCCAACCCTTCTCCATGTACTTTATTTCTTCTGGCCATAATTTAAACACAGCAACTCCTTTCTGGCTCTGACAGTGCCATAGCCATGATCTATTTTAATCCCTGATTTCCTGCAGCCTCCAAGTGTGATTCCTGTGCCAGATTGGAGGGCCTTGCATTGTTTTACAAGTTCATGCTCCAACCAAATTGTCAGTTGGAAATTAAACCCCTTTTTTTAGCAGTTTGGTTTTGGCCAGAACACAGGTGTGAGTGAGAGGGGAGCTGAGCACCCCCAGCCTGTCCTTTGGCTGGGATCAGCCTTGGAATGCTCCACATCCAGGGGAAATAAATCCCTTGTGGACTTCTCCTGGCTGGGGGCTGGACAGGGATAAGTTGCTGCTTACATTAGGAATGAAGAGAACAAATTGTGCACAGAATTTTCAAATCCATCCAAATAAGATGGAACAAAGAAATGAATAATAAAGCACAGACTTGTTTCTAGGTCCAGTTCAGGGCAGGTCTGTTTAAAATAAGTAATGTGTGAGGCAATGCAGTGAAAATGAAGCATAGGAATAATATTGGACTCCAAAGCATTTTGAAATGTAGGACTGTTTTCCAGCAGTTTTCTGCTCCTCTTGACTCTATTATTTAATTTAAGCAGCAGCCCCATTTGTTTCAGGCTATTTTTAACACATTCATTGCAGCAGTGCAGGCTCTGGGCAGCCTGAAAATAAGATTGAGGGACATTTGTGGCCATCTGTGGACTGGGAGCAGAGCTGTCATTCCCAGTGGAGGAATCCACTTCCCAGTTCCTCCCCAGTTCCTTAACTGGGAGGATAAATAACTTGCTAAGAGTCTCTTGTGTGGTGAGAGGTGGAGAGACCAAATTGCTGCCTCCCAGCTCTTTGCTTTAATCAGATGTTTCTCTGAGTTCACTCAGCATTTCCTCTTGCACCAATCATTGACATCCAAAAAAAAAATCCAGTTGGGAAGACAGTAAAAATAACAAAATTGTTCTTGTGACTGGGCTGAGTGTCCCTCCTTGTCTGCTGCCCTGGTGAGCATCAAGTGAGGGGAGGAGACACTGTCAGTGCCTGTAAATGGACTTTAATGGAATAACTTAGGGAGACACATTTTGTTTGTCTGTGTCCATTAATCTTTGGCTTCTTCCCTGCAGCATTTGGGCTTTATATTAATTATCTCTCTGTTGGTTCTGTGATTGTTCTTGCTCAAGTAAATTTTTAACCTCTCCTTAAAATAGGATGTCACGATTTCACTCACTGCTACCTGGAGCATCCTGGATTTCCATAGGGTGGTGTGTTAATCACTTGGTAATTTGCATCTGATTGAATATCTCCTTGCTGGTGGATTAGCAGAGTGTTTTTGCAGACTTTGCCATGCCTTGGTCAGTGCAGCTCAGGATCTGAGCAAGTTTAGTGCCACCAAAAAGGATTTCACAAAAGTTTCTCCTTTAAACAGCATCTTGTTGTCTGGGGGCATAAAACATCCCAGTTGTGGGAGCAGCCAGATGTTCAAATCTCAGGGATCATTCTCATCGAAAAGGTTTTTAGCAGAACTGACCAAAAAAAAAGCAGGAAAAAAAAGAGTGTTTGCCTTTAAATGTTACCCTGAACAGCTTAAGAGGAGTGGAGGAGTCTGTGCAGGGACAGTTTGCACTGAGCACCCTGGAAATGGTGAGTTTGTGTTTCTGATCATCCTGGATCAGGGTAATGAATTAATTCTTGGATAGATAGATTCACCTTCTGGACTTTTTTAATCTATTCTGGGAACAGGCTGTAGATTTTTGGCTTTTTAGAGCAATTCTGGTGACTGTAAATTCTATTCAAGAAGCACCTTCCATGGTCTGTCCACAAGCACACGATGAGGCTTCTCCATGTGCAGGCAAAGGGCTGTGAGATGAGGTCTGTGATCCTTGGGACATCCCAGGGGGTGGGAATGCCCAGGCGTGGGAATACCCAGGGGTGGGAATGCCCAGGAGTGGGAATACCCAGGAGTGGGAATGCCCAGGAGTGGGAATGCCACCTTTCCATGCTGGTTAACCCCTGGGTTTGTGTCCCACCCCCAGCAGATCGATGGGGAGGCTTTCCTGCTCCTCAAGCAGAACGACATCGTTAAAATCCTCAGCATCAAGCTGGGCCCTGCCCTGAAGATCTACAATGCCATCCTCATGTTCAAATCTGCAGAAGACAACTGAGAAGAGCCCATTTGGGGCAGATCCCACCAGGAATTCCCAGGGAGCAGATCTTCACTGCGAGCATTCCAACGTGCCCAAGAGGCGGATTCGGGGACTCGGATGTGTTTTAAGTAGAACTTAGTCAAAGTATTTTGAGGTTATAAAAACCCTGCCACGGTCTGGAATATGGGGCAGCTTCACTTCCAAGAAGAGGATCTTATTATATTTTGTAATTGCATTTGGTTTTGATATATCAATCTCTTTTGGAGATGGAGAAGAAACCTCCGGTTCTAAGGGGAATCCAGGGGAGCCTTGGTGGAGCTGCAGGAGGAGAGCTCAGAGCAGAACTGGCTCTGTGGCCATGATTGTGCCTGCAGGAGAGACTGGGTGAGCCCCAGCGAGCTCAGGGTGTGCTGTGTGTGCAAAAAAGAGGGTGAGGAAGGAGGAAAAAGATGCACTTAAAGCAACTCCCCCCCAGCCTTCACTGCTGTGACTCAGGAGCTGACCTTTCCAGGACTCTTAAATCCATTTTCTCCTGCTCATCCAGGTGGTTCTGATCCCCTGTGGGCAGAGGGTTCCCATCAGGGATGGTTTGCAACCAGCACCCTCATTTCCATCCCCAGAGCAGGGGAAGCAGCACCTGTGCAGGTGGGCTTTGGGCAGGAAAAGATCCCCTGAAGGAATCTCCCCCAGGAGACAAATATTTTAGCTGTAATTCTTCCTTTTGTGCAGCTGCTCTCTGGGCCAGGAACGTTTTGTGCCAAAATGGCACAATCAGGAGCATTTAGGGATGGGGTGGGTCTGTTCTTGGCCTCAGCTCTGGCAGCCAAATGCTGGGAATAGGAGTTGGAAACCCAGAGTGTGGCTGCAAACAGATTTCCTTGAAACAACTGGCTTTGCTCTCGGGCAGTGCAGGCTGAGGAGGGGGCAGTGCCCTGGCCTTGTCCCCTCCTGGTGGCCTTTGGAGGGCTCTGTGGGCAGGGCAGCAGCTCCTCTGCCCTCCAGGAGTGGGGCAGGAAACTCCCAGGGCAGTTGGGTTGGAGAGCAAGGAGGGTTTGAACACCCAGCAAAATGGGGTGGGAATTGCTTCCCAAAGAGCTGCTGTGCACTGGGGAGGGAGCCCAGGCTGCTGCTCTGCCCATGGGAGGGGAGCACAAGGGTTTGCTGCTCTGCTCAGAGCAGTCTTAGGGACATTCCCAAGGGACTGGGACACCCTGGATGGGGTTCCCACCCTGTCCCTTCCCGAGCTGGCCTCTCCCCGTGGCAGCCTTGGGGCACAGAGGGAGCTGTGCAGCTCCTGGTTCCCCCTCTGGCCACGCTCCCTGATGGATGTTTGGCTGTTCTGGAGTTTCTTCAGACCCCCCTCAGCTGGGCCAGCCCTCCCTCCCTTCCCCCACAGCTGCCAGGCCCAATCCTGTGTGTGCCAGGGGTGTGTTCCCCTCTGCCAGGGCTGTGGGAACATCTCGGGGCACTGCAGGGTGAGGGGAACCATCCACAGGCACCTCAGACTCCCTTGGCATCTCTGCCAGCAGTGCTGCCTCCCAGAGCCACTGGGCAGAGTGGGCACACTGTCCCTGACCCTTTGACACAGGGAGGTGACACTGTCCATGGCCATGTGACACAGGGAGGTGACACTGTCCCTGGCCATGTGACACAGGGAGGTGACACTGGCCCTGTGACACAAGGAGGTGACACTGTCCCTGGCCCTGTGGTGACACAAGGAGGTGACACTGTCCCTGCCCATGTGACACAGGGAGGTGACACTGTCCTTGACCCTGTGGTGACACAGGGAGGTGACACTGTCCCTGACCATGTGACACAAGGAGGTGACACTGTCCCTGGTCCTGTGGTGACACAAGGAGGTGACACTGTCCCTGGCCCTGTGACACAATGAGGTGACACTGTCCCTGGCCATGTGACACAAGGAGGTGACACTGTCCCTGACCATGTGACACAAGGAGATGACACTGTCCCTGGCCATGTGGAGACACAAGGAGGTGACACTGTCCCTGGCCCTGTGACACAGGGAGGTGACACTGTCCCTGGCCATGTGGTGACACAAGGAGTGCACTTGGTCCTTCTCACATCACCCTCATGCTGTGTCCAACCTTCTAGAAGGTCCTTGTGACCTGCCCAAAGTAGGAAGTTCCTTGGCATTGTACATAGAGCAGAATCCACCCCACTGAAGCCATTCTGTCCTGGAGTAATAATTTAAAGCAGTTTTTTTCCATACTTTATTTTTTATAAGATGTTGAGGAGTTTAAACCTTCCCAGAGAAGCCCCAGGGTTGGTGGGATGTTGAACAGCTGAAACTTTAAATATCAGCCAGGCAGTGCAGGACAGAAATGCACTGCAGTGTTAAGGACTAGGCAAGAGATGAGTTTAATTTATTAAAATCCATTTTAGTCTGAAAACCAGGATGTTCACCAAAGAGTCACATTCCCTTCTCCTGCTCTGCACATGCAGCATCAATGCTAAGACTGGAATTACAAGTGGCATGTCCTGGGCTCAGACAGAACTCGCCTTCTGGGCAAAGCAAAATTGTTTCTTGACAACTGGAGCAGAGGATCCAGGGCTGGACTGTTTCATTCCTGGCTCTCCACTGACTTGCTGAATAACCCTGAGCCTTTCCTTGCTCCAGTTTCCCTCTCTGGGACACCCAGCCAGGTGGGGGGAGTGCAATTTTGCCTTTTTTTCCTCTTCCCAACCATCAGATCCTGCCAGAGTTTGTGTTTCACCTCCTTCCTTCAGGAACCTGAGTTAGGGGACAGCAGATGCCTCTAGCACTGAACCAAAATCTAATATTAATTTCATTTCTTTTACTATATATAGATGGAGGATGAAGAGAATTGGTTAAACAAGCAGTGAGATTCTAGTCAGTGAAATTATTCAAACAGAAGAGAAATCTTCAATCCTTGGGGCTTCCAAGCCAGCTGGATCAAAGAGGAAAATGTGTTCTTGGAGGTTGTTCAGTGACAGCCAGCACAGAGCTTGCAGCAGGGGGGAAGGAGGAGCCTTGGAGGGATGGAAGAAGGAGGAATGTGCTTCTTGTGCCTTTTTTTGTAATCTGATAATTGTCTTTGCAGAGCAAGCAAGAATGTGCACACATCTATTCCCCACTCCTTGCCCAAACAGAGCAACAAAATCCAGCAACTTCACAGAGCAGGAAGATTTAAAACTCACTAATATTTTACCAGACAGAAAAACAACTACACCAGCTCCTCTTTCTTTAGGAATCCCTGGGTTGCTGTTCCACTTGTGGCAGGGGTTGTTCTTTCCTGTGTGTCCCAGAGAGCTTTCCCTGCTGCCCCATCTGCCTGCCCAGCCCCTGCCCTGCCTGTTCCCAGCCCTGCCCCAGGCTCTGCACATCCCCTGGGTTGTCTCATGCCTTGTTGTCTGGTTTGAAATGTGCACTTTGAAGCAAAAAGCCAAAAAGTTGCAGCTCTGGGGGGAACAAAACTGAGGCTGGTTCATTCCAGCTGGGATTGGGAGGATTTGGGGTCTGCTGGATGCCAAACACAAAGCTGTGCCTCAGAAGCAACCCAGAGCTGTGACAAATTCCCATGGGCAGGCAGAGAAATTGGGGAGTTCCA
>JAWWLZ010000063.1:193475-208017 GCA_035041345.1 Poliocrania exsul | reverse complement strand
GAGGGAGGGAGGGAGGGAGGGAGGGAGGGAGGGAGGGAGGGAAGGGAATCCCTCTGTCCTCACCCAGGATCATCGAGTCCAACTCTTAAGTCATGTGGGATTGAACCCATGACCTTGGCATTATTACAACCAATGTTTTGGGATCAGGTGTGTGGAAAGGCTGAGTGGAAAGGCTGAGTTTCCCCCTTAGCTCTCAGGACACCACGGGGTCAGGAGGGGTGAATTCCCTCAGGCAGGATGTGTGAGATGCTTCCCAAAGTGTTTTAGTGGAGGATTTCTCTCCCTTCCCTTCCCTTCCCTGTGCAGGCTCTGAGTGTGATTAACCCAGAAAAACTCCCTGAAATGCTCAGCAAAGGCAGGAGAACTTCAGGAAACCACCAGAAGGGAAGTACCCCTGGAATTGGGTGGGTGAGGGGAGCTGTGGCTGGAGCTGGGGGGTATTGGAGCTCTGCCCTCCCTGGGCACAGGAGGTGCCCCATTTGCTGCTGCTCAGCCCAACCCAGAGACAGAAGAATCCAATAATTGTGTGTGAGATCATGGAACAGTCTCACAAGAGTGAAAAAAACCCCACTCTGCTCCTCCTGTGGGAGTTTGGCTTCATCAGGACTCATAAAATCACCACTTGAGCCCGTGGCAGAGTGTTAATTATTTCCCTGCCTATTAGAGCCGGGTGTGTAATTGCTCAGCCTCGTTCTCAGGGTTACCAAAGTGCTCTCCCAAATGGTACCTCCTTTTTTTTTTTTTTTTTAATTCCCTGGATTTCATCTCGACACAGTCACTTGGAGGCTGGATCCAAGTTTTTCTGCTTAACAAAGTGTCAGAAATCATTGCTTGTGATGCAGCCTCCCCCCTGGGCCACTGATGCCAGCAGAGCCTGCCCTGGGAGAACTCCACCCTTTCTGAGCTGATTTGTTTCCCTTTGCTCCAGAAAATCATCCCGAATTTCACATCTTTTCTAGGAAGATTAAGCAGCATTCTGACAGCTGAGCTCCCTCTCAGGACAGGATTCCCAGGAATTGCTTCCCCTCTGGGTGAGATCCAAGGCTGGGGCTGTTCTTGGTTGCTGTTTAATTAGTTCTCCAGTTCTTTTAATGCTAGTGAAGATCTACATAAATTAAATATAATAATCTCTACAAGCACTTTTGTAAGGAGCAGAGCTTTGGAAGGCCCTGCCTCATGGCACAGATTCCACACCTTCCCTGGTTTTTCCCTTTTTTTTTTACCCTGTTTTTATCTCTTAATCTTTGTTTCTTGCTATATCTGGGTCTGGATCTCCAGCCAAATATCCCATGGAAAGAGGGGTGGGAATAAAGGGGTCAGGTGGCTCCAAATATCTCGTGGCAAGAGGGATGGGAATGAAAAGGTCAGGTGGCTCCAAGCAGCTCATGGCAAGAGGGATGGGAATAAATAAGTTGGATGGCTCCAAATATTCCATGGAAAGATGGATGGGAATAAATAAGTTGGATGGATCCAAATATCCTATGGAAAGAGGGATGGGAATAAAGGGGTTGGGTGGCTCCAAATACCCCATGGCAGGAGGGGTGGGAAGGAAGGGCTTGGGTGACTCAGCCCCTTGTGAGTGGCTCAGCCCCCCCGTGGGTGGCTCTGCCCCCACCCAGCTCCCCTGAGCTCCCCCCTGTGCCCTCATGGAGAGCAAAGATGCTGCTTTTGTTTCCTCTGCAGCCCCCGGAGAGGCTGCAAAGCCTGAGCTTGACTTTTTGACAGTGTCAGCTCCTCATCACACCCCAAAGTGCCTGCAAACACAACCAGTGGTAAAAGCAGAGATCTAATCATGCCAGGGAAGGGCAGAGGTGCCATTTGGCAGCCCTAGAAAAGGCTGTGAAGAGTCAGCTTTGCTCAGCCTATCAGTCCTTGGGGGATGATTCACATGCAATATTCAGTGGGACATGGAAAGCAACACAGAAAGAGCCATAAATATCTCCAGGAAAAACCTCACTGATGGGAATGGGGAAGCTGAAGAGGGATCAGAGAGTTGGAAAGGTTCTGTCAGAGCCACCAGTGCCTGGAGACCTTCACTGACTCCCTGCAGTGGGAGAAACCCACAGCCTTTCCCCACCATAGGATGGGGTTTGGGGCATCAGGAGGGTTCCCAAGCCCTGGAATCTTTGTGGAGGAGAGGCAGGAGGGCCGTGGGCACATGGGGCAGACAGAGGAGCCCAGCACAGCCCTAATCTCATTACAGTATTTTCCATAACATTGCAACGTGGCCAGAATTATTACAGGATTTTCCATTCCCCTGTCTATAATTGAAAACTTGCTGGGAGAAACAGTGTCAGGTTCCCTGAATGAAAATTATCCCTTTTACTCCCCAAACCCCTCCAGTTTCTGGTTATTCCCACTCCCTCCCTCCTGGGTCCTTTTGCTGGTGGCTCCTCCCTTGCTCAGCCCTTTGGTGACCATAAAGTGTCTTCATTTCTGCATTCAGCAAAGTTTAATCCCCTCCAGAGGGATTATAAAGTGCATTTTTCATGGTTGTTGGTGGCTGGGTGGCTCTGACCACCTCAGGACTCATCCCAGGCTGCAGCAACTCACTGGGATTATGGAATTATAGTATGGATTGGGATGGGTTGGGTGAGGTTTGGTGTTTTCCAGGTCAGACTCCTCAGCACAGGCTGGTAACTGGTGGGATGTCACCTCCTGAACTTCCACCTCCTCATCAGCCTGGTCAGGGAGTCCTTCCCTCCTGGAAACTCCCCAGGTGCCAAAGAACTCCAGCTGAGGGGTTTGAATCCTGCTGAGATCCAGGACTGAGAGGGAAAGTCCTGCCCTGGTTCAATGGCAAACAGCACCTCTGGCTGTGCTCCCAAGTGCCTGTGCTCCCTCCTGCTGCAGCAGCTCTGCTCCCAAACCTGTCCTGATCTCCCAGGAGCTGCTCCCAGGGCCTGGAGGAGCAGCTTTGGGATGTTCTTCCCCAGGAGGCAAAGCACAGGACAGAGCAGGGGAAGGCTGAGCTGGGCTTGCCCCAGGAGTGCTCGTGCCAGGCTGCTTTGGGCAGGGGGGGCACAGGGGGGCTTGGCTGCTCTGCTCATTAACATGTGGGGTTAATGAAGCATGGGGAGGGGCAGGAGGCTGCCAGGGAGGGTGTGTCTGTGTGTCTGTGTGTCCGTGTATCTGTGTCTGTCTGTCTGTCTGTCTGTCTGTGTTCACAGTGCAAACCCTCCCAGGGGCAACAGTTGCCAGATGGAGCACTGCACAGGATGCTCAGCTGGGAGTGGGCACAGCCGGGTTCTCACCATCACTCTGAGCTGCACAATGTCCTTTGTGGGCACTTTTCCCCTCTGCCAGCCCAGGGCACGGGCAGAGGGTCTGGGGGTGTTCCCACAGTGGGTATGGGGGTGTCAGGGAATCTGCTCTGGGAGGGATCCCCCCTGCCCACCTTGCCCTGTTTGCAGAGCCCCTGCACACCCACACAGGGCAGCACCCACCAGTGGCAGCCCCAGGAATGTCCTGCCTTGTCCCCAGGCTCGTTCCCTGTCCCCAGAGCCCTCTGGCTCAGGCAGTGCCACCCTGTGAGCTCCAGCTGGCAGTGCCCTCACTCTGGCTGCCCAAAGTGCTTGGCACATTACACTATTCTTTAAGTGCATGAGGCTCTTCCCAAACTCCTGATTTCCCAGCGGTTCCTGCAGGTTGGCAGAGGTGACACTGCAGCATCCCAGGCTGTGCTTCCCAGGGACCTCCCCCTGGCACTGCTGTGGGAGGCTGAAACTCCTGCATCCTTTTTGCCTGCTAAATATGGAAAAATAGGGTTACACTTTCACCATTTGGGCTTTTTCTTGTGTCCCATCAGCTTATTTTCATCTAGAAAATGTATTAAAATATATCTAAAAACATATTAATATAACATCTACCTGTTGCTAATAGTTATTTCAGTTGAGGTCAAAGTACAGTCCCTCATTGCATCTGGAGGCTGGGAAATGCAATTAAAAGTTCTCTGCTCTGCCAATAATAATTAAACAAGTGCTTTTATTAGCCAGGGCAGCTCCATTTCTGATTAGCATTGGTAGGTCCAGGGGTGATGAGCAGGATGGCAGTGATGGGGCAGCACCCGGCATTAATTGGGCAGTGCCCTGCACTGGCACTTCTGCTCTGGGTTAAAACACTGAGATGTCCCAAGGATGTGTTGGAGGTTGGAGGAAGGGAATGGAAACTGGGAATTTTATATCCCAGAACCCACAGGGCCTCAGCAAAGCTGAGCTGGGACCTGCTCTGGGTACTGCCCAGGAGCCACAGCCAGGTGGGTCCCAGGGCTCCAAAATGGGCATCCCTGGCATCATTGCCCCACATCCAGTTCATCCCAGTGCTCAGCCCCACTCAGAGCCCGGCTGGCACCCAAACCAGCCCCAGGCCAGGGTGGGGGAGATGCCTCCAGCTTCCCTGCACGGCAGGAGAGGACATCAAAGGCACCAAACCCCTGCCCTTTCCATGTCCTGCCCTGTCCCCTCTCCCCCCTCTCCCAGTTTGCATCATGGAAAATGCTGGGGCTGCCTCTGGCTCAGCTCCACCACCGTGCCCGGGGCGCTGAGACACCACCACGAGATCCTGCTCTGCCCTGGGAGGGGCAGTTTGTCCCATCCCTCCCCTGATGCTGCATCACTTCCCCTCCTTGGAGCTCAGGAAACACCAAGGAGAGCCCTGTGTGTTCCTCCTTCCTTCTTGTCCTCCAGCCAGAACCAATTAAACCCACGGGAGCTCAGCTCTTCCCTCCTTCCCTTTTAATTTCTGCCCCCCTGGTAAGAGGAGACAGGATAAAATGGGAGATTAAATGCCTAATGCCTGGGATTTGGGATTACTGAGGCCAGGCTGGAGGGGCTGCAGGTCCACGATGTGTCTGGCACTGGGAGTTTGGGCTGGTGGTGCCTCCCCACGTCTGTGGCATCCAAAGCGCAGGGCAGGTGTGAAAGCCCAGCACAGATCCAGCCTGGAGGAATTCCAGAGGGAAAGGCTTCGCTCTCTGGAGGGGATTTGTGTGCAGAGCTGGGGGGTGAGGTCCAAAATCCCCCCCGTGGCTGCAGGGGGGGGTCTGTGGGGCCAAATCTCGTGGGTTTGTAGGTAACAGCAATGACCAACCCCTGTCACCTCCCAGCCAGCCACACACCATCCTGCCATCCCATCCCACCTGCTCCTCCCTCCAAAGGGGAGACTCTCAGGCTCTGATGGATGCAAAGATGCTGCTGATTTATTTATTCCTGGCCACTTCCCACCCCCATTAGCATTAAGAGCTCTCCGTGCTCTGCTCTGGGATGGAACCCCCCCAGTCCCTGCCTGGCCTTCCCTGGGAAGGTCAAGCACATTGAGATGCTGCAGCCCAAATAAATTCCTGGAAATAACTGCTGTGCTGGGTTTCCATCCTCAGCATCCGACCTTCCCAGCAGGGAAGGAGAAGGATGCCCACAAATGTCCCCTCTCTCTTCCTTCCTCCTTTAGATCTTCTCACTTGAAAGAAGGCACTGCAGGGACGGAACTGTGGCAGCTCCCCCAGCTTTGCTCCCAGCTGCTCCCAGCCCTGCCAGATGGCACCCAGGCTCTGCTCTGCCTTGCTTGGGGGGCCAAAATGCCCTTTGGGAGGAAATGTGTCCTTTGGGTGACTCCCAACCCTGTGGAAACCCCATGGCCTTGGCTGAGGTCATGGATTTCATCCCACTGAGGATCCCAGGACCTTCCAGGGGGAGGGAGAATCAGGTGTCTGAGACAAACCCCCCTGGCTGAGCTGCCCTGAGGGAAATGAGCTTCCTGAGAGTGGCTGTGAAATGCCTGGATGCTCCTGCCCTTCAGCTCCCTCAGCCCCACACCTCCACCCCACATCTGGTTTATTTTACCATCATCATCTTAAAAACAGCCAGGGTGCAGCTCTGGCCCTGCTGCCAGACTGGGGAGTGGGAGAGGAAGGATTTGGGAGGCTGTGCTGGGATTCTGGTGAGGCACCATGAAGACCCCTCACCTCTGTCCCAAACCACAGGGGGTTTATGGAGCTGCTGTCAGCAACAGCCCAGTTTGCCTCAAATCCTTCCCTGCCTTGCCCCAAATCCTTCCCTGCCCACTCCAGCAAAGCAAGAGAGGGTTGAAAATCCAAATTACCTCCCCCTCCCAAGAGCCATGTGGAGCTGGAAACGTTATGGCTCGTTTTGAAATGAAAAGGCAATCTCAGAATATTGCATTTCTGTGAAATATCCCATCCCAGCTTTAGCTGAAGCACTTCAGCTTTTATTTCTGTTACTTCAACATTAGCAAGCACTAATGCTTAGTAATTTAGGATATAACTGAAATGACAAACCAAAAAAACCTCTTTGATGCAGAAAACTCTCTGAAGTCTGAGGAAGAGCTAAAAGGATGAGGCTTTTGGTGCATTTTGGGGTCATTCTTCATAGACAGTCCATTCTGCCCATCTGGAGTTGGTTCTCTACCCCTTGTGTGACCAAGCAGAGCAAGTGATGACCAGATGCAGCGACTCCAGAGCAAACCCCCCTCTCCTGAACAATTCTGGCTGCTTAAACTTAATTCTGAAAGCACTGACCTCAGTCTGAGCCACCCACTGAGCTGGTGGGTATGTCAGTGATGGGACCAAGCACTGCCCTGTTCACGATGTGTGTTCTGCTTTAAAGAGACACAGAGTGAAATTAAATTAAAACAACTTCACATCTCCTCCTCTGGGCTGGAGATGCAGCAGCCAAGTGGCTTCTGGCAGGTGTTGGCCCCTGCCCTGCAGCCTCTGAATCCCAGCTCCTCCTCCACCTTCTCCTCCTCCTCCTCCCTTCCTCAGGTGGCTGCTGGAGCATCAGGAATGTTCATACATCAGGCAGTGTCATTTCCCCAAATATTTTCAGCGTTCTTGTTTGCTCCAAGTTGCACAAAACCTCACAGAGCCGGAGTTACTGCCTTGATGTTCCCTTCAAGTGGAAAACGCTGGGCTTTGGTTGTTTGCAGGGGGAGAGGAATGGCTGACCCAGAGCTCTGCCCCCACAGAGCCCAGGAGGCCAGGAGGGATTGCTTGGCCATGGCACTGCAGGACAGACCCATCAATCACACCCCACCTTATCTCCCGTCCAAGTGCCCCTGGCTGGACAACAAAAACCAACACCAGGGATGTGTCCAACACCGGAAAAGTTTGCCAAACAGTCCCATAAATCATCAGGAAGAGAAGGGACATTCAGCTTGCACTGAAGGGGAGATGCATTAAAACTCACTCGTTTTGTAAATTTGCTCAATTCAAATAAATCTGTGAAAAGATGCAGCTTTTCCTCGACCTGGAGATGGATGACATTTCCAGCACTCAAGGCTTTTCCAAGTCCTTATTGAAAAGCCAGAGATAATTACTTTTCCAGGGACATAAAGATAATGACTCCACATTTACAGAACATGATTAATAACGAGTCTGTTTGTATTTACAGTTGCTTCACTTAGCCCTGAGATGGGGCCACCCCCGGAGCTGCCCACGGAGCTTTTATCCCACGGCGCTGGGAATCTGGTGCTGTGGTTATTTCCAGGCATCAGCCCAAAAAACCCTCTCTGAAAGCGACTTTGGGAGGATACTGCCTCACCCTCCTGCTCCTAATGCCTTGTCCAGACCTCCTTCCCTGCCTGCCTTGGCTTCAGTGGATGGGGGGGGATGGTTTTTTCCCCCTTATCCCTGCAGGAGCCTTGTGAATTTTGGGGAGTTCTGCTCCAGAATGTCCTCTCTGAGCCCTCTCCAAGCCCTCTCCTCCCTCCCTGCTGTCACTTCTGCCCCCAGTGGGTTCTTTTCTCCTCTCCACTGCTCTCCTCAGAGGGAGGTGATCCCACTGTGTGCAAGGACACAGGAGGAGCCTTCCTGCTGGTGGAAATTGGATGGAAGCTGGACGGAAGCCCCAGTGCCCTACAAGCATCCTCTGCCAGCAGCCTGGGAAGGACTTGTGGTCTGACTCAGGCAGGGATCCCTTCCAGCCACAATCCACCTCTCCCAGAGCAAGGAGAGTGTGGCCACGGGCTGAGAGCCCCACAGGGAGCACATCCCTCTCTGTGCCTCACTTTCCCCATCCCTGGGGAAGGGAGGGATGTCTGTTGTGCTTCAGAGCTGCCCTGTCCAGCCCCATCCCATCCCCACTGCTCCCACTCCCCCTTTCCCAGGGCAGTGTCCAGCAGAGCAGACAAACCCTGTTCCTCCTCAGCCAGAGGGAGCCTGCTGAGCCCTCCTCCTGCCCAAAACACCCCTCTGGGCTGTGCCCTGCTCTGGCCATCACCTGCCCACCACCTCCCAGCCACCTGTGCCAGGTGGGAGCCATCCTGGAGGCTCCTCTTTGCTTTCCCTGCTCCCGGGGAAGGCTCTGCAGCCTCGGAGCCGGTGCCAAGTCCCGCTCCAACAGCTGTATGTTCTCCAGAGTGAGTCATCCCCACCCCGAGCGTTCAGCCTCTCCATAACAACATTCCTTCTCTCTGATCTCAGATCCTGGCTGTGAGCACTCCCCGTCTAGTTCTCCTCCTCCATCCACATGGTCCCTCCTGCCCAGGCTCTGTCCCAGCCCAGGCAGCAGAGAGCAGAGGAGGCTTTGCCAGGATCCCCAGAGCTCAGATCCTCTCTCTCCCCCAAAATCAAGAGGAGATGCCCAGTGACCATGAGATCCACTTTTTCTCTCTCTGAAGACAGACAGTGATGTCCACTCCCTTTCAGATTGTTTTTTGTTGTTCTTCCCCATCCCAGACGTGCCTGGAAGAGCCACCACTGCCACCCTCTCCAGAGCTTTGGGAAAGTGCTCTGAGCCTTTGGTCCTGCACATCTCCTGCTCTGCCACAGGCTCTGCTCCAGATCCTCCTCATCTCTCCCCACCATCACTTTTATCCCCAGGGAGTTTTTATCTCCTCTGTCACGGGCTCTGCTCTGGATCCTCCTCCCTGGGCCCCCTCATCTCTCCCCACCATCACTTTTGTCCCCAGGGAGTTTTTTCCTCCTCCTCACCCCTTTGCTCCTCTGAAGGGAGGTGATCCCACTGTCTGCAAGGACACTGGAGGAACCTTCCCAGCATCTCCATTCCCACATCCCCATCCCAGCAGCTTCCAGCTCAGCAAGGGTGGAAGACCCAGGCTGAGCTCTTCCTCTGCTGTGTCTGTCCCCCCTCTTTAACCCTCTCCCCAGTCCTGCCTCCACCATCTCTGCTCCCATTAACAGTGGCTCCCCAGGGAATGAGCCCCCTGGGAGCATCCCTGCTGCCCTGTGCCTGGAAAACTGCTGTGGAGCAGAATCCTGTGCAGGGATGGGCAGTGCTGGAGCGTGGTGGGCTCTGCCAGCCTGTGCTGCCAACTCCCTGCCCTGCCCACGCTGCCAAACCACCGACCCCTGCTCCCAAAGCCGCCGGCGCTGAACTCCCACCGCTCCCCCCTCCGGCTCTTTGGCTGACTCTGCCTGGCACAGGTACAGCCTCTGAATAGAAATCAGATTTTGCTCAAAAGCATTAATTTCTTCTGGATCATGGAGTGCCCAGATGGGCTCCAGTGGGAGCGAAGGGAGACCTTGAACATGCTTGGACAGCGCAAAAAGCCAAAGTCAAATCCTGTTCCTCCCTGGGCACTTGGGTTTGTTGCCTGGAAGGCCTGGATGAGGGAGGCATTGCTCTGCCCCAGCCCTCTCCCTTCCCTTCACTCAAGAGGCTCCAAAGATTCCCAGAAGGATCTTTACTTGAGCCCGGCAGGGGGGTGGGAGAGCCAATCCCCTGCAGGTTTCCCCCAGAACTGAGGATTTTATTTCCCTCTTCATCACACCACTGGAGGCAGGAGAGGAACTCAGTGTCCTGCTCCTCATTTCAGAGTTTTACCCCTAAAAACTTTTCCAGGCAGTGTTCCCTGCCATGCAGACATCCAGCAGGATCCTGGATCTGCTTATGGATTTTGGGGTGCCACTGGCAAAGTCCCCCAGGGAATTGCAGAGTTGTTTTGTGGCTCCCCAGGGAAGAGCAGGAGTCTGGGTTGGTGCTCCAAGGTTTTCCACAGCCAGGGGGAAGAGGGAACCAAAGCTTAGCATGGTTTTAATTAAAGGATGAGAAAGAGCCTCTGCCTGCAGGACATCCTGGGCTTGGGGCAAGACGAGGTGGAATCTCCACAGCATTTACTGGAGCTCTGGGATGTGGTGTTGGGAATGTGCTGGTGGAAGTTTGGATCAGCTCTTTCGGTGTGTTGGGATGTGCCAGTGGTTACTGGTGTGGGATGTGGGATGGGACTGGGGATGTGGGGATGGGAATGTGAGCACAGGGAGGCAGGGATGGGGATGTGGGAATGAGAATGTGGGGATGGGAATGAGGGGATGGGAATGAGGGGATGAAGATGCAGGGCTGGGGATGTGGAGATGGGGTTACAGGGCTGGAGATTGGGAGGATGGGGATGCAGGCACAGGGATGAGGGGATGGGGATGCTGTGCCCTGGTCCCCAGAGCTGACAGAGAGATCTGTTGTGTTTTTAGCAAGTTCAGAGCAGGAGAAGAAAAGCGCCTGGAGGAGAAAGTGCCTCTGGAACCTGCGCTAACACCGTCTGGGGGGGCTGCAGCAAACGCCTCCACTGCCGGGATTAACGTGGGATAACGTTTTATCCCAACTGCTGGAAGAGGGAAACCGCTGCAGCCCCAGCGCAGACTGGCCTGCCTGGGAGAACTGGGATGTGCTGGTGCACTGCGGGCTGGGGGCTCTGCCAGGGGGTGGAGGAGGGTCCTTGGGCTCTGAGGATCACGGAATCGTGGAATAGTTTGGGTGGGAAAGGACCTTAAAGACCATCCAGTTCCAACCCCCGCGCCGTGGGCAGGGACATCTTCCCCCGGAGCATCCCGGAGGGTCCCCGCTGGGTGCGGGCACCGGGAGCGGGGCGGAGGAAGGATCCCAGCCCGGTCCCGCCATCCGCCGCCGCTCCCGGCGCCGCTCGGAGCCAGAAAAATCCCAAATCCCACCGAGCCCGCACCGCGATCGCAACTTTCCCACGGCCGGGAAGCCGCTCCGGAGCCCGCACCGGGGTGGGCACGGGAGGGTCCCGTCCCGGCCGCGTCCCCCCCGGCCGGACCCGCCGCGCTCCGCCCCACGCGGGGCCGGGGCGGGACCCGGGGCCGGGCGGAACCCGCAGCCCCCCCCGCCCCGAGCCCAGACGTCCCGGCGGCGGCGAGCGGGGAGCGGGGAACCGGCAATCGGGAACGGGGAATCGCGATCCCAGCGCCTCCCGCCGCTCCATGGCCCCGGCAGCGGCGGCGGAACCCCCTGCCCGCCGCCCCCGGGGCACCGGCCCCGGCCCCGGCCCCGGCGGGAGGCGCTCGGAACGGCGGCCGCCGGTGAGTGCGGGGCCAGCGGGGACGGGCGGGAGGGTGGGGGGACCCGCGGGGGACACGGATATGGGTATGGACACGGACATGGACACGCGACACCGGCCGGACACATCCACAGAAACCGCGGGCACGGGATGCGCGCTGGGCATCCACGGGCACGGAGCACCCGCGGGCACCGGGAATTCGTGGGCATCCAGGGGCATGGAGCACCCGCGGGCTCTGGGCATCCATGGGCTTCCTTGGGCATCCACGGGCACCGGGAATTCGTGGGTGTCCAGGGGCACGGAGCACCCGCTGGCACGGGGCACCCACGGGCTCTGGGCATCCACGGGCACGGAGCTCCCACGGTCACTGGGAATTCGTGGGCATCCACAGGCACGGAGCACCCACTGGCACGGAGCACTTACAAGCTCTGGGCATCCATAGGCATCCATGGGCTTCCTTGGGCATCCACGGGCACTGGGCATTTGTGGACATCCATAGGCACCCAGAACCCGCTGGCACGGGGCACCCACAGAGAGGCACTAAGCACCCACAGACACCGGGCACCCACGGACATGGAGCACCCACAGGCACCGGGCACCCGGGGACACCCAGCACCCACAGACTCTAGGCATCCATGGCATCCATGGGCACCCAGCACCCGCTGGCACCAGGCACCCATGGACAGACACTGAGGACCCACGAGCACCAGGCACTCAGGGGCATCCGGCACCCATGGACTGGCACCCCCAGGCACTCCCGGACACGGAGCACCCACAGGGACACCCCGACACACCCCGGCACATTCACACTCACACACAGCCAGCTGGGCACAGATGTGCACACACACACACACCCTGGTGTGCCAGCCCACACATCTCCTGGCACAGCCAGAGCCCCAGAGCTGGGCAGAACCACCCTGACCCCAGCACTCTGTGCCCTTCCCGAGGCTCCTGGCAGAGGGTTGGGGTGAGGAGCAGCCCCGCAGCTCAGCCCCACGCAGGGTTTGATGGACACGCTGGAGAAGGGAGAAGTGGGTGGAAATTATCCTGGAGTTGGGGCTCGGGAGGGCCTGTGGGCACAAGGAGCTCATCTTTGGGATGCGGAGGGAGGAACAGTCACAGCCAGAGCCACGGCTCAGTCTCACCTCCAGGTGGGTTTGGCTCCTGGTTCACCAAATCGGGGAGATGTGACTTTTGCAGGGGGAAAAGTGGGGGAATTGGGGCGTTTAAAAAGCTGGAGGCAAGAGCGATGCCAGCTGGGAATAGAGCTGGGAATTGCATCGCCTGCAGGCCGAGCGGGGCTGTGGGTCCGTGGGATGGCAGGAATGGGACCTGTGTGTGTGGATAACTCGGGCTGTGCCTGGGAGCAGCGAGGACTTGGCAGCCCCCGTGGCCTCCCTCCCTCCCTCCCTCCGTCCCTTCCTCCCTCCCTCCCTCCGAGCTGGCAGGGATTTTTCAAAGGAGCAGCAGGGAAGGTGCCAAATTCAGGAAGAGTTTGGTCCTAATTCCCTGGAAATCCCAGCCTACGGATTTTTTTTTCCCCTCTCTCCTTCTTTTCTCTTGGCCGTGAGGATTTGCAAGGGGCCGGGTGCCCACCCATCCTGCGCTGCTTCCCAGGGGCAGGAATTCTCCCAGGAAATCCCTCTGAGCCCCCCACTCCTCCCTCTCCTCCAAGCCAGCAAAGAGCTGCCATTAGAAACCCGCTCTCCGTTTTAAATTTAGATGCCTGCATTATCTTGAGTTTGGATTTATTAATTATTTGCATCTGGTTCCTATCAAAAAAAGTTGAGCAATGCAGATGTCCTGATTTCGGCACCGGCCTGGGGGACAAACACCAAATCCGCGGCTTTTCCATTGTCTCCTTAAACAATGGCCCATCAGGAGCAGCCGGGAATGACGATCCCGATCCCATCGCTGGGGTCTGACACGAGTTAAGCATCATCCAAGTTGTGTGAGCTCCTCTCCATGGGTGACTGCGGCTCATTTCCCAGCCGGAGAGATTAGTCTAATTAGCAGAGCAAATCTGGGTAAGGCAAGCTCTGGTAATTAGTAATCAGTGGGATGTTTCCACGCACTTTCTTTGCCTGAGGGGTAGAGAGGAGTTTAGAGCGTGGCCCTGTTTTTGGGGAGCAAGGAGGACTTTGGAGAAGTCAAGGTGAATGGAGGTGGAGCTGCTGGTGGCACTGGTGGCTCTGGTGGCTCTCACATCTCACATCCCATTTGCCCATCAGGACCTTCTCATGGGGTAGAGGGCAAAGGGACAGAACTCTGTGTCCCCAAACCACCCCAGCACCGTCTTTGCCTTTCCTGCTGTCCTGGATCCTGTTCCAGGTGACAGTGGTGGCCCTGGTGGCTGCTGGTTGGGATGTGTGACCTCAGAAGGAACCTGGCATGGCGCTTGTCCCCAGCCTGGCCAGGTGTGGAGGTGATGCCTCCAGCAGCAGGTGCCTGGTGGAGGTACCTGTGTGTGAAAACTCCTCCGTCCCATCCTTCACCTGGCAAAAGGAGGGAGGAGAACCGAGAGGAAAACTGTGGAGAGGGGACCAAGGGATGTTTCAGGGCTTTGGGACATCACACCTGGCTCTTCTGTGCTGCAGCAAAGGGGCAAATCTGTCACAACCCCCATGAAAACCAGGTGTGAGACCCCCCAGGCCGGGACCAGAAGGTGATTCCTGCTGGGAATGGGGGTTAATCCTTCCCATGCCATGATAATTTGTGTTACTGGGTTTCTGTGGAAGCTTCTATGAGGGAACTTAATTAATTCCCATTGATTAACGGGTGTCCCCAGCTAAAGCTGGAGAGAGAGATTTTGTCACCACGTTGAGAACACTCTGGTGGGTCACACAGGGAGGTTTTATCCTCAGGAATGAGCCCAGGAGAGGCTTTGCAGCTCCACACTGGGAGCTGCTGGTGGGTGCTGTGCTGGTGATGGGGTTTGCTCGGGGTGGGAGACCCCTAGAAAGACACCCAGCAGCTTTTTCTCCTTTTCCTTCCCTTTACAGACCTTTCTGTGCAGCCAAGGGGTGGGATTTGAAGTGAACTCATTAAAATAGGAAAGGAGGAGGCACCACAGGTGGGACTGTGGGGTCAGCAGGATGAGGGATGCACCACAGCCCTTCTGGCACTGCTGCTGCTCCCCTGCTTTGCCCCTGCTCCCTGTGGGATGGGAGGGAGCTCTGCCTGGGTGCTGCTCCCTGTGGGATGGGATGGGATGGGATGGGATGGGATGGGATGGGATGGGATGGGATGGGATGGGATGGGATGGGCTGGGATG
>JAWWLZ010000063.1:155981-169722 GCA_035041345.1 Poliocrania exsul | reverse complement strand
GGGGAGCCGGGACAGCCCCCAGGGAAGGGCTGGAGCTGGGCCAGGGCAGGGGCAGGTTGGAGCTCAGCAAAAGGCTCTTCCCCCAGAGGGTGGTGGGCACGGCCCAGGCTCCCCAGGGCAGTGGGCACAGCCCCAAGGCTGCCAGAGCTCCAGGAGGGTTTGGACAGGGACAGAGTGGGATTTTTGGGGTGTCTGTGCAGAGCCAGGAGCTGGACTGGATGATCCTGTGGGTCCCTCCCAACTCAGGATATTCTGGCATTCTGATTCTACATCCAGATCCCACCCTTGTTGGCTCAACACAAGACACTCCATGCAACGTTCCCCCAGCCAGGACAGGAATGGGGTTATCAGCTCTGAACACCCAGGCCTTAATCTTGGTTTAAAACCTGAATTTATAAACTGCCAATATAATGATCTTCCCTTAATTATAAATGCTAAACCTTGCAAATGACTCATGGGATCTTGAGAAGACAGCACATCTTTCTGGGCTTTAAAGGAACATGCCTTAGGAGTGAGATTTCCTTAAACCAGCATTACTCAACCAAGAGAAGAACAGCAGATAAAACAAAGCAGATTAATCAGCTACACAAACATTGATCTATTTAAGAGACAAAAACCTGGATACAGTCAAAACAACTTCCCAGTTCCCCTCCCCAGACAAAGGAAATAATTTGCATTTTGGAAGTATCTTGTGTGGCAGAGGCAGAAAGGAAGGGGAAGCCAGAATGGAGCCTGTGCCAAGCATGGACTGGTCCCAGCAGAGCCAAGAGCAGCAGCAAACATGCAAGCTGGAGGCACAGAGGGAAATCCTGATAAGATCAACTCAGCAGAACCACTTTTTGCCTTCCTATTCCACTGGTAAGAAGAGAGAGCAATGGAAAGGTATTTGTTTCTAGATAAAATTATCACCATAAAACTCCCCCCTGGCCATTTCAGCATCTGTTACAAACTCTGATCTTATCAAGATTTATTTTAAATTGCAAATGCAAAAGCATCCCCATGTTTAGGGCTCAGATCTGCAGAGTTCCAAGCCCTCCCTGAGAGGTGCCTGGGCTACAAAGGACTCATTTCCAGGGACACAACCCCAAACAGGAGGCCTAAATCAAGCACAAAGCAGCCAAACACAGTGAGAATTAAACACAGGACAGGATGCAAAGCCCCAGAAGAAACAAATCACCCCAGACACAAATAAAACTAAAGCACCACCCTCTAAAGACACATCTTTGTGCACCTGAGGATTCAGCTGAAGCGTTGCAGTGCAAAGTGCCACACAGTAATTCAGACTGGGGATAAATTAATAACAGGCTTAATTGCATGGTTGGTATCAGTGGCCAAAAGGATTTATTCTTATTTTGTATCAATTTGTTTGCTTCAAGACCCTGATGTTTTGGATCAGGATGTATTTTATGAGCCAACTGCCCTGTGCTGTGGGTGTTGTTTTCTTGCTGCTGCCTCTCCCTGTAGAAAATTCCATTATTCCCATCCCAAACCATTCTTATCCTGAAGCAAACTTAAGGAGTGTTAAAGTGATGTCATCTGCCAGTTATTAAAGATATTTTATAAAAATTGATAAGCCCATGAAGTTACAGCACTCACTGACTCCCTACAACCACCACAGGAACAGCAGAAATCCCAGCAGGTACTTCCCAATCCCCCTCCCTTCCAGCAGGGCAATGGAATTGTGCAGGCTGTTATTAGGTTATCCCCACACAAGCACCCACAGAAGCTCAGAGTGACCACCTAGGGATGCACAAGGAGATGATGTTGCCTTTGCAGCAAACCACACTCACCAGAGAGCGCTCCCAGATCGAGTGATGCCCAATCTCACAGCTGGCAAAGCACTTGGGGGAAAAGTATTATAAAGCAGAAAACAAGAGAGCCTTATTTGACAGTACCTGCCACTGCCTGACAGAACTGCTCTGCCTTAAAGATAGAAGTTAAAAAGGTTTAGAAGCTGTTCAACACACCCTGGCATGGAAAAGGATGGGATTTGCATGGATTTTTTTAATTGCCATTGATCTACTCACAACATCCTGACCAGCCCAGTCAGACAAGAGGAGGAGAAAAGAGATTTTGACCAAAATTAAAGGCAATGCTAGAAAATTCACAGCGTGCTGGAAGCTCCAAAAGATGAAATTCAGTCCTGAGCAAGAACCCAGGATGTTACACAGCACACAGGAACCACCTCCCATTGCTGCCCCACGACTGGGCAACGTGGAACAACAGCAAGAACAAGACTTGAATTATCAAAATTGGGTTGTTGGGCAAAATGGTTCATCTGCCCACCCACCCTGGTCCCCTTCCCATCTGTTTTGTGGGGCTTCTTATTCCAAATTCCCTCTGCAGAGAACAGACCAGAGCAAGAGCTGCCTCTGGAAAAGGGGGAATAACACCAAGGTTTGTGACTGCCATCAATTTTGTGCTGCTGCTTTTCACCTCCCCCAGTTCCTAAGGGAAGTTCCAGCTCTGTTCTGGTGCCAGACTGTCCCAGGGAGCAGCAGCAGGAGCAGCCCCATCTGCCTTCCTGTGACAAGAGAATAAACAATCTCACAAGAGAAAAGTTGAGAGTTAAAATTAAAAATTACAGCCTCTAAACACAACCTGAGCTCCAAACAGCCAAAACCCAGCCAGGAGCTCGTGCTGTGTCACTCAGCAGACACACAGGGGTTCACTGGAATGTGGTTTCTTCACTTCCAGACCCCCAAAGGAGCAGTTTTGTCCTCAGCCAGAGGCTTTGCAGGATCTGCATCATCACAACATTGATTTTTCCTGCCATTCAGTCTCAGAAGCAAAGAGGGGAAGGTGTTAGTGGGGCATTAAACATTTGGAAGAGGGCTGAACCTTCTGAGAAACCTCCTCCAGACAAAGCCTGGCTGGATTTAATCCTCAGGGGAGTTATTCTGGCCAGGTTCAAAGCTCAGAGTGCAGCCCTGGGTGTCCCCTCTCCCAAACCCACACCCAAGAGTGGCCACCAGAACCAACACCTTGAAAGCCACCAGCACTGACCCAAGGTCTGGTGGCTCCTGGTTTGAGAAAGGAACACTGAGGGTTAGTGCAAGGAATTCATGAACACAGGTTGTTAACACACAGCTTTTTTTGGTTAATAAGCAGTGGAAAAGGAGGGTGTGATTTGCAATAACATTTATTAATGATAAATGTACATATTTACAAAGAAAAATCTGAGAAAAAATACAAAACCGAAAAAGTGTTCCAAAAGAGAGCATTTTAGGTAAAAAAAGAAAGTGTTTTCAGTCCCCACAAACTGAGCCAACACGACCATGTACCACTGACAGAGGATCCCAAAGGGCCCAAACCAAGGGCATCCTTCCCTCCAGCCTCACAAACCACGAGAGATGCAAACAGGGACACAAGAGGAACCACCACTGGCAGGTTCTCCAGTGCCACCCACTACTAATGCAGACCATGAAGCCATAATCCTTTTTTTTTGGGCTGAATTTACCCAGAAAATTGAAAATTTCCTCCCTCCCTTTGTAGGTCAGGACAGGCACCATCAACCCACAACCAGGAAAAAAGAAAACCCAATAAACCAGTGAATAATTCTCAGAGTGACAAATCACTGACACTGACATGAAGTGAAAGACACTTTTGCTCATAACCACCAGGAGCTGGACTTGATGTTCCTTATGGGTCCCTTCCAGCTCAGGATATTCCAGGATTTTGTGACAACCTTCCCAGGACAGACACAGCAAGGCCAGCCCAGCCTTGTTCCTCCAAACACAAACTACTCCCCTGGTCTCACATTGAGGAAACCCACTTGTCCTTGTGATTTCAGGAGGGAAATATGGAATAGCCACTCTTTAGGGTCATCTCTGCCCACACTGCAGGGAGGGGAGCTGGGCTGGGCTGAACTCCAGGCCTGGACCTGCCCATGGAGAGTCTCAGCTCATCCTTTGGACTCCTGAGCGAGGCCCCACATGGCAGGAGGTGCAGCCAACACCTCATTTTTAACAGTGGGAAAGAAAAAAGGGCTGTTGTTTTCCAGCAGAGAACACCTTGAGGACCATCACACCCAGAGCCTGAACACCCTCAGAGCTGAATCCAAATTTCAAGCCATCAGCAGCACTTTGCTGCTTCAAAATGCTGATTTCCTCCTGCTCCTAAAGCAGGACAGCACAAGGAACTCCTGTGGGCTTCAGGAGGTGTTCAGAAGAGATGGAATCGGGGTCAGAAGATTCAGAAAGTGAATTCCCACCCACCAGATTCAGAAAATGAATCACCACCCACCAATGGCATGATGGAAAATGCTGGAGCCTCAGCAGCTCCCAGTGGGATCCCACCCAGGAGCACCAAAGAGCTGAGTGACCACACCACAAACCCTGGGAAAGCCTAAAGAAAACTCCCAAACTGCTGCCAGACATTCTGGTGTGCCAGAGGCACCAGAATTCCCATTCTGCAGCAGTCCACACTGAAAAACCAGGACTTCTCATGCTAACCAGGATGAGGCTCCTGTGCTGCTGACAATTCCAGGATCCTGGAAGGATCCAGGAAGGGATAACTCAGTTCTCCATCACTCACAGCCTGGCACTGCCCCAGCCAGGCTGAACAGGGTGTGTGGATGCCAGGGAATGGGTGCCAGTGTCAGGGGCTGCCAGAATTCCCAGCAAGTTCATTCCTGAGGAAAACAGGGAGCAAACCACAGCAACAATGTGCAGGAACAAGACCTTCTGTGGACTGCCAGGGACTGTCACTCCCTTTGCCTCACAAGCAAACAGGGAAAAGAGCAGAGGAAGGACTGGGAAAGGGGCTGGAGCCCAGCAGGCACATCCCAGGGGAATCAGAGGGATGAGGTTTCTGCTCCTGATGAGCTGTGGGAGTTCCCTGTCAGAAGGGATCACATCCACCTGGATGGATGGGATAACTGGCCTCTGAACTGCCAGAGAATTTGTTCCATTTCTTTACACTCTGCAGAGATAATTGGTATAGAAATCCCCAAAATGCTCCGGGGAGCCTTCTCAGAGAGTCAAGTTTCCAAGGATTTTTGCTGATGACAACGAGGCTCATGGCAAGGTTTAAAAAGAGGAAGAGACTGTTTGAAGTCAAGAGGTACAGAATTGAGCTGAAGTGGCAGAGCCCATCTCTCACCCCTCTGGGATGACACCCTGAGCCCTGGGCAAAGAGTTTTAGACCTCAGGTCCTTTGGAATTGGGTGACAGAGCTACAGAAAGCACAGCTTTGCCAAAGCCACCCCTGTGGCTTCCAAGTACTTGACATGGGACCAAAAAGACACCTGCAATAACACAGCATTCCAACAGAGATCCCAAGGAATGGCTTTAGGAAGGGAGCATCTGTGTGTTTAAGCTGCTTTTCTCCAGGAAATAAGGACAGAAAGCGGACAGAGAGACACCCCCACAACTCCCATCCCTTCCCTCCCCACGCCAGGCTGGGGAGATCAGCCAGTCCTTGTTTTTCATCATGACTGTTCCAGCTTTGGGAAGGAGGAGCAGGCAGGGAATCCCAGCCAGAAGCACCTCCTGACCTCCTCCATCCTGCACAGCACGAGGCATCTCAGCATCCCTCCCCTTCTCTCCTCTCCAGGGCCCACCTTTGTCTTCCTAAACTCCACCCCAAACTCGCTGGAGTTCAAGGGCATTCCAAGGGATGCTCCAAGGATGCAGGGACACCCCTGCAGACACTCCTTCACCTGGACACCAACCCTCTGCCTCCCACATGCACTGAAGGAGGAAAACTGTGTATTAAAGGCAGTGTATTAAACAGGGAAGAATCTTTTCCAATGAAAAACCAACATCCTCACAAAACAAAGTCCTAAAGGCACAAACTGGTGAACTAATCAGGGCAGGGTGGGATTTAATCCTGTGGGATTAAAACAAAGGGTTTCACTACCAACCTAAGCTTCTGAGACAGCATTTAGAGCCTCAACCTGTACACTGAGAGCAAGAGGTGGCTGGAAGTGGCCTGTGATACCCCACAGACCCTCAGACCAGAGAGCACATGCCATGTTTGCCTTGTTCCTGCAAGCTTATCTGCTTCCTAAATAACACTGTTCACACGGATACAGATCTAGAAAGGGTTATAAATACATGTATTTATAGATATTCACACATTTCAGTCCCTGTAATAAAGGTCTGCTCCTTTCTCCTCCGTGCTCTGCTGGAGCAGCTGCCACCACTGGTGGCACTGGGGCTGTTCCCAGTGACATGTCCAGCCCATCCTGCAGGAAAACACAGATTGGCACTGAAAGGAGACGTGGGGGGCTCAGCTCAGCCCCAGCTTTACTATTTACAGAAAAGAAACCCCTTAGACACAGAGTGCCACCTTGCCTGCAGCTCCCAAAGCAGCTCTGCTCAGCCCAGCTGGGCTGGAGCCTGCACAGCTCAGCCAGGAGACCTTGGGAAAACGGGAGCATCACCCACACATGGACACTGGGGCAGCAAACAACGGGCAGCATGCAAGGGCTGGGGCAAAGAAGCCCAAAACAATCAAGGGTTTAACAGTTAAAGTGTGTCCTGATGTGGCCAAGCAACAGAGGGGGTGTTAGAACAGCAGGTGACTCCACCCTGTGACCTCATGAGTCCATTAGTTCCACACTAATTAATTAAGCACAGCCCAAGTGCACCAAGACCATCAAATTCCAAGAAATTAATGATCTATGTGTACTATAAATATCTGCTTGCAATGGGTTTTCTCCTGTATTTTCTTGGACATGAGACATGGGGTGGAGAGGGAAGTTGGGATGCTTTGCCAAAGGCTCTTCCCACTGGGAAAAGGAAAACTGCCTGTCTCTGTCCCTGAGTCATCACCACCAGCAGCAGTGAGAACCAGCACCTTGGATTCAAATGCCAGTCTGAGTTTCCTAGAAAAGGAGTGGTTATGGATTAGATCCTGATGTTTTTCCTAGAGATTCAACCTCTTGTTGCCCTGGGAGGTTGTGGCTGTCCCATCCCTGGAAGTGTCCAAGGCCAGGTTGGACGGGGCTTGGAGCAACCTGGGCTGGTGGGAGTGTCCCTGTTGGAATGAGATGCTGTTTAAGGACCCTTCCAACCCAAACCACTCCAAGATTCTGTGATTCAGAGTCACTGTAAAGCCTCTTTTGGACCAATATCAAATGTTCTTCAGCTTTTGAACATCTTACATGTGAAACAACGAGCTCTAAAGCAATTCCTGTGTGAAGTCTATGGGGGCTCAGCAAGCCATAATTCCCTCTCCCCATCTGCCCTCTCACAGCAATCAGGAACAGGGGTCACAGAATTTGCTTTTGCACAGTAGGAAACTCCAGAATGGACTTGGCATTCCATGCCCACTCCTGCCAGGTGCCACCCCAGCCACACAAGGACACAGAGCAGGATTAATGCGACGGTCACGGGGTGTCCCTCCCTGGGACAGCAAACTATGGAGATCAAAGACCAGGACAAGGAAGGTGCAGCAGAGGCTACAGCCAAGAAATTCAGGAGCTTTGGTCTTGAGGTTTCAACATGACCCTCTTGCCACTCAGAGAAAGAGCAGCCACCAAACAGTCAGTGCTACCACCAGGAGAAAGGACATCACAAAGGGAATACGTGGAGAAGGAAAAATGCTAGAGTACAGCTGGCACTTTTTGAGTGCTTTCTGCTCTTCAGGAATTGCAATAGAAACCTTGGGAAGAGTTTCTTCACTTGCTGGCCGGGGAAAGGCTGTCTCAGTAGGTATCTGATGCCTTTTTAGTTTGTCTTCATCCTGTACTAACAGAGGACGTTCCCGTGTCTGCTTTCGTGGTAGAAGATCAAGAGAGACAGAGAGAGATGAACAAAAATGACAGATGGAAAGTGCCCAAAGTGACACTTGGAGGTGTGCAAAGCATTAGGACAGCTCTTCTCAGCATAAAACAAACTGCCCTGGGGAGCAGAGCCACTGGGGGCCTGGGCCACACCAGCCTTGGAGCTACAGATCCATGCAGAGCTCACCGACATCGGCATCGGGGTCGTGGGGGTTTTGTGCCTGCCCTGCCAGAAAAGCAGGTGCTCAAAACCTCCTGGAGTGTTTTGGAATTGGAGTGGTTGAGAAAAAAAGCTGGAATCATTAGAAATAGGAATGGTGCAGTACAAAAGGTGGTCTCTGACAGCTCCCCAACGAGGCTTTAAAAGCAGAGTTTGGCAAATCCCACGGAACAGCCACACTGCGGAGCAGATACAAAAAGCTCTTCCAAAGTTCTGACCAGAGTATCAAAACACTGATTGGTCTGAAAATTCGACTGGAACAAGTGAAAAATTGTTGTTCTTAGAAACCCCACGTGTGGAACGGGCAGGGTGGCAGTAGGAGCAGTGCAAACTCCTGGAATTCTGCTCCGTGTTTTAGCACTTTTGTTTCTGGAGTCTAAAGAATGTTAAAAACCTGGAATGAGTAACTCAGCACACAGGACCATGCAAAGGCTCCAGCATTTCTGCTGAAGAAAGAAAAGACTTGTGGGAATGTTGCTGTGCAGGTAATTCTCCATCCCTTTAATTTGCCAGCCCTGGGCAAATCCAAGTGTGCTTAGGAGAGGAAAAACTTGGCTCGAAGCTCCCTGAGCTGAGCCAACCTCCTCTGGTCGGGGCGGTATTTTGGGACTGGTTCTTTGCACACCCCTAAGTGGTGAGAATTGGGGAGAAAGTAGCTGGGAGTCTGGGCAGCAAAAGAAAACATAAGATGCAAGAGTAACATGATTGTTAAAACAACAACAAAAGAAAAACGGAAAGAAAGACAACATAAAAAGAACAGGGAACAGTTAAACTTTCAGAATTGCTTTTCTCTCCGAGTACAAGGTTACATCGTTCATGCAGCTTTGGTCAACCCAGCCATGCACCAAAAATAAGCAAAAACTGAAAGCTGCAAAAGCTGCAGCAGTGCCAAAGTCCTCTGGGTGTGAGTTATGAAACTACCTCGTGTAGCCAAAAGAAAAAAATGTTATCCAGCAGCTGCTGTCGAGTTTTTGCTCGGTGCCATTGCAATAGCAAGTCTGGTCAGAAGCACAGATCAGAGCAGCAGCTTTACCTCAAGCCCACCAACCTGTCTCTCAGAAGATAGGACAGAGACTTTCTTGACCTGGACACACAAAGCGTGTTAAGGTTCAGTTGTGTTGTAATAAAACATACAGGAACAGCAGAAAAGCAGCCCCTGGCATGAAACCCTTTGGCCACTATGGCAGGGTGAGGGGACCACTTTGCATCAGGAATTATCACCCTTGAGTTTCCATCATGATTGACCATCCTTGAATTTCCACCATGATTCCCCATCTTTGATTTACCTCCAGGATTCCCCATCTTTGATTTACCTCCAGGATTCCCCATCTTTGATTTACCTCCAGGATTCCTCATCCTTGATTTCCCTCCAGGATTCCCCATCCTTGATTTACCTCCAGGATTCCCCCATCCTTGATTTACCTCCTGGATTCCCCATCTTTGATTTACCTCCAGGATTCCTCATCCTTGATTTCCCTCCAGGATTCCCCATCCTTCATTTCCCTCCAGGATTCCCCATCCTTCATTTCCCTCCAGGATTCCCCATCCTTCATTTCCCTCCAGGATTCCCCAACCTTCAACACATGCAGGTGAAGGAAAACCCCATCCCCAGCTCAGACCCTGGTGAAGATGCATTTCTGGAAGTTCACAGAATGTGTCCACCACCACCTCAGAGCAACATCACTTCAGAGAGGATCAGATGAGGAGGGAATTGCCAGAAATGCAAATCCAGGGACACCAATTTTTGCAGTGTTGAAGACTCATTGCAGTCTTAGGTGGGACAAGCCCACACTACCCAGTTATTATGACCAGGAGTCCCCCAAGAGCTCACAATGTGGTCACCTTATCAGAAATTCTTCATAATAACAAGGAGTATCATTGTTGACCTGCCCATCCACATCCCAAAACCCACATGGCCCAGCTCTGCTGCCCAAATTCCTGTGGAATTTACACTGAGGCTCTGCAGCCCCAGAGCAAAGTCCATCCATGTGTTAAACAGGGTAATCCCAGGGAGAGGTTGCCCAGAGAAGCTGTGCCTGCCCCATCCCTGGAAGTGTCCAAGGCCAGGTTGGATGGGGCTTGGAGCAACCTGGGTTGGTGGGAGGTGTCCCTGCCCATGGCAGGGAGTGGAATGAGATGGACTTTAAGTCCCTTCCAACCCAAAGCACTCTATGATTCTATAACAACAAATCCTAAGTTGAATTTGGGGATCTCATTTTTCTAGCAGGAAAAAAAAAAACCCTGAGACTGTCCTGGGTTTTCTCTATGCCTTGAGGAGCCTGTAGCAAACTTGGGGTTAAACCCCTTGTAGGTGTCCCAACATTCCAGGATTATTTCCTGATTGATAAGTATCTCCCTTGCATTGCTCTGAAGATTAAACACCAGTTTATCTGCAGGGCTGTGGGCAGGAAGGGGAGAAGCTGGGCTTAAACCAGAGAGTCTCCCACTGCCACCACTGCAGCCAGGATGCAATTCTTCTGTTGCAATAAAAAATTGCATTTCCTACCTAGTGAGAGAGCAATTAGAGCCTGATTACCAGGGTGCTAACTCAGAGTTTTACTCACAAGCTCCACATCTGAGTCAGTCACCAGCAATAGCACACAGGGAAAGTGTCTCTTAGCCAAGAAGAAACCAGTTGGTGACAGAGCTCTGCTGTTCCAACTGGGTTTCTTTGAAAAATTACCTTTTTAAGGAAATTAGCAGAGAAACTGAGTGTATGTGGCTACTAAGAAGGAGGAAGGTTCCCACCATGTATGAACAGCCCTGCTGAAGCCACCTGAGGAGTCTTCCTGAAGCCTCCACAGCAGATCAGCACCTGGAGTTCCTACTGCAAGTCTCAACCCAAGAATAAACTGGAGAATGAAGTGACCTCAGAAAAATTATCCCATCTGGGTTGCAATATTACCTTTGAAGTAATAATTCTCTAGTTTAGGAGTTTGGGTGAGTTTTCCCCAACATTTTGGGGAGATCTGGTCCCCAGTTCAGCCATGGGAAGTTCTCTCTACCATCACAGTGCTAGCAACACCAGGTGAGCAATCCCTCCATCCTTTCCTACCAAAACTAAAATCACATTTTTATGATCCCACAACCAACGCTTCAGTTCTCTCAGGGACCACTCCACGTGGTGCCCACCAAACCCAACATAACTAAGGGGGGCTGAGGGTGAATCCTGCCCTGCAAGGCACCCCCCACGGCCCCAGGTACTCACTCCATCTGCCCCCGTGGGGATCTGCCCGTTGACGTTGAGGGTCCGGAACGGGGAGTGGGTGGACAGACGTTTGTCCCACTCGCTCGGCCGCGGCTCCGGGACGGACTCCATGAAGTTCTTCTTGAGCTCGCTGATGTTGGCATGGTGCTTCTTGATTTCTTCCTGGGGCTTGTCTAGATCCTACCAGCAAAAGGACAGGGTGAGTGGAGGGGGTGGGGAGGAGCTGGCGCTGCCCAGGCTGCGCTTGGCAAAGCTGAGCTTGGCAGAGCTGCGCCCAGAGCTGCTCACACTGCGAACACACAAAGGCAGCGTCCTCTCTCCTCTCTCCTCTCGGATTAACTGGGATAAACTGCAATCAATCCTCCTCCAGCTACTCCAAACCAATGGCAGGTGACCTGCAATCTCATGGATTTCCCCTATATGGGATTTTTTCTATGCCTGTTTAACTTATTTAATTTAAAGCCTTTAAATTGGGTGGGTTTGTTTTCTTTTCCCTGTACGAGCCTGAATATTCCCAGGTATCACCACAATTAACATTCCCAGGTATCACCACAATTAATGTTCAATAAAATACTTTCCCAATCTTTTTCCACTCTCTTCATATCTATTTCTCTTTCATCCTACCAGGAATTATCTTTGCTCCCCAAATATCCCCATTCCTTTTTCCCCCCTGTTTCTCATCTCATCCCTCCAGGAGCCACCACAGGAGGTTTTAAACTTCTGAAATGAAGATGAGATGACTGTTTGGGTTTTTTTTTTTAAATAAAACTGAGAATTTATTTTATGCTGGATCAATCAAGAAACTCCTGCTGAAGTTTTTCATCTGGAAAAAGCCAGATTTCTGTTCTGTGATGCCAGGAAACAAACACACAGACTTCAAGGCAAGTCAACTCGTTCCAAAGAGTTTTTTCTTTGCAAGCAAACCAGAGTTTGTAGAAAACAAAGCTTTTGCATAAAATAGGCATAAGCCAAACAACAACTTTTCTGGACAGGGCCAAAAAGCAGCAAGAAAAGGGGGAAATAAAAGTCAGTAAAAGCATCACTGGGAAATTTTTCTATTTTTGTGCTTTCAGTTGTTACTCAGCCCATGGATTTTAGAATTTGGGAGAGCAAACACACCCCTAAAGGAGGGAGCCTCCCAAAAATCTGCATCCCTGCAGCTCACCCAGGACACAGCTGAACCCCAAATGCCTCTTTAGCAACATTTACTGGGTTTGGAACAGTTCTGGGGGGGGGAAAAGGCAAGTTCTGGCATCCATCCTGGATGAAATATAAGGCAAGTGCCTGCTGGGTGGGAAAAGAGCAGAGATAAATCTGCTGAGGACTTCAGGGTAATCCCTGCCTGGCTCCAGGAACCCCAGGGCTGCTCCTGGCTCAGAGAAGAGAGAAGGACCACCTTGGCTTTTCCAGCACTGTGCAGGAGCAGGGCCTGGGAGGGCTGGAGAGGAGCTAAAGCCACGAGGAGCTACGTGGAGCCGGGTCTGGGAAGCACCTGGAGGAACCAGCTCAGCATCACCTCCTGTTCCTCCTGTTCTGCCCTTTCTGCAAGAACCTGGTGCATGAGGAGAGTTAAAAAGCTTCCAACAAAATGAACAGGCAGGTCCAGGAGGGGAAATTATCTGCTCTGCCAAGTGCATGGGTTAAAAAAAAAAGGGAATAAAGGAGGGAGCTGCTGGGTGAGCCCTGGTCTAGGGGAGGGCTGTGGAGCACCTGCAACAAAACCAGGGAGGGAAAGGGCTGGGTGGCAGAGGCAGGGGTGGCACTGACAGCAAAAGGGGAGTTGGAAGCAATGACAAAGCTCTGTCTGGGGGTGGGGAGGTGGAGCTGTTGGAGTTGGGTGGAAGAAGGCAAGAGGCAGAGTCTTCAGAGCTCCATGGTGTGCACACCCTTGGCTCGTGGCTCAAAGCTCTACGTCGTAGCAGGTTAAAAAAAAATTAAAAATAAAACACCCAAAAGCTGCAAAACTTTAAAAATTCCGATTAGGAGAAGGCAGTTGGTTCACTCCACTTTTTCAAGAGATGCCAAAAGGGAAACCCTGCGAGCTGCTGGGGCTGCAAGTTGGAGTAGAAACACGTGACACAGGACCAGAGTATCAGAAGCCACAAAACATCTCCCATAACACAGTGTATTAAAGAATTAAAATATATGATTGGCAGGGTCTGTTCTGAGACTGTGCTTGGGTGAAACCACGAGGAAAGGGCTCCCAAATCCAAAGGGAAGAGCTGTAGCATGGAGGGGTGAGTCACTGAGCCCCTGTGTCAGATCCATGGGGAGCTGGCACCAGGCAGGATGGGCCCTGGGGGTGGAGAGGTGCTGCAAGGCAAGGAAGGGCTGGGAGCAGGATGGAAACATCCCTGGAGCATCCAAAAGGATCCCTCCTGCCCGAAGCAATGTGGGCATTGTGGTGGCCTGAATGCCCAGAGGTGAAAATTTCACTGGATCCCACAATGGTTTAGGTTGGAAGGGATCCTGAAACTCATCCAGTCCAATCCCCTGCCATGGGTAGGGACACCTCCCACCAGCCCAGGGTGCTCCAAGCCCTGTCCAGCCTGGCCTTGGACACTCCCAGGGATGGGGCAGT
>JAWWLZ010000063.1:77598-104408 GCA_035041345.1 Poliocrania exsul | reverse complement strand
CTGGGGACAGGCAGTTCCCTTGAAACAAGCCCTGAAGCTCTGACTTCACTCCCCACAGCAATAAATTAACACATTTTCATAGCCCGGGCTGTGCACGGAGGAGCCTCAGATTTGGTGCTGACCCCACCAAAACTGCTGCTGCTCACCCAAGGGTGGGCTGGAAACAGGTGAGAAACACAAGTCCAAAAGGGCTTTGAGGAAAAAAACCCCAAGCAAAGAAACCACAATTTTTGGGTGCAATTAAGAAAAACAAACAAACAAACCCACACTGCTTCATCATCCCCCACACATGACAGTGGATGCAGATTAAGAGGAGCAGAGACCAGGGCAACAAAAACTTCACATCAAAGCAGTGATTTAACACCACACAGCACATCATCCACTGTGCTCAGATCACCAGATGATCCCAAACCCCATCTGGCAGCTGAGAACAGAGAGCAGCAGCATTTTGAGCCATTATTTCCCAGGTGAAACGTTTATCCACAGGGAGCACCAGTGCAAGCTGCAGACACGCTGTGCACGAGGGCAAAGGATGCTGTCACCTCTCCAGGCCCCAAACAAATGGCTGAGAGCTCAAATGGAAGCAGAAACTTCAAAGCTAAAGGAGGAGAAACTAAAAGGTTGAGTTATCAGGTATGAAAAGAGGCATTTGGTTTGTGCTGTGAGAGCCCCTGGAAAATGTTCTCTAGGCCAAAGCTCCTTTTAAAGGGAACATAAAACAATGGAAAAAACACCCCAAACCCACCACTCTTGTGCACATGGGAATACACCCATCATCACCACACTTCTCTTCTAACCTTTCCCCTCCTACACAGCCCCAAACTGACCTCTGAAATCCCATAGGAAGTAATGGAAATGTCTTAAATTCTTCACTATTAGAACAGTTTGCTCCATGCCAAGCCCAGATTGCAAATATTTAAAGAACTCTCCCAGTTGCAGCCAGTTTAAGTCGCTTTATAGAAGTCATTTAGAGACTGGGAATTATTTTACTAAGTCAGGATTTCTTGGTATTTGGATGCAGGAATAAGGAGAGGAATTACATTCATTTTTAGGCACATATTTTGGGTTGCTGAGGCAGAGGTTGGTCCTTGCAAGCTGCAAGGCCACTGGGAGCACTCACATCCTGATGGATTTGGTCAGTGCAAATCAACTGGGTCACGCAGGACGATGCCAAACCCTGCCCTCTGCCTGGTTCATGTGCAGGCACTCACGAGCAGCTCAGCAGGACACGCTGCAGCATCCCAAGAGCCTCCAGACAGTGGATTAAATCCAGCTCAAGTAAGTTCTTCACAGAACAAATCCTTTGAAAGGTGATCCAATGCTTTGGATGCACTGCTGGTAGGATTTGTTGTAAAACAGGGCTCCCAGTTTACACCAGTGCCAGGGAACAGCGTGCCAGGGGCATTACTGGCACAGCAATGGAGGGCACAGAGCTCTTCTCGCCCCGAGGAGCTTCTGCAGGGAGGAATTCCCAATCCAAACAAAGCAATTGTGCATCACAGTGGGGCTGGTGAGCCCTCCCCCAGAGCAAGCAGCATTTGAGGGGAAGAGAAATACTCGGGATTACACCAAATTCTAGGAAAACAAAGGCATTAAGCTGGGCAGCTGAATCCTTTATCCAGCCCTGCTCCCGATGAGCCAGGCAGGGCTGTGCTGTGCACACGTGTGTGAACACACACCAGGCACACGCCGTGCCCGTGCCACGCTCACACACTTTGCACACAAGTGACAGCCTCCAGCTCAGCAGCAGCCATTTCACAAGAGCAAACAAGGTGGGAGGAGAGCAGGTGGCTCAGTTTTGCCAGCTCCTGGCCCTCTGCCCTTGGCTCCTCATCCAGGCTTTGCTGTCACCATCAGCAGTGCTGATCTGTCTGGGAGCAGAAGGCTGGGATGGGGAGGGAAGGAAACCTCCATTTGACTTCTCAAGCTTAATGTTCCTGTAAAACAGTGAGCCAGAACTAAGATATTCCAGGTAAATGATTCACCCAGAAGGAAGGGATGCCTCAGCTAATGCTGAATGTCTCCTGTGTCCAGCCCTCTCTCCAGCACAGAATGCACTCCTGAAAAAGCCTCTGACAGGCTGAACTGCAAACTCAGGGAATTTTCACAAAGGACTAGAACAAGCTGCATTGCTTTGCCAGAACTCATGTGTGCACAGTGAAGGCAACCTGGAACATCCACACTCACCTGGCTCTGTATCAAGTATTTAACCAAAGATTAAATCTAGTCCGGCCCATCATAACACTCTGCAAAACCAACAATCAATTCATTGTGGAGGAGTTATTAAAGGGCCAAGAAGCACTTTCCATAGTTAAAGAGAATGAGTGATTTGGGTATTGGAAGCACACTTGGCATTGGGGCAGTTCACCTCACCAAGCTGCTTCTCCCATCCTTTTCAGTGTGGTTTCCTACTAGAGAGTTTTCCTTTGTTGGCTGCAATTTGTGTCCTTTGAAGGCCACTGGTGCTAAACTAAACCCCTGTGTTCTCCCCTGGGGGCAGAAGAATCCAATTTTTGAGCCATTGGGTCTTTTTGATACGGGGTTGGCTCATGTGGATCTCCTTTTTGGGAGGTAAGGAAAGCAGAGGGGCTGGCTGGAAAGTCAGCCTGTACAACCAGAATTCCCATCCCACCTGGAATCTGGTTCATTGATGCAAAAAGCTCCCATCGTGGGTTTCATCAGTTTGTGTGAAGTTGATGTTCACTTGAGTCAGTGTCTTGCAGCACAGCAGACAAACTCCAAGGAGAAAGAGGAACAAAACAGATGAAGAGGAGCTTCAGCTCCCTCCAGGCTGTGTGCCAGTGCAGGGAAGAACAGCTCCCTGGAAAGTCAGCTTTGTTCCAGGGCTTAGAGTCGGCGTGTAAAGCACATTTCTGCCAAGATGCACCACTAAAGATCAGTGCAGGAGGTCAGCTGCAGCCTGCAGGATCGAGTGTTCACATGGTGAATGTGTCTGCACTGCCAGAGAAACACTTCTGCTCTCAAGTATGGGTAGGAAGTACTAAACATACAAGTGGCTGCACTTAATGGATCTAAAATGTGCTTAAAAAATCCTGGAGAATAAACTACAGGTGAGACTGAATACAGGTAGTGCAGGCTCAGGAACAGGCAGGAGCCTGAGCTCCAGAAACAACCCCAGAAATGGACTGAGCCATGGAAAGAGCCATTGCAGGAGCCACAGCCAGTCCCAGGCACTCCAAACACCTTGAGAGCTCACCCTGCTTACAATAATTTACCAGGATTTCATCCCCTGGTAGTCTCAATGAAAAGATGACACAACTAAAACCAGCGGAGAGTGCTTGACTCCCTCCCCCTCACTAAGGAATTCCAGGAGATGCTGCTGGAATCCCCTGTCTTTGGGCAGTGGGAGGAAGTTCAAGCCTTTGCACCAGCCTCCTAAACAAAGCAGGACCAGCCAGGCTGGCCAGAGAGGCAGCTGTCCCTTCAGCGGGGGACAAGCTCAGCTATGCAGCCTTTGCTGAAATGAACCCAAAAATAACAGTGAGTGCCACCTAGGGACCAGCACTCGGCAGGGAGGCAGCCGAGCCGCACCACAGACAAAGCATGTCAGGGGCTCATTTACTCCTTCCACGGACAAGGAGTCAAACTGCAGCCAGGAGAGACTCTGGACCATTTAAATAACACCAGGTGGGTGCGTTTTGAACTGCAGCTTCTCCCCAGAGAGGCACCGGTTCTTGAAGGAGATTTGACTCCAAATTATTATACTGATGTGTGGGCAAAGTGCATCCCTCGGCTTCAAAATACTCGGAGCTCTTTGGCTCAGAGAAGGGCAGTCTGTAGATCAGGGTTTATTTAGGAGCAGTGTGTACCTTGCAGTAAGTCAGGAGCAGATACTTGGCAGAGAGCCCTCAGGTTTGCACTAACACATCACTTGTAATCCAAATTCACCCAATCCGTGGACCCAGCATTAGTCAACAAACAGCAGTTTGTTATTGAGGGCAAGACCCAACATTTATTTCATTAAAACCTCACCCATGAAGAACAAATACAGCTCCTAACCAGAGCACAGGCTCCCTTATTTCTTCCATAAATACAAGCTGAAGGTCTGCACCACCTTCTCCAGCTCTGCCTCCTCTGCCTGACACCTCTTTGGATCTTGCAGGGTTTGTCTTGAGCTACTAAACTGAACCAGACTCATCACCCCCAGTCCTGCCTACAGATGATCCCAGAACCTAAAAAGCACAGCTTAAGTCTGCCCAGAGGCATTTCTGCAGGTGCACAGTGATTAATTGGTGCACATTTCCATATCACAAATTAAAAACTAAAAAAAAAAAAAAAAGAGGCCTCAGCTTGCTTGAAATGCAGCATATTAACCTTTGAAACCAGCAGTCATGGATACCAGCTTCAAAAAGATTAATATCAATAGGACAAAATCCCAGAGGAGAGCATCCCATTGCTGCCAGTTTTTCTGGAGCAAAAAATAAGGCATTTTCAGCTTTATTTAAGGTCATATCTTTCTATGCTATTTTACAAAGAAAACCCAGAGTGGTTCATATTCATAGACAGAACCCAAGTCCTGGAGGAGGGCGAGGGGAATAAGAAGTTGCCAAGGAGAGCTGTGGGTATGGATGGAGAAATGGGAAGGCACGGGCAGGAGTCCTGCTGCCATTGTCACAGTTAATTGCCAAGAGTTTAAGGTTGGTTACTGAAATAAATAACAACACTGTTAGCTCAGGGGGTTCTGCAGGTCCACATTTAAGGCATCCACAGTAAATCTTCGGAGCAGGAGCTGCAGCAGCAGCTCGGAGATGCTGCTCTCACCCTGCACTCAGCGCAGACTGCGTCAGAAAAACCTAATAATCATTAAGCTGCCATCTTTTATTTCTAATTATTTGTCTCCACAGCAGGGTTTCTCCAACCATCAAGCAAAAGGGAAGCAAGTCTCAAAGGAGGAACTGTTTTGAAGCGGGCTCGCAGCTGCCACGGCATGAATGGCTCTCCAAGAACAGTAGCAACCGCTCGGCAGAGCCCGCGGAGCCGGGAGGGAAAGCATCTCTGTTTGGGCTGCTTTTCAATGTCGGTTTTTAGGTCAACTAAAACAGCTTTTCTTATGCAACAGAAAGCTCACTTGCTTTGGAGTTTTTGCTTTCATTTAATTAGATGGTAATTCAGAGGGCAGCACTGCTGTTCTGAAGGCCTCAATGAGAAGTGTTTCACCGCCTCACAATGCAACAAAGTGGAAACACTGAGCTAAGCCGGCCCTAGAACTTGACACTGCACTGGAGTCTGATGGTCTCTGCTGAGGGGGTGGGACAAGTGAAAGAGATACCCTGCTGCCACATTTCCATGGAATCATGGAACCATTTAAGTTGGAAAAGCCCTGCAAGATCATTGAGTCCAACAATTTCCCCAGCACTGCCAAGGCCACCACTAACCCGTGTCCCCAAGTGCCACAGTTCTACAGCTTTTAAATCCCTCCAGGGATGATGGAGACTCCACTACTGCCCTGGGCAGCTGTGCCAGGGCTGGACAACCCTTTTGGTGAAGAAATTTTCCCAATATCCAACCTGCCCCTCCGCTGGCACAGTCTGAGGCTGTGCCCTCTCCTCCTGTCCCTGTTCCCTGGAGCAGAGCCCGACCCCATCATGTCCCCTCTCCTGTCAGGGAGTTGCAGAGAGCAAGAAGGTCCCCCCTGAGCCTCCTTTTCTCCAGGCTGAGCCCTCCCAGCTCCCTCAGCTGCTCCTGCATGGAAAGACACAACCCAGTCACTGCCCCTGAACAGACACACTGCACTTCCCACCACAGACACAGCTCTGAACAATTTTTCAGCCATGACCTCGCCTTGGATTTCTTGACAGGCTTTAAATAATGGCAACATATGTGAATCTCAGCTTGAAGGTCAAGAGCAAAACCCCCAGCAGAGGCTCTTCTTGCATCTTCAGCATTTTCCTTCAAGCTTTCTGCCCTGCAGCTACTGAGCTTCCCTCCATGGAAGCTGCTGGCGTGGGACTTTCAGGACTGATGCCCAACACTTATCAGGTCAGGAGAGGAGATTCTCTTACTACAGCTTGTATGTATTTTATGTTTACCTGTGAGATAAGCCAGGCTTAAAGATGGAGAGGCAATCTGAGTCTGCTGGGTGAAGGTCAGGGCTGTCCCTGAGCCAGTGAAACTGAACCACACCACCCTTATCTCTGTCATCACTACCAAGGTACCACTTGGGTTTCTGGTTTGCTGACCAAGATTAACACCAAGTATTCAGCAACCAGCAAATTTCATCTTGTATCAGGGTCAAAACCCCCAAAGCCTGTAACAAGCAGAACCACCAAAATGCAGCTCTCTCCCCTCTGTGTGGCACATGGAAGAGAACAAAAGTCACAGTGAGACTGCTCTGGGGAGAGCAAACGGATTGTCCAGCTCCTCAGTGTTCCCCAAGGAAGAAATTCCACCTCAACCAGAGACTTGTCACACAGCAATAACCGGATGGGCCACTGTCCTGAGGGTCTGCTCAGGCATCCTGTGGCTGGTGACCTGCTCCAGACCACCCTGGCACAGCTTCAGCCTCTGTGCTGGCCCAGGTTTGCCTCTCACTAACCCATCCCGACCATCACACTCGTACTTTGCTCCACAGCCGAGCTCGCAGCACCCTCTGTACAGAGGAGTTCTGTTCTGCATTCAGATGCCTGCTGGGTGTTTGGTGGGGTTGGAGCTCAGCACCTCTGATCAAGGCAGGTTCTCTAGTTAATTAATGATCCTGCTTGTAGAGATATGGCAGCAAAAAGCAGTTCATTCAGATCAGGAGGCAGCTGCTCAGCTTCCAAATATAGTGCTGCACTCACTTCTGGGTAGGAACAACAGGTTTGTGCTTGGATTTGATTCATCTCTCCTGCCCCCCCGTGAGGCATCGTATAATGGTGTTGAGTTTAAGAATAAAGCAATCTGTTCCCAGCACCTTCCTCTGCTTTCCCTTCAAGTCTTTCATCTGTGACTGGCAGCACATGGAATGCTCAGGCACGGAGCAGAACTGCTCTAAAAACACTCAGTCCCTTCCATTACTAGGAGAGCAGAGGATGTTACTGGGGAGGGAGGGTGATGCACAGGAAGATACTCTGATTTTTTTTTTTTTTAAGTAAGTTTAACATTTCTGAAGTTTCCAGAAATCACAACTTCCATGCAAAGGTACCCCTGGATCCAAAGAAACAGCTTCATCAAGGAGAGACCCCTTCGTTCCCTTTCCTGCACCCTGAGCACACACACCTTATCCTGAGAGGCTTTAACACACAAAGTGCACCCAGAGGTTCAGGACAGACCCCAAACCCAAGCAAGGAAACCACCAGAATCCACCCCACGAGGGCGTTTTTTCCCCCATGCAAAGCAGGATCTCTGTGAACACAAACTGAAAACATCCGTGCCTGGTGCACTTCTCCAAACTCGACATGCATTTCCCCTCCTCTCCTGCCAGAAGGGCCTCAGGCTCCTCTCTGTGCCCTGCTAAGCCCCAAACATCTGCAGGTTTGCAAAGGGGAAGGTGGCCCAGGGCCTTGAGAGAGCCCCTTACACAACCCCAGCACTGACCTGCCACCAGCAGCTGTCAGGAGCCCTCTGGGGAGGAGCAGAGGCCATTGCTTTCCACTCCCCAAAACATTTTCACTTCCATTTGCTCACTTGCTGGCACTCAGTGAGTTTTATGCCCAGGTCAGTGCCCTGCAGCCCGGGCTGGCAGGAAAAACTCCTGCTGCTTCATATTATAAAACATGGCAATTTCCAGGCCAAGTAAGTGCTTTTTGATATCCCAAACCTTCACACACACACAAACACACGTGATAAATCCTGCTGTTTGATAACAACCAACGCTCCAGAGTTTAAGACAACAAACAGGTCAGTTCATTATTTAAGTCCAAGCAAGTAATTTCGACCATTTCCACCCACTAATCTAACAAAGCAGGTACTTACCCAGAGATGGGACAGCCGGGCCAACCACGCAGGAGAGGCACCAAAATCCATCACGGGGCAGCAGATGGAAGAGAAAGGAGAAGAGAAATTGGTTAATAAGCAGCTCCAGCCAAACACAAAACACCCCCATGCCCACCGGGAGAACCCCTGGAGCCACAAAGCCAAGTGCTCACACTTCAATCCACATGAGCTCAACAGCCCAGGGAACTTCAGCGTGTGACTCTTCGCAGCACTGAAGGTGGAACCGGCCGGTCGCGTTCAGCCACTTCTCAGAAAAGTAAACACCGAGTGGGGAAGGGTAAAAAAAAAGCCCCAAAAACATCTGCCCGGCATTACCTAACGCTGATAATACGGAGAGTGGTGACGCAGCACCCCGTGCCCAGCAGCCTGCAGTGGGTACGGGCTCCGGGGAGGGCAGACTCCGGTGGGTACAGCCGCGGTGGGCACAGCCTGCAGTGCCAGAGCACCCCGAGCTGTGGGCACAGCCGGGCTGGAGGAGCAGCGAGCCCCGAGCAGGCTCCGGGCTGGCCCCGTGCGCTTCTGTGCCCGTCCAGCCCCGCTGGCCTTACATAACTTCTCGTGCAAACTTCTGGAGGGATGGACACAGCCCAGCGCTGCTCCACGGGGCTCCCACTGAGCCCTCTAGTGGGGCTTCAAAAACTCCACAAAACGCCCAGAGACTTAATTTAATTAACACTCTGCCAGAGGCCTCTAAACCCTAATCCTCTCAACAAAAGGATCATTAACTAAATGAAGAGATTCAAGAGAGCAGCGGCGCTCCCAGCGAGGCACGGCCGGCTCTGCGCTCTGGTGGGCACACGCCAGGGCCCAAAATCCAGGGGGATCCTCAGCCCCCACCAAGGATCCAGGGACCTGCATGACATGAGTGTGCAACCAACCACTCCTCAACAATCACTTTGCCACAGCAGAGAAGCACAGAATCATGGAATGGTTTGGGTTGGAAAGGATCTTAAAGCTCATCTTGTTCCACCCCCTGCCATGGGCAGGGACACCTCCCATTAGTTCAGGTTGCTCCAACCTGGCCTTGGACACTTCCAGGGATGGGGCAGCCACAGCTTCTCTGCCCAACCTGTGCCAGGGCCTGCCCACCCTCACAGAGCAGGATTTCTTCCTAATATCTATCTAAACCTAGACCAGGCAAAGAGATTGTCACATCCTTTAGGATGCACTGACAGTCCTGGTGCCATCATCTCCATCGAGACTGAAACCCCAAACTGCTGAACAGGGATTGGAGCTGGAACATCAGGGGTTTTTTCAGGTGTTATCCACTGATGTCAGGAGCCAGGATGCAAGCAAAGAGCCTTCCAAGAGGCAGCCTCAGTCCCTCAGCCCAAGGCTGGCAAAACATCTGCACCTCGCCCAGCTCAGCCAGCATGAACAGCTCACCCAGGAGCCAGGGTGTGCCTTGGCAGAGGAATTTACATCCTGGCAGGGTGAAGTCAAGAAAAATCCTTCACAGCCAGAGGTTCCCAGCCCATGGGCCACACCCCGGTGTGACAAGGATGAAGATCCTGCCCTTTGCAAGTAGCTCTCTTGCAAAGTCACCTCCAGCACGCAGAGGATCCAGAGCAGCTGCAAAGAGCACATCCATGAGGCTGCTCATTAGCATGGTGTACAGGAGCAGAAGAGCTTAATTACAGGGCAGGGATCGTTCCCTCTGGGTTCAGATGCCAGCAGGGGCCTCGGCAGGGTTGTGCTGCCCCACGGGACAGGCGTTCCTCGACAGCACCCGCAGCCTGTGCCACCTCTGCCCGTGGCACATGCAGAGCCTGTGGTCAGTGGGATCCCAGCTGGGGCTGTGGAGGGGCTGCAGAGCCTCAGGCTCCAAATGTGGGAACCCAAAAGGAGGAAGAATTCAGGTGTTGCTCACGAAAAAGCTTCCCTCTGTCCACAGCAGCCTGCACAGGTCTCTCTGGAGGTGCTACTGCAGCCCACCCATAGGTGCTGGTCCCCTGCTCTGTGTGAGCACCCCAGTCTCAGCAGCAGCTTCTGGAGCTCCAATTGAACAGTTCACCAGGGCAGAGACAGCAGTGGCTGCTGGTGGGGCAGAGTCACACCCCAGAAGCTGCCACAACCTGGGCAGGGCTTTTGGGGTGGCCAGGAGATGCTTTAAGCACCTCCTCAGACCAACACCCCCTTCCTCAGGGCCTCAGCCCCCAGGATGCCAACCAAGTCTATCACAGACCCTCCATGTCTGGCATTGGATGCTGGAAAGCATTTGCATAGGTTTCCATTTTGGCAAGTCCTTTTGCCCCTTTTCTCCTCAGGATGTGTCTCTGGGGTAGAGCTGACACGTTGTGGTTGAGACCTCCTTGCCCAAAGATGCAGGAATGACTCTTCCCAGAGCTAATGAGGCCATCCTGCTCTGACCAGGGGCATTTTCTGCCACACACAGAGTAAACAGTGCTCTCCATGTTCACCTCCTGGGATAAATCCCAAGAGCTCCCATCTCCCCAGCCCAAGCAAGAACACAGATGGTCACGGAGATTAAAACATGCAGAGAATTAACCACCCCGTGCAAATGAGCTCCCTCATCCAGCCCAGCACTGCCAGGTGGTTCGAGGTCCAGCACTTGGATCTGATCATCACGCTTTGCTGAGCTCCCACAACAGCCTCATGTCCACCAGGACAGGGGCCAGGGAGGGCAGGATGAAAGCAGTTTGGAGGGAAGGCAGGATGCAAACTGCCTGAGACCACATTCACCCCCTGCTACAGCACAAGGAAAAGCAGCAGCACCAGGAACAAGCCTGGCCAGCAGAAGGGATCAATTCTGCACTCGGATATCTTGCATATTCCCAGGGAGCAAACAGTGCTGTCACCCCAGCCTGAGCCATCTGTGAGTCTGGACACTGCCCACACGGCCCCAGGGATGCCAAGAGGCAGCCAGGGAAACCCACACCACCCCTGCTGCCTTTCCTAGAAGGCTGAAGTCTTGGCACCCAGCTGAGGCACAGGATCCACCAGCACAGCACACCGGGATGGGGTCAAGTAACCTTGCTGAGAAAGGCAGGGCTTCTCCAGGCTGCCTCTGGCAAGCAGCTGCACCCCAAACCTGCCAGCAACAGGTTTAAATCTTATTTTATTTTTACTCAAAACCACAGAAAAAATCCTAACACGAGTGCATGTCCTGCTCAGCCACCTCCCAGCTGCCTGTGGGGATCCTTAGGGCCGGGTTTCAGGCCACGGCACCACGCAGATGACCCTGTTTGCTATTAAAAGCCTCCACTGTGCACCCGAGGAAATCCCTGAGCAGCACTGACCCATCTGCCAGCCCGGGGATTGGCCAAGCCCGGCCATACGGCACAGGTTCACCTCCACGTCAGACACGGCACCTCCAGCACAACATCAACAACAGACGCACAAAGTCACGTTACAGCTCAACGTGGCTCTGGGCAGGGCCAACATCTGCCCTCCCTCCTCATCACTGGAGTTCACCCAGGGGCAGGGAGGTGACTCGGTGCTGCCCTGTCTCATACACAGAGAAAGAGCTCCCCTCCCGTTCTGAAGTGCCCACCAACAGGTCACCCCATCTCCAGGGGGTTTTGGAGAGCAGGTATAGAAATACGAGCCCTTCCAGACTGGTGCTGTCCAGTGAGCACCTAAACCCCCGTGGCACTCTGAGTGGTCACCTCACAGAGGTCACATACAGGCTGTAACACAACAGCTGCCTTAGTGCCCTGGTGATGCTTTGAGGCACCAACCCACCTCAGCTCCTCACACAGAGCAGAGCCCAGCTCTGACACTGGATTCTCCAGGCTGTGAACCAGCTCAGAACTACCCCAACACTGCCTTGTTTGCAACACACCTGCAGGATTGCTGTAAGGTCACCACGGTCAACTCTAAAGGCTACCAGTACACGTCAAGCCTCACTCCCTCCCCCTCCTTAAATCCAGCTCAGGTCAACTGTGGCCAGGTGTAATTACCTGCATGAAAGGCACTTGGAACCACCTCTAACAAGAGGATGGATTTGTGCCATCAGGCCAGGGTTGTGCCTCCTCTTTGGCTGCTTACCAAGGTGCCAGAACTTGCTGCACATTAAGTGGACCAGCAAGAACTTCCCCTCATCCCTTGCTACCAAACCTGGCTCTCCCAGGAATGGCAGGAACAGGAGCAGAGAACATTTTAACAGGATTCATCCATTTAATTGAACAATGACTTTATTTGTGTTGGCAAAGGGCCTTGGGATGAGCAAATGGAGGAGCAAGAGCAGGCCCTACACCCCAAAGCACTTCCCAGGGGGCAGGAAACAGTCATTGATCCTGCAATTGTCCACAAACCAGTGTGGGCCTGGGGTGGCTCCCACAGGCTCAGGACCCTCCTGTGGGGGTTCCCAGCTGCCCCAAATCACCAGGTAGCAGGAAGTCACCTCCAGAGACACAGCACAACAGGTCATTCCAAGCTCCCTTCCAGCCTCTTCTCCTAAAATCTGCCAGCAAGCAGTAGGTTTGGAGCCTTCCCAGAGCCACAGGGTCTGACTCCAGGGGGCTCAGACAGCACAAAGCTTTTCTGTCCCAGCACAGACCCCCAGGCTGGAGCCCAGATGGTGCCTGTGTGAGCCCTGCCCGTGGTGCCCCATCCTCGTCTGGGAGTCCAGGATTTTCTCGGGGGGCATCAGGAGAGGACTAGACACAAACCATACTAATTGGATCGACAGAGAGTCCTGCAGCCCTACAAAGCAGCTGCTCAGAACCTCTTGTGAACCACAAAAAGTAGTTCCATCTAAGGAGCTGGTGTGGATTAAACGCCACAAACATCCTTTTCTTCCCTCAGTGCAAAGTGCATTTTCCCCCACTGCGGTCCCACAACAAAACCCAGCCCCAGCAGATCAAACCAGGAAATTTAGCAAACTTTGAGCACGAACAATAGCAGGAGGATTTTCCAGACCTTCAAGCTTGTTTGGCAAGTCCCAGATTATGTAAAACGTCGCTTTGCCATTGTCGGGGAAGCCGTGCCCGGTGCCGGAGCCAGCTGGCACCGCGATGCCTGCCCGGCACTGCCCGTACCCAGCACAGGCAGCGGGGCTTGTGCAACACCACAAACTCCTTCCCAGGCACCTTCCACTGCAGCAGCCACTGCCTTTCATTCTACACCTAATTGTTACGTGATTAATCATCTTCCCAGGGTCCAGGTTTGTTTTCCAGCCCATCCTGCCCAGGCATTTGATGCCCTGGACAAAGAGCCTCCTTTGTGTTTACAGGGTGGTTTTACCGCGGCTGTGCCCAGCGCTGAGGGATCCCTTCCATGGCTTAACTAATCCTTGCCTTTTCTGCCAGTTGGGCCATGCCCGAGGGCTGAAGCGCTTATCGCTGCCCACAGATCCTCCGGGAAAACAATTTGGGAGACTGAACTCATCCCACATTCAGCGCCCAGCTGGAAAAACCCCGTCGGCACCCCCGAGGCAGGCGGGATGGGAGCTGGCATCCCTGGCACCCGGCTCCACGCACGATCCATGTCCCCTGGCAGTGGCCGCGCACATGGTCCCGCCTGCATTTACCTAATTAAGACTTAATGAAGTGGGGAGATCTATTGTGGGCCTGGCAAGGGAGCAGATGTGCCCCCTGAACCCGAGAAAAGCGCACTGCTGTCTCCAGGGTGAATCAGCAGGAAAAGCTCCGGCTGGGATGCTCAGCCCTGCAAATTCCAAACCGCTCCGCTCTCTCAGAGCAGGGACGGAAAATGCTCTGGTCATCAGCAGCCTCTAGTGGGGAGAGGTGGGCAGCGGGGGCGGCCGCTTCGGTCGGATCCCAGAGCCACCATCAACCCACCCTGGCTGACCCCAGCAACGGAAGGGGATAGCAGGCATCGCCCCGACGCTCATGGCATAAGGGACCTGAGCGACCTGGTGGCATGTCCAGGGTGTAGCACTGCTCGTCCCCACGCACCGGGAGTTGGTCCCAAGCTAAGCAGGGAGAGCCGCCTGCAGACCCGCCCTGTGAATCCCAACTCAGAGCATCACACAAATCACTGCATCCCTCTCCGAACACGCCTCTCCTTCCCAGGCAGCTCACTGAGAGAGATCTCCGGGCTGACGGTGAGCGAGTCCCTCCCCTTCCAAATCACACCTCAGCTCCCACACCTCCAACCGCAGCCTCCAGCGTGGCCAAGAGCCAATTACGACTCCAAACTTCCAGCCACCTTGAGGCTCTTCCTGCAGAGGAACACAAAGGTGAAACACTGCTGAGCAGGAAAGGACGATTCCTGCCCGCCGGGACAGGGACCACCTGCAGCCTGCCCTGCCCTCCGGGGCTTAGCTGGGGAGGGAGCTCAGAAAACTAAATCAATGACACATCTTCAGTGTGCCCTGCTCGGAGCGCAGCTGATGTTTTGCTTTCCTTCCAAACGATCCTCACCCGAAAGGCCCGTGCCCGCCGGGGGGATGCGCGGTGCGGAGCGATGCGGCTGCCGGCAATTCCAGCCGCTGCCGGCAATTCCAGCCGCTGCCAGGCTGCGCGTCGGGAACAGGGAACCTCAGCCAGCAGCACCGCCGCGGATGAGAAGGCACTTTCTCTCCTCGGCAGGTTCCAAACCCTCTAGGGAAGGCCTGAAGTTTCTCTCAAGCGCGAGTTAAAAACCAAGTGAAGGGAAGGGCTGAGCACGCCATGGGAAGGGGTTTGATGCACAGATCAACTTTTGCCCGCTGCTGACTCGCCCTTGCCATCACCACGGGCAGCGGCAGCAGCAGCAGCGGCAGCAGCAGCAGCGGCAGCAGCAGCGTGTGCCTCAGGGTGGGTGACAAACTGAGGGGCTGCCAGTGCCACGAGCTGAGGGGGATGCAAATTGCTCCACAAGTTTCGGCTGCCTCCTCTCAGGGTGCAGCTGCATCACCGCGGGCACGGTGGGCACGAGCAGGGCAGTGGCACAGAGGAAGGATTAAGCCAAACACGGATCCTCTGTCCCGTGTCACCCCAGCAGGTGTAGGTGCAAGTCACTCCCATGGACTACAAGAGTTACTCCGGCGCAGAAGGAGCCCAGATCTCCCTCCCAGAGCCACATGCATGCCTTCCTTAGAGCCTCAGGAAGGGAGGAGCAGAGGGACAGGGAAGTTCTGAGGTGCACCTTGCAAGAACCCAACTCTCTCCCAGGTCTCCTCCTCTCCCACGAGGCAGCAGAGCCGCCCCGCACCCTCAGCCTTCCCTTTGCTGCCGGGCGGTGACAGAGCCACGTGTTGAGATGTGACACTGCCGGGGCCGCTGGTGCTCCCCGAACCCCGGCCCCGCACACCTTGTGCAGGGCACATGTCACCGCCAGCAGCCCCCGAGCCCGCCCGACCCCCGGCTCAGCCCAGCACGGCCTCTCCGCTCCCACAAAGCGCCGAGCAAAGGTTGGTTTTCCCCCAAGCAGGAGCCTCGGCGTAAATCAATCCTCGGGCGAGGAGGCGGCTGCGGGAGCGCCGAGCCAAGGCACACCCCTCCATTGCAACACAGCCCTAAAGATAGCCCGAAACACTGTCGCTGTCCCCCGCTGTCCCCCGCCACCCCGCCGGGCACCGGGGAAGGCAAACCACCGGCACGGACCTGCCACCAGGTTCAAACCAGGCTGCCCTGCCCCTCGTCCCACCACAGCTGCAGGAGGAAGAAATTCGGGAAGGGAAGAGGTTGCAGGAGCTGCACACGCGGCTCTGGGCTGCAAAATCAGCGCAAAACGTCCCCATCGAGGAAGCGACGTGGCGACAGCAATTCCCTCCCAGGGCCGCAGGGAAGTCGATGGGGAGATTTTAGCATTGCACAGGTGAGCGCGACATCGATCCATGTCGGGACAGGGAGTGATGGCAGGAGCAGAACCCGGCTCCCGGACAGGGATCGACGGCAGGAGAAGCCCCCGGTGTCGGGACACGGGTGGACGGCAGGAGAAGCCCCCGGTGTCGGGACACGGAGGGACAGCAGGAGCAGGGCCCTGGCACGCCCAGCTCGGCTTTAGGAACCGTCTCGGCGGGCACAGACGGGGTCTGGGGGACGGAGCTCTCCCGAAGCTCAGGCAGAGCTGCTGCCCCCCGGGCACAGCCCCGAACGCTGCGGGAAGCAGAGCCGGCCCCCGATGGCAGCGCGGGATCTGCCACCTCCCAGGGCAGGACACCGGGATCCTGCTGCTGCTGCCATGGCCGCGGGGGGCAGGGGGGACCCCACTGCCCGAGGCTGCACCCCGCCTTTCCCCTCCACTGCACCAGGGATCACTATGTAGGGACAGGCCCCAAGCACCTCCTGAGTGAGAGCCCACTGTGGGCCCCACAGCCCCTCCACTCCACACCCTCCCCGGCAGCCCCACGCAGGGTCCCTGGGACACTCCTGGTGCACCCCATTCCCCCCACACCCAGCCTGACCCCCACCGCAGAGCACCCCACGTCCCTTCTGCCCTGTAGGTTTCCTGACAGCACTGCGGGTGCCTCCCTGGTCTCCCGCAGCCCTTGGACACCCCTCATTTCCCCACAACCCTCCTGCCCCACACCTCACCCACCGTGGGTCCCCCCACACCCCGCCTGATCACTTCCCAAAACTCTGAGCGCCCTAAACCACCTCACATCCAGCTTGACCTCTACGGGTGCCCCCGGCTGGCCCGGCCCACCCCACACCCAGCCCGACCCCACTGCGGACCCCCCACCCCACAGCACCCCGTGTCCCGCTGTAACCCCCCACCCCATAACCAGCCTGACCTCCCCCATGTGCCCCAAGAGCACCCCAAGTCCTCCTCTGACCCCGCACCCCAAGACCACACTGGCCCACAGGGGCTACTCTGGGAACTCCCAAATCCCCTACCACCGCCCTGACCCCTGCAAGCCCCCCAGAGCACCCCAAGACCCCCAAACTCCCAGCACCCCATAACCTGCCTGACCCCTACAGCCCCCCCAGACCCCCTTATATGGCCCCAGAACCCCATAACCTGCCTGCCGCCCCCAGTGACCCCCAAACCCCGCCCTGTCCGTGTCCCCCCCCCCCACTCACCGGGGCCGCTCCGCTCCGCGCTGCCTCCACCTGCACCGCCGGCCCCGCCCCCTCTGACGTCACCGCGTTCGCCCCGCCTACTCCTCGCCGCCGGCCGCGCCCATTGGCTGCCGCCCCCGCCCGTCACGCGCGCCGGGGGGCGTGGCCTCCCGCCCTCCGCTGCAGTGGGCGGGGTCAGGAGATCCCCCTCCTCAGCGCCCCCCGTGACGTCACCGGCCCATATAAGGACACGGAGCCCACCACGCGTTCCCCGCACGCTGCTGGGGAACCCCGAGGGGGGCTGGGAGAGCTCCGGGAACCCCCAAACCCGCCCGGGTGCGGCTTCCGGAGGCTTTGGGCTCGTTTCCACCCGCTTGATTAACTTTTCTTTGGGAAAACCCCCTCCAGGCGGGGCTGGAGGAGCCGAGGGGTCTCCCCGTCCTGTGCCCACCCCGCGCGGCTGAAGCGTGACCGATAAAGGGGCTCGGGGTCCCTGCAGTGCCCCAAACGGGGCCCCATCGCCGGGGCACACCCGCGCTATCGGTGCCGGGCAGACGGAGGCTGCGGAGATAACCGGGGGACGGGGGCTGACCGCAGCCGGGACAGCCCGGAGGGGGCGGCGGGAGGGAATTCGGCCCCGGCACCGGCATGGAGCGCCTCGCTGCCCGCTCTGCTCTCCTGGGCTGCCGGGGCTGGGCTGGAGCCCGCGGGCGCTGACCCGGCATCACCCTCCGAACCCCGCGGGCACCCAAGACCTCCTCGCACCCTGCCCCTGGACGGTGCCTGGTGCCACCTGATGGCCACCGCCTTGGGGACACTGGCAGGAATTGTCACAGTGTGTTTGTCACCCACATCTCCCCCAGGGCCCTTCCAGCCCCCAGAGAGCCACGGGCCGGGTCGTGCCCCGGGCTCGGAACACCCCGCAGCTCTGGAGCGATGGGGGCTTGTGCCCCATCCCCTGCCCCTCCCTGGGAGCCCTGAACCTGCCAGGGGAGGAGGAAGCTTTGGGAGAGGGAAGAGCCTCTCCTCACCGCGGTGCCGGGATGGGAGGGGGGATCCTCGGGCTAATGTGATGAGAGGGGGATGAATCCATAAGCTGTTAAGCCACTGCAAAGCCCCTCGCGTTCTGGCCCCGTTATCACTGACTTCTGCTCACATCTGCTCCCGGGGTTATTTTTAATCAGGTATTAAGGACTTCTGGGTCCTTCGGCAGGCACAGTGAGGCTTTCCTTGTTCCCCTCCAGAGCAGGAGCTGCGATTTTTGGGTTGCAGAGGTGCCTGTGAGACACTGAGAGTGGCCTCACTGCTGTTTGGGAAGGGGGAAAGGGATGTTCTGGGACCTCCAGCCCTTCCACACCCAGCCATCAGTGCTGCAGAGGGTCCCAGCAGGCTGGAGGGGGAGCCAGGCAGGAGCCTCACAGGGAGGGATGAGTTCAGGGATATAAAAAATAAAGATATATTTATTAGCATTGAGTAAAGTGCAACCTCAGCGTGGTTTGAGGTTCAGCAGCCGAGGGAACAGCAGGAGAGAAGCTCAGGGAGGGGGAATGGCACGAGCAGGGCTGTGCCAATGGGGTACAGGAACTGTGCAAAGGCCTTAAAAACAGAAACAACATCAGATAAATTATTTACAGTTCAAATCGATTACAGGACACTGAAGGCTCAGGAGCTGCTGCAGGCTGGGACAGCAAGAAAAGGGGTTGGGATGGACCACAGGCCCTGAGCTGGGGTGTCAGGGGAGTTTGGAGGTTCAGAGCAGCAGTGGGGACAGCTGGCACTGTCCCTGGCATCTCTGGGGGTAGATGTGGGGTGAAGCCTCGGGGCTGCTGCTCCTGCTGGAACAGATATTCATTGTGATTTCCACATGGCATGACTCAAGTAACAGCATCAGGCTCTGTACCTGGATGTGTCTGCTCAAATCAGCAGAGATTTTGACACAACTGACCAGAGCTCAGCAGTTACATGGAGCTGTGGAGCTGCAGGGGCTGCGCTGCTGCTGGACACCCCACCAGCACCCTCCTGGGCTGGTGGCCTCTCCCTGGAGCTGTGAGCTGGGAATGGGATGACCTGAAAGGCAGAGGCTCTGTCAGGGCTGTGGCCAGGAGGGATTCCCACAGCTCTGTGTGTCACTGCAACTCCAGAAAGGTTCTGCTCCATTTACAAACACAAGAATTTTTCTTGCCAGTGCCTTAAACTCCTCAGGGAGGCCCAAGCTGGACAATGTTCCTCCTACTTGCAAACATCCAGAGCAAAGACTCCAGAGCTGAAACACCGTGGGTGTGTGAGCTGGTGGGATTTCTCTCTCCCTCTCCCACCCCAGAGCCATTTCTTAAGAGATCAGGAAGAAATTCTTCCCTGTGAGGGTGGGCAGGCCCTGGCACAGGTGCCCAGAGAAGCTGTGGCTGCTCCATCCCTGGAAGTGTCCAAGGCCAGGCTGGACAGGGCTTGGAGCAACCTGGGCTGGTGGAAGATGGCCCTGCCCATGGCAGGGGGTGGGACTGGATGAGCTTTAAGGTCCCTCCCAACACAAACCATTCCATGATTCTGTGAAATGCTCATCAAGGCACTAGAACCTGCCCAGAGCAGCACCCACAGGAGGCAGGATTCAGGCTGGCAGCCTGGCCCACCCCCAATCCATGCTGGAGGAGCTCCTGGGGTGTGAAGCAGGAGCTGGACTCGCTGTGCTCTGGGCTGGAGACAGGCTGGAGCCACGTGGCTTTGATCCACTCTCCCCTCTGGCCGGTGGGAACACGGATCAAGTTTGCAGCTCCAGCCTGTTTCTGCTTCCTTCGCTGACCTTTGCACCACCACGGATGGGGGTCTGGGGGCTGCAGCAGTTGTTCCCCCCTAGACCTCGGCTCACTGGGAGCACTGGTGTGAGCGGTGCTGTTGTGGAGAGCACAGCCCCTCACAGAGGGGGCCGGGGCTGCCTGTCCTGCGGAGCCCTTGGATCCGGCAGCGCTACTGCCGCTCGCTCCGGACGTGGTCCCCGATCATCCGTCTGTGGTAGGTGGCCAGGAAGATGTCGTTGTCCCGGGGGCAGTCGTAGTGGCAGGAGCACACCTTGATGAACATCATCTTCCTGCGGAAAGAGTCCCCCTCGGGGCAGAGGAACTCCACGTCGGCCGTGCTGGTGAGCTCGGGGGTGCAGCACCGCCCGTCCGAGCAGCTCCCACAGAACCGCGGCCGGTACGAGCGGCTGCTGGTGCACCCCGAGAACTCGAAGTGGAGGCTCTGGCGTGGCTTTGGGGTCCTCACACACTTCTTCCCTTTCTGGGTGGAGGGACAGAAAAATCAGAGGTGAGCAATTCAGATCCTCACACACTTCTTCCCTTTCTAGGTGGAGGGACAGAAAAACCAGAGGTGAGCAATTCAGATCCTCACACACTTCTTCCCTTTCTAGATGGAGGGACAGAAAAATCAGAGGTGAGCAATTCAGATCCTCACACACTTCTTCCCTTTCTAGATGGAGGGACAGAAAAACCAGAGGTGAGCAGTTCAGATCTATATAAGACCCTGTGAGACTGAAAGCAGCTGAGAATAAACAAAGTCGCAGCTGCTGCAGACCATTAGAGGAGAAATCTCTCCCTGGGAGTTCTCAGCAACTCCCCAGAGGTTTCTCATGAGAACTCGTCAGGTCTCCCACAAGACTCCAGAGTTGTTCTTGAAAACAATCAGGATGAGTTCACCAAAACATTGGAGTTGTGAGATATGGATTATAACCTATTAGAGTTTGCAGTTAGGTGGTGTGAGGTTCAATTTAGCCAACTGAATGCAGCCTTAGCTCTATATAAGCCGTGTGAAGTGTGTGTTAAATGGCATTCACTTGATCACAATGATCTGTGTGTGGTGTCTGTACTTTTCCACATTATTTATTGTTTACTTTATCTAGGGAGAGAGAAGATGGATTAACATGGACAGGGAAGACCCACCGAGGGTTCTGCTCAGACCCCATCACTGCACAAAACCCGCAGAGCAAACCCCGTGAGCTGGCACTGTTCCCAAGCTCTCCTCTGGCACCTGGGGCACTGTGCCCCCTCTCCCCAAGCCCCCTACCTTGGTTTTCTCCATGGGGAAGTCGCAGGGCCGGACCATGCAGAGCCGGGTCTCCTTCTCCAGGCGGCACTGGGGGTTGTCGTTGGTGACGCGGGCGGAGATGCCCATCCCACAGCTCCGGGAGCAGGCGCTCCACGCCGTGGTCTGCACCAGGCAGTTCTCCTGCAGGCTGTTCAGCTCGGGCTGCTGGGCTGGGTCCTCCCTGAACACTGAGCCGTGGGGAAGAGGCACAGGGTAAGGCTCAGGGCTCGGGGCAGAGCGTGGCAGCTCCACGGCTGCTCCCAACCTGGTTAATGCTTCAGGAACAGCAGCAAAGCTCTGGCCCATCTCCTGGCCCCTCAGCAGGAGGATGAAAGGAAGCATTTCCCACCACAGCGCAGCTCCAGCCAGCTCTGCCAGGACACCAGAGGGTGCAAGACCCTCCCCACAGTACCACTGAGGTCTCACATCAATGGCTCTGGAGCCCAACACTTGCTACACACATGCCAATGAACAAACCCACCAGCTCCAAACCAGCCAGTGCCCCAATCCACAAGTAGTTTGGATCCACGTCTCTTCCCCAGAAAACAGCTCCTGGCCCAATCCCATTGCCCCAATTCAAAGACAGTTTGAATCCACCCTTATTCTCCAGCAAACAGCTGCTCGCCCCAATCCAGGTAACCCAATTCAGAGGTAGTTTGGATCCACTTCTCTTTCTCAGCAAACAGCTCCTTGCCCACCTGCCCTAATCCTCAGGCAGTTTGGATCTACTCCTGTTCCCCATCCAACAGTTCCAGCCTGCATCCTACATGCCCCAGTCCAAAGATAGTTTGAATCCACACCTATTCCCCATCCAACAGCTCTCAGCCCCATCCCATGTACCCCAATTCATGGGTAGTTGGGATCGACTCTATTCCCCATCCAGCAGCTCCAGCCCCCATTCCATGTGCCCCAATCCATGGGTAGTTTGGATCCTCTCTATTCCCCAGCCAGCAGCTCCAGCCCCATCCCATGTGCCCCAAATCAAAGATAGTTTGAATCCACTTCTCTTCTCCAAGCCAGCAGCTCCAGCCCCATCCCATGTGCCCCAATCCAATGGTAGTTTGGATCCTCTCTATTCCCCAGCCAGCAGCTCCAGCCCCATCCCGTGTACCCCAATCCAAAGATAGTTTGGTTCCTCTCTATTCCCCAGCCCCGATCCCATTCCCCAGCCCCACTCACCGGCCATGGCCGTGCCCACGCCGCGGGCCGTGCCCTGCTCACACACCCACTCCTCGCAGCACTGCCCGCGGCCCTGCACCCTGCGCGGGCGAGGGCACTCGGGCGAGGGCAGGCGCAGGTCGTCGGAGCAGAGCGGGACGCAGCCCACGGCCCCGTCCAGGCAGATGCACTGCAGCTTGCACGTGGGCTGGAAGCTCTCCCCGTTCAGGTAGATCTTGCCCAGCAGGTCACACGTGGCACCCTCGTGAGCTGTGGGAGGAAGAGGAGGAGGAGGAGGAGTGTAGGGGTGACTGTAAGTGCATCCCTTAAGGAAAGCAGTTTAGAGTTCTCCTTTAAAGAGAAGAGTTACCTGTAGTGTGTGGGGGTCCTGTGACCAAAGAGATGCTTCTATGTATGTGAGGTGATGGGCCAGCCAATAATGTCGTGACATGTTGGATGTGAGAGGATGTGAAAGGTGTGGATGTTACTGAGAACAGAAGTAACTACTACTGACTGCTCTGATCTATGAGCTATGAGGAATCTGTCTGTGAAACTCTCCCTTAACTGAATCTCTCCTAGATGAAACTATCTTGAATAAACTCTTGTAAGCCTTCTGATCAAACCTTCTGATGCCTGAGCTCTTCTGACCATCATTCACGCTGCCCCCTTACTCAGGATAAGGGGACCCCAATAAATGGTGACCCTGATAGAGGAGCTGAGCACGAGGCTGAAGTTCTGCCCCTGTGGGACAGAGCCCACCCTGCCCTGCTCTGCCATCCCAGTGTGGGATGAAGGAGTCAGCATGTTTAATGTCTGCCTCTCTGGACCCAAGGCTGCTCCTGACATTGATATTTTGGAAGTGCCAGCCCTGCCAAAGCTGTCTGGGAAAATTCCATCACCCCTTGGATGAGCTCTGAGGTGTGACTTGGTCTTTGCAGGCTGCAAAGAGCCCATTCCCCAGTCAGAGCCTGGGCAGTGGTGTCGTACAAGACACATCCCTGACATGGCACATGAGCAGCAGTTTTGCTCCTCAATATTCCTGGGAGAACAAAAGCCCACGTTGTCCCAGGAGCAGCTGGTTCCCACCTGGCTGATGGCACTTCACAGGGAATCCCACTTTGGGTTGGTGACCTTTGTGGCCCTTCTGTGATGCACAAACCTCTTCTTCCTTCCAGCCCCAATTTTTTCTACTTCTCTCTCTTTCTGATCTCCTGGTCTCTCATCTCCAGCCCTCCCACCAGACTTTCCCTTCTTCCCAATAAAACTAAAACAGGCATAAAAGGAAATACAACAATATCTGACACGGAGCAGCAGAACCTTCACTCTGCAACTCCCCAGTTCTTACATCTGGCTCAGCCAAAACTTTCCCAGTGGAAGTTTTCCAGCAAAAATCTTTTATTTGATTAAGATCAGGAATGTTTTCAATAGGAACCAACTGAAGCATTTCAGTTTGATATCAAAGATTTCCTTCATGCTCAACCAAAACACTCATGGGACAGTGTCCAGACAGGGAAGTGTTTTGCTCTGGTAATTATTTTAGACACTACAAAGATCAAGATGAAATATTTTGATAAAATGGGAGCAGAAAGTTTTGACACAGCCAAACGAGTATTCTAAATAAGTCATGAAAAGTCATGAGATTATTTTAATAGATTTTTTTTTTAATTTTTTTTAACAGATATTTCTTTCAGCCTGAAATGAAATGTTGAAATCTCAGAGCTGTTCACAGGACAGACATCCTGATTTTGGACAGTTCTCAGCAGCTGCTCCTTTCTGTAATCATGACCCTTAAAAATCAACAAAAATCCATGAAACCTCTACTGGGAAGTTACCAAAGTGAAGGATTCTTGGCTGCTTATGGAGGCTGCCCAGGAAACTTGATCTATTTTGCCCTTAGTCCTGCTTGCCGGGGGCACAGTGTGTCAGAGAGAAAGTGTTTGGACTAAACAAGGAGCGAGAGCCTCTTTCCATCCCATCCCCATCCCTTGAGGGGACACAAATCCTTCCACACTGTTCCTAACTGGATCTGGATCTCAACTTGCAATTCTTTTCAATGCCATTGGGATAAAAATACTCCAGCTCTCCAGCTCAGAGGTTTCAAACCCCTCACTTTTTCCACCAGAGTGGAAGCCATCCACCCACCTCCCTCCACACAACATTCAGGATTATTTTTAAACCCTCTCTCTGCTTTTCAGCCCGAGCTCTCCGGTCCCGCTGGACGGATCGTGCTGTTCCCTCCCCTCCCTCCCCACCCAAGGAATGGCAGCTCCACTCCAGGGATTGATGGTACTTTCCAAACTCAATGGTTCTGTTGTGCCCCTCATTACCCTCCCTGCCCTTCCCTTCCCAACGACCTGATCCAATTAAGGCACTGCAATGAAGGTGCCCACTGAGTGAGATGGTTCTTTATTCCCTGGCACTGCCCAACCCCAAACACCAACTCCAGCCAAGGAGACTTTTGCCCTTTTCCACAGGGGATATGGCAGAGCTCTCCAGATCCTCTGCCAGTTCCCTGCACCCACCCAGGCCACCCTACCAGCCATAGGACTCCCTGCTCTAGAGTACTACAGGATGGTCTCTGCTTTTCTGATAGTCCCAGGTCTCTGCAGGAGGAGATGGATTCCTCTGAAATATGTGGAGTGTGATAAAATTAAATAAATATACAATAATTTTCCTTCTGTGGGTTCCCTTCCCATCTCTCCTGATATGGCCCTTGGGCTGGTCCCAGCTTTTCCCTTGACACTGGAACACCTCAGGTCCTTTCTGCTTCCAGCACATCTGTCCCACTTGGATAAATATAAGTCACAGTCATTGATCCTTTCCTCCCTCTGTTCACCACTCCACCTCCCTTCTCTGCCTCCATCTTCCCACAGATCCATGTGGACATCACAAACCCCTCACCCATGGGCATTACAGCCCAATTTAGGGAGATATCCCAGGCTGTGTTCACTGGGAGTTTTGCCATGAAAAGCTTCATTTCTCACTTAAAAGCAGGAGGGCCAGTTGTGTCTGCAGGTCTGGTTTCCTGCCCAGGGCAGGGGCCATGGAAAGCACACAAGAACAGGACAGAAGGTGCAGGTCTCACCTAAGCAGATCCCGCTGCCTCTCTGGATTTTGGAGAAGTCGCAGTAGAGTCCCTTGTGGTGGTCACAGGGGCTGTGCAGGGAGCAGAGCTCTCCCAGCTGCCTGGCACACACCTTGCAGCAGCCACAGCCATCCAACACCTGGCTGGTGCCCGCAGGGCACTGCAGAGGCTGGGAGGGACACTGGCAGGGGAATGTGCAGGTCTGTGCTTCCACCTGCAGGGTGAAAACCCACGGAGAGGATGAGTCCGGGCAGGGAGAGGGAAAACACAGCTCTGCCACAAGCACAGACACCCTAGAGAGAGGAGGGAGAGCCCTGCTGAAGCACCCAAGGACTCACAGGACTTCCCTCATCCCTAATTCATCTGGAGCTCAAGGGGGGAAAAGATGCCTTGGGGAAGCAGAGCCAAACCCACCAGGACAGGCAGTAGCTCAGAGCCCCCTCTGCAGCTCAGCCCCACCTCCCTGCAAGCAGCAAAGCTTATTAACAGCAAGAAATTCCAGCAAACATCAAAGCCTCTGCAGCAGCAGCCCCAGCTGGAGCTGGAAAAGTGACATGCACAGGGACAGGACTTGCCCAAAGTCAGGCAGCAGGACTGTGGCAGTGCTAAAAACTGACCCAAATGCTCCCATTTAGTCCCCTGGATCTCACACTTCCTTCACTATCCCAAGAGATGTGCCCTCTCCTTTCCCCTTCCCAAGGAAAACACCATAACCAACCTTCCCTAGGACTTTGTGGCTCCACAGCTGCCCCCCCTTGGCAGCATTTCAGGGGCCACCCCTTGAAACCCCCCCCTTGGCTTTCTGGCACTTCAGACACCAAACAGAGGGCAGGCTATGGCTGAAGGGCAATCACTGGCTCTGGAACACCCAGGATGTGTCCAACACCCCAGGCACTGAGTCTGTGCCACCCTTGTCCTGTACCAGCTCAGGGCAGAGACAGCAGCTGTGCCTGGATTTGGGTGAGATGAACACCCTGACTGTGGGCAGTGCGGCCTCTAAAGATCCTCTGAAACCTCCTCAGAAACATCAGAGCCATCTCCAACCTGGTTTTCTGTTCAACTCCTGCCCACCCAAGTCCCTCCTTGCTCCATCATCACTCCAACCTGCTCAGACTCTGCAGGACCTGGCTCAGCTCCCACCCAGGGCTGGCACAACCCTCACATGAGGATGATGCCCCCAAAACACTCTGGGATCCTGCACTGCTGTGACCTGAGTGGAGAGGGAAGCACCAACTGGACAAACCCCTCCCAGCCGCCCTGGAAGGATGGGAGAGGGGCAGCCAAGCTGGGAAGAGCCTGAGGGCAGCCAGGGAGGGGGACACACACCTTGGAACAGAGGTCAGAGGACGCCTCCTTACAGCTCTGTTTGCACTTGTCACATCCCACCCAGCCCTTGCTTGTGAAACAGCTTCCTTGGATATTGTGTTTGTCACCAAAAACAGCAGGAAAACTTTTCCAGCTGTTTTGACTGTTGCTCTGACTTGAGCTCACGTGGGGCCAGAAGGTGCCAACTGCTTTGTAAGGCTGGAACACCCAGCACAGCCCAGTGTGGGGCTGGGACCAGGCTGAGCCTTCCCTCAAAGTCACGGAATTACAGAATCACAGAACATCCTGAGCTGGAAGGGACCCCCAGGGATCAT
>JAWWLZ010000063.1:48945-62503 GCA_035041345.1 Poliocrania exsul | reverse complement strand
GGGAAGAGTCTTTTGCTGAGATCCAACCTGACCCTGCCCTGGCACAGCTCCAGCCATTCCCTGGGTGCTGTCCCTGCTCACACAGAGCACAGATTGGAGCTGCTCCTCAGGAGTTGCTGCAGCCCCCAATATTCTCTGTTCATCTTCCACCTCCTCCAGGCTGATCTTAACATACACCCCTTAATAATGAGCTCTTAGTACTGTGTAGTGTTTAGTAGAACCTGGTGTGTCCTGTTGCCTCCTGTGGGGTAAAATTTTGCCCTTACTCTGGGGCAGGAAAGGTCTAGAGGACACAAGGGGTCTCTTAATACATTTGTCAGGGTAAAAGGGTTCTCTTGGTGCAGGCAGTGCTCAGACAGCCTTCTGGGATCCTTCCCAAGGCTTGTTCTGAAGGATAGAACACACCAGAACAGTCACCCCACTTCACCCCAGGAATCACAAGAACTGCTGCCTCTGTCAGAGGTTGAGTGTGGGATCTGCCCCAAGGAGTGTTGGGAGTGGAACACAGGCTTATGTGTGAAGAATTCTGTTGTAATCACTGCAGTATAAAAGACAGTCTGTGACAGTACTAATCAACAGGTGATGCTTGTAAAAGAAAAGGCAATTATCTGCTGTCCTAAGGGGTTTGTTTCTCCTTGCAGACGTATGAAGAAGTTGGGGAGGATGCATTGGAAGGTACGTTTCTCAAATTCTGTACTGAAGTTGTCAGCTCTGCACTGATCAGAGTCAAACCTTCTCAAACTGGCCCTGATTTCAATGTGTGACATCCCTTTACCTTTGTGTAAATCTGGGAATTTTGCCTTTCCCCCTGCCCTGCAGATCCCACGCCTCAGCTGGATGTCCACGAAGCAAATAAGCAGTTCATGGAGCAGAGTGAAGAGCTTTATGATGCCTTGATGGACTGTCACTGGCAGCCTTTGGACACTGTCTCCTCAGAGATCCCAGCTGTGTTATAGCCTCGTTGCTCAGGCACTGTGTGTGTGGAATATCCCACCAGTGCTCTCCAGACTGTTCCACTGCCCCCGGATCCGGCGGGAAGCAGGAGGGGCCCTGTCCCCACCCAGGCCTGGGACTCGGAGTACAGGAGGACTGTGGCCCTTCTCCTGTACAGGAGTGTCATAGGAGCATCATGGTGACCTTTATTCATGGTGAAAACTAGAACTGCAACAGTTTTATTCCTTTTTGTCTTGAAATGAACTCTTGATACTTGTTGGGAATTGTAATTTATAAACTGTCGACGATGGCACAGGGGAGAGACTCGACTCCATCCTACAATAAAAAACTTGGTCTTTTAAGTAAAATTACCCTTTGCATTTTGGTTCCTGCCCATTTTGGTTCCTGCCCATTTTGGTTCCTGCCCATTTTGGTTCCTGCCAATTTAGTTCCTGCCCATTTTGGGTCCTGCCCATTTTGGGTCCTGCCCATCTTTCTGTTTTGCTGCCCATTCAGCTGGCTCAGCCATGTGACCCAACGCTCTTGAATGTGTTACTTTTGAAAAAGGTCATTGTTGGATACCACTAAAATGTCTCAAAAGCTTCCTAGTGACTGGGTAAGGTTGCTGTAACTTGAGCATGGGATGAAAGGTTATGTTCTGGTTGACCTAAGCTGTGATCTTGAGCTAGAAAGTTTGGTGTTCATAAGCAATTTACCTGTTTGGAGAGCAAAGACAGAAAAGAGTGTTATAAAACCACAAACCAATGCCTTTTACGTGGTGATCTCTTGCTTCTCCACCTGTGTATGAGGAAATAATTCCCCATCAACCAAGCAGTTTAAAAACACTTTTACCAGCAACCATATTTAAATGTTATATTGTGTATCAAGCCTTTATTTTTTTATCATGGACACACCTTGATGGTCTCATTAAGATGTGGAGATTTTTGTAGCATCTTCCACTGTCCTGTCAGAGGGAAACTGAAGATCTTGCAGCCAAAACGGGTCAGAGCAATCTCACTGATAAATTGTGCAACAAATTGTTGTGAACCTGGAAGGCAATTTCCTGCTGGATGTTGTATAAGCTGGATGGACAAGCAATATAAATAAGCTGATATTATGTTGCATTAGAGGTGAAAGTGAAAATAATAGCACTTATGTACATGTTACAAGCCCTTGTCAGGCTTTTGTGCCTTAAACTCTTGGAGAAATAGGAACAGAGAAACTACCTGTAATAAATGTCTATCCAAGGAGTAGTTTGGTAACTGGAATTGCCACTGCAGAGCGTTTCGTTGCCTCCCTGCCCATGTTGATGCAGAGATTTGCCACAAAATTTAAATACTTTGATAAAGCTACTTCTGCTACACTTTTGTTTGTGTCCATAATTATGATCTATTTGTTAGTCTGTGGTTTTTTCTTAACAACTGCAAGTGGGACTGTGAGGGACTGGAGTCAGGTTATCCCTGAACAAATGGAGCTGCAGGACTGCTGGATTCCTGAGTTCTCATCTGCTGTGGATTATTCCTCCTGCTGTGCCCCTGCCTGTGCTGCTGGCAGTGTCCTCACCTTCAGATCCTCTGAATTTAAGGAGGGGGATGTTCCCTGCGTGTTCTGTGAGTTTCAGAGGCAGCAGGAGTGGAAGAGAGCAGAGCTTTTGGATCTTCTGCTGCAGCTGCTGAGCTCAGAGCAGCCCCTTTTCCTGGGAAGTTCAGCAGAGTGGCATTCCAGAGGTGATGAGAAGAAGGGGGTTTATGTCCTGCTGTTACACACTTTCTAGATCCTTCTGTTACTGTGCCCTTCCTCCTCTTTTGGAGCTCTTTCCCCACCTCCCCAAATTTTAGCTTTTTAATGCAGCCATCTCAGTTTGCTCCAGGAGGTGACCTGAAGACACACTTATTTATCAGTATAAATTTTCTCTGCTGCTCTCAGCTGTCCTGTGGAGCATTTCCTAAGGCCTGGATAAACCTTCTCCATCCAAGCCTGTCCCTACAGGAGAGAGGAGCAGATTTATCACCTCACACAGACAGCAACCCTGTGGGAAAATCCTTTTTGCTCTCTGCTTTTGTTTCTATAGTGGGAAACAAAATGATAAACATTAATCCAAGCCATCCTAACCCCTGATTCCTGGGAGAGCTGGGCACATCCAGACCCTCAGCAGGAGCAGTTTGGGAGCACAGAGGCCAGCAGGGATGACCTGCTGACTCCTGTTTACTGGTGCTGCAGAGCTTAAAATAGCTCCTGCATTTCCTTTTCAGAGGGGTTGATGTGAAGCTCAGGGCCACATTCCCTGGAGGTGTGAGCCAGCCTTTTGGGGTTGTTTGGGAGAATCTCAGCCAAGGTTCTGTGGAACTCTTAAATCTGTGTGGTTTCTTCTGTGCATCACTTACTCACCTCAGTGTTCATTTCCAGCTCCAGCCGTTACTGCAGCGTCTGAAGCACAGAAGAGGCTTTTATGTGGAGCTGCAAAACAACCATCACCTGGAATTTGTAGGGTTTGTGCTTTGGAGTCCAACTCAAACAGAGTGTGGGATTTTGTTTCTCCTGGATGGCTACAGGGAAAGCCTGGATTAATTACCATTTAGTGGCACACAGGATGAAAGACAAGGACTCCGTGTAATAAGGTAATTCCTGCTTTTATCTCTCTGTGCTAAAGGCAAGAAATCCCAGGCAGGTGATACCAGAGCTCCCTGGGATTATGTAATCCCTGAAAACTGCAGCCAAATCTGCCTCTGAGATTATGAGGCACTCTGCCTTTCAGCAGGCAGGGTTTGGAGCAATTACAAAAACAACTCAAGCATCCTTGTTGAAGATGAGATAATCCAATTTAGATGAAAGTGCAGGGATTCAGATTCCCATTTGAGTTCCCCAGACTGGGAAAAGTTCAGCAGAGCTGGAGGGACGTGGGTGTGTTTGGACTTTGCAAAGGGTGAGCTCTGAGCTTGTGGCATGGCCTGTTGCCATTAGCCTGTGTTTAATTAAAAGCCTGACAATACACATCAGGGATGGCTTGGGAGAGATCCTGACCTGCTTCCAAAAGGATGAGGAGTCTGGGAGAATTTCTTCAGCAAATGTGAGGCTGGGTGAGGGGGCTGACAGGGCCTGCTGGTGATGATTTTTTTCCATGTGAGTCTGACTAGACAAAATTCCTGCTGCTTGGATCAGGTTCAGGAGATGGGTTCCTATCCTGCACTCTGAGATGTACCCAACACCCTCAGGAATTTCTCTGAATCCCTTTTGAGGAGCAGAGATAAACATTTGCCTCTGATCTTTCCGTGCTGGGTTTCTCATTACTGCCTTGTTAATCCCCAGCTCCTGCTAAACAAAGATCTGAGAGGAATTTTTACCTTCCAGCCTCGCTATCTCCCAGTGCATCTTGTAAAGCCTACTGGATACACCAGTTTCTGGATTTAACTTGGGATTTGCTTAGACATGCAATCAATTCGGTGGCAGGATGGGGTATGAATTTGAAATGCAATAGCAGGAAATGTCACTGACAGAGCTCACTTTCCCTTTTTGCCTGGAAGAAAACATCTTTTTTTTTTTTTCCTTGCTTAGCAGTTATTCCCAGGCAAACTGGTTTTTCCAAGTGCATTCAGTTTTGTAGGAAGGGTTTTGGGGTCCAGCTTGGCACACACTCTTTTTTTTTTCAGGCACAGGGTGGGATTGTTGGGGTGTTCTGTGCAGAGCCAGGAGTTGGACTCTGATCCTTGTGGGTCCCTCCCAGCTCAATAGTCCAAGATTCTGTAACTCCATGACCCTACTTTTCCCGTGAATTTTCCAGGGAAAAAGCAGTGATGGATAACACAGTTAAGGTGACAAAGGTTGGAGCTGGTCATGGCCAGAGCTTGGCTTGTCCCCTGGGCACAACAACGCCCCTGGATCAGGAATTCTCACCTGCTTTCCCTCCCTGATGGTTTGCTCAGAGCACATCCCTGTGCATTGCCTGCTCCCACCTGTCAGGTGCTGGGAATTGCAGCCTCTTCCAGTGTTTCCTCCCTGACCTGTGCTGTGGAAGAGGCTGGTGAGAGGTTCCTGGGAGGATTTTCCCTGCTCCTCTGGGATCTCCATCCACCTCTTTGGGGCTGGGGGTCTGCTGAGCGTCAAGTGCTTTTCACTGGTGCTCTTTGGGGATTCTCCCAGTTCAGCCTCTTCCCAAACAAAGTTTAGCAAGGTGTGAATTTTTGGGGAAGGTTGGGGGGTTTTTTTTCCTACAGTGATCTCCCAGTTTCTGCCCTGCCCTAGAGTTTGACAGGATGATTTTTAGGTTCCTTTTGCACAAGTGGCTGTGCCAAGGAGACTCCAGGGAATGCCTCGTGACTTGGCAGAGCAGCTGGGAGATCCAGGGAGGAGGAGGATGGAGCAGCTGCTGATCCCCTGGCCCTGCCAGCTCTGACAAGGGCTGTCTGTGCAAGGGTTTGGCCACACAAAGTTTGCGGTTCATTTCCAGACTTGGCCTTAAATGGGTGCCAGGTTTATTTTGTTGCTGATTTGACATGTTTGGGGGGAGTTACCAGCAGGAAAAGGCCATTCCTGAGCACTGAGATTTTTTTCATCACTTTTTTTTGCTCAGAATGGATTAAAACCTGACTGTTGTCCCCCATCCTTTATGCCCTTTCTCCAGGACTCAGGCAGGGAGCATTCCTGGGCTTTTCCAGCTGATTTCCCACAGTGGCTGTGCCTTCAGCACCTGCAGCTGTTCCAGCACTCCCTTCCAAGCCCTTGGCAGGTGCTCCCATTTTAAATCCTTTCCATGGATTATGGATCACGAGCCAGGAGCCTGACAGAGGTATCGTGTTGGCAAACAGACCTTTGTTTCCAAGAAGCTTTCCTGAGGGTGGGGTGCTCCCCCCATGTTCCAAAAGGGAGGAAGGAATAGGGAAAATGCAGCTGCTGCTGCCTTCAGCTTTTCCAAGAGTAACTCCTGCTGTGTCCCTTGGATAGAAGAGAGAGGAACTGTCCTGGTGTCACCTGGACTGGAGGGGCTTTGAGGTGGGGAGGGGGAGCACAGCTCACAGGCTGGGAATCCTGGAATCATGGAGTAGTTTGGATTGGGAGGGGACTTAAGGATCATCCAATTCCAACTCCCTGCCATGGGCAGGGACACCTTCCACTAAATCATGTTGCTCAGCGGGGTGGGTTTGTCCTTTGGGAAGTGGGATGGGAGGAATGGATGGATGGATGGACGGACGGACGGATGGACAGATGGATGATGGATGAATGGAGACGGATGGATGGATGGATGGATGGATGGATGGATGGATGGATGGATGGATGGATGGCGATGGATGGATGGAGGGAGGAATGGAGATGGATGGATGGACGGACGGGTGGATGGATGGATAGATGGACAGATATGGATGGATGGAGGTGGATGGACAGACGGACGGACGGATCGATGGACGGATGGATGGTTGGGAGGGACGAAGCGGGATGGTTGAATGCTGGGTGCTGTTGCCAGCAGGAACTACAACTCCCAGAAGCCTCTGCTGCCCCAGCAACCAATCAGCGCCAGCGCTGCCGCGCTATAAAAGTCAGGGGCGCGCCTTCTTCCGCCTCTCTCGGTGATGGCGGCGGGGCGGGAGAGCAGTGCGGCGTCCTTGGGGCTCATCCGCTCCCATCCACCCTCATCTACCTCATCCGCCCTCCCCGCGGCCCTCCCGCCGCTCGGCACCGGCGCCCCGTGCCCCTTGCCCCGCCGATGGCGCTTCGGAGCGCTCCGATGGCCGCGAAGGGCAGCGCGCCCTTGATCCCCGCCGGGCCCGGCCCGGGTGAGTGAGGGCCCCCAGGCCGAGCCGCCCCTGTCCCGGCCCTATCGAAGCTGCGTCTGTCGGTGCTGTGGCAGATGCGGTCAAAAAGGAGCCGAGAGCGAAGGGATTTTCCCCGACGGTCGCCGCTCAGTTGGAGCTTCCATAACTGTCCGGCAACATTACGGGAAAATACACGGCCCGGGTGGGGCTGGAGGGAAGCGGCGGCCCCAAATCTGCTCCTGGGTTCCGAATTACTGCACGGAGAGGTGGGAGGGGGAGGGTAATCCCGTTCTTCGGTTGTTTTAAGATATTTTATATACCTTAAGCTGAAGACTTTTCTTCCCCAGCAGCATCCGGGCGTGGAGGTGATCCCGGAGTGTGCGATGGCTGGTGACAGACTCAGCCTGGCGGCCACGGGCAGGTGAGATGGGCGGCCTCGGGAATCTCCCTTAGGCTGGGAATTTGGGTGAGATGGGCGGCCTCGGGAGGCTCCCTTAGGCTGGGAATTGGGTGAGATGGGCGGCCTCGGGAGTCTCCCTTAGGCTGGGAATTTGGGTGAGATGGGCGGCCTCGGGAGTCTCCCTTAAGTTGGGAATTTGGGTGAGATGGGCGATCTCGGGAGTCTCCCTTAGGCTGGGAATTTGGGTGAGATGGGCGGCCTCGGGAGGCTCCCTTAGGCTGGGAATTGGGTGAGATGGCCTCCCCTGGCCAGAGAGGGAACCAGCAGCTTTTCCTGCCCTCTGCTGGCAAGTCCTTATTCCAGGGATGTGGATCCTCTGCTGGGCCCTGCAAACTCCTCCTGTTTCTTGCTCCATCGAGCGCTGCTCACTGGGCCTGGCTAGAGGCAGAAAACTGGGAATGAGCCCTGATCAGAACCAGTCGGTCACTCTGTCACAGACTTTCCTGGCTGAGCTCCGGGTGTATCCGCATGTTTATCCAAGAGCTGTGGCCCCACTCAGTGGCTGCGGGTCTCCAACAACATGCCAGAGCAACGGGAAGGTCTTTGACTGCTGGGCCTTCTCTGCCCGTGGCTGTCACTCGCCCCTCCTATATATTTTCGGGAATTGGGCACTTCCTTGCTCTTGGTGTCACCGTGGGATGAGTCAGGGGGGTGTCCACCTGCTGCTGATTTTTTGGGGGGTGTTGTGATGTCTTGCAGGATTCCTGGATGTTCCAGGGCTTGCCTTCCCGAGAGACAAAACCCCAGGTGAGAACGTGGTGTCTGTGTTGGAGCTCTACAGCTCATCCCTCCATCCCTTTCCCATCAGATCTGAATACCGATCTTGTGGTCGAAAAAGGAGGAAGAGTAAAAATTCAGGCTGGTCGAAGGGCTCTCTGCGGGTGTGTCCTGTTGGAGAGGGGCCGCTGGGAAGACAGACTGTGCCAGCCTCGCTGCGTGGGGAGGGCTGGGTGGGAGGGAAACTCCTGCCGGGACAAGGGATGAATGTTGGGTTTGGAGGGCTGGAGTTTGTGTGGAACAGTCTGAGCCGTGGATTTGCAGTGACCCATCGGCTTTAGGCACTTAGCTCTGGCTTCTGTTTTTTCAGGAATTCCTCCAGGAGCTTGTGAATCCCAAGGGATTCTGTTTGCTTCCTGGAGGGCCTGAGTTGTGGGGAAGCTGCAGCGTGGGGCAGGTGAGTGTCCTCTGGGGAACTCCTGGGGTTGGTTGGGCAGTGGGTTTGGATCAGACAAAGGGAGAAATGTCCCCTGTGAGGGTGGGCAGGCCCTGGCACAGGTTGCCCAATAAAACCGTGGCTGCCCCATCCCTGGAATTGCCCAAGGCCATGTTGGACACCTGGTCTAGTGGAAGGTGTTCGGGGCAGGGCAGAGAGTGGCACGAGATGGAATTCAAGTTCTCTTCAAACCCAGTCCATTCTGGGATTCCCTAGTCTGGAGTGGGGTCTGTAGGACAGAGAACAGTTCAGCCCAACTGTGCCTGTGCTGGAAGTGTCTGGTCCTTCACCTGGACTGTGCAGGAGGGAATGGCCAACCTCATTAGGGAGGGTTTTAATTGGGCAGATTGTTCCCTGTGGCAGCACCGCCTGGTCTGTGATGACTCCTGTGTGTGGAGACTGTTGGATGAGTCCTGCGGATATGGGGCTGAGGCCAGGCACAAGCTCCCCAAACCCCCTGTGGGGTGGGGTGGGCACAGCCAGGAGCTCCTCAGGGCAGGTGGAGGCTGAGACAGCACCGAGCCCAAGTCGACTTTTTATCCCTTTTTTTCAGGTCTAAGGCTGGAGTTTGTTGAGCCCGTTCCTGAGGTGTTCCTTGCTGCATTGCTGGACTCTGCTTTCCCAGCCCTCCAGGACTGGGAGCTCTGCAGAGCCACATCCCAGCTCCTTCCCCAGTTCTCTGGGTGGGAACAGCCACTCGGGGCTCCACTCACCTGCATTTCAGGGAGAGGGAACTGCCTTGGCTTCAAGTGCTGCTCAGGATCCCGTTCTGACACTGTGGGGAAGAGCAGTCCCATCTGTGGAGTTTTCTCAAGAGTGGAGTTACTCAATATTAGTGGATATTAAATCTTGGAGGGTGAATAAAGACAATTTGCTTGAAATCCTTGTGGTGTCTCCTGTGTTTGAGGTGTGTTGGGATGGGGTGAGGCCAGGCTGGCTCTCAGCCTGACGGGGTGGTCCATGCCAGGGGATCTGAGTGTCCCCTCCCAGTGGAGCTCCCCAGTTCCTGTCCCTGCTGCTCCACCCGCCTGGGGGGGTGTCCCTGGAGCAGCTCCTACGATTTTACACTTCCCACCACCCTTGGATGGAGCTTTGATGATCCAAAGCTACACACACACAGGGGTGCGTGGGCAAACAACAGCTTAGGAGTTGGGGCTAGGTGGTCATTCCCTGTCCCTGCAGGACTGGGACGTGACAAAGTCCCCTGGGGTGACGGGGCTGTTTGCCAAGAGCACCTTTGTCCGGGAACACGGAGCCGGTGCCTCTGACCCCTTTTTCCTGCAGGAACTCCAGAGCCCCTTCCCTGTGGAGCCAACCCCTCCCAGGATCTCGGCTTTCCGGGGGTCACCAGCGTGTCTGTGCGCTGATAACAACCTGGCTGTCCCTTTGTCACCAAAGCCAGTCTTGTGACAACGCCAAACAACGCCCCGAGGACCGGAGGATGAGGTCGGAGAGGCTTCTCCCTCCTCCTGGGCACGGTTTGTTTGTCTGCCCGGGTTCCTGCGGGGCCAGAGCCGTCCCTGCTCCCCGGTGGGGTGGGGACAAGGGTGGGGTCCTGTCCATGTCGCTGTCCCGGCCAGCGCGGCGGGTCGGGCTCCAGCCGGTCATGGAGACGGTGACAGACCCCGCGCAGGACCCCGACCCCGAGGGGCACTTCCAGTTCCGCATCATCGTGCTGGGAGACGCGGCCGTGGGCAAGTCCTCGCTGCTGCGCTGCTTCGCCGAGGGGCCGGGCGGGGGTCCCGGCGGGGCGGCCACCCCCGGCCCCACCGTGGGCGTCGAGTTCTACAGCCGGACCGTGTCGCTGCCGCCCGCGGGCACGGCCAAGCTGCAGCTCTGGGACACGGCGGGCCAGGAGCGCTTCAGGTGAGCTGGGCACGGTGACACAGCCCCCCAGAGGGACCCCAGACCCAGCCGAGGAGTCCCCTCCGCCCCGGGTGGGTGTGACTGCCCGGGGGCTGCGGGAACAGGCGGCGAGGGCTCCCTGGGCTGGTGATGCTTTAGGGGACAGCGAGATCTTGTGCTGAGCTGGTTTTTGGGGGGCAGCCAAGGGAGCCGGGCTGGGAGCTGCTCCTGGGCTGCTGGTGGGCTGGAGGGTTTCCTTCCTGATTGTATCAGGAGCTCGTGGGGGTGTGAAAGAGCCTCAAATGGGGCTCAAAGGGCTGAAGAGCCAGTGCTGTGGCTGGACCAGGGATTCCATGATCTCCTCATCCATCCCTTGGAGACTTTTGGGGCCCCAGGGTTGGTCTGGCGATGTCCTCTTTTTGTCCAGTGCTGGAGGTGCTGCCCCATCCCTGCTGGGCTGTCGGGGGGCACAGAGGGACCTCAGAGCCTCTGCAAAACCACACGGGTCTCCTCTGGAGCCCCCCAGTGTGGGGAGGGTGATGCTGAAGAGAAAAAGGGGGTGTAAACAGCTCGTACAGGTCTCCCCTTCCCACTCCTGGAGCCCCAGCTGGCACCCAGAACCACCCCCAGCCCCATCCCAGGGATGCCAACACGGGGTCTTCCCAGATCCCCTCGAAATTCCCCTCCTGGTTGTGCCCAGATCCATCACCAGGTCCTTCTACCGGAGCGCGGCCGGGGTGCTGCTGGTGTTCGACCTCACCAACCGCGCGTCCTTCGAGCGCGTCCCCGAGTGGCACCGCGAGGCCGCGGGGGACGGGCACCCTCCCGCCTTCGTCCTGGTGGGACACAAGTGCGACCTGGAGGCCGAGCGCGCCGTGTCGGCCGAGGAGGCGGCTCAGCTCGCCGCCAGCCTGGGCATGGCCTTCGTGGAGACCTCGGCACACAGCAACCTCAACGTGGAGTTGGCCTTCCAGACGCTGGCGGGGGACATCCAGCGGGAGCTGAGCCGGGGGGTCCTCGCCCCGCACCGGGGCTGTGATGGCATCAGGCTCATCCCCAGGCGGAGCCGCCGCCAGCGCCCGGCACGGGGAGAGCCCCGGCAGCGCTGCCAGTGCTGATGGGGATGGGGGGATCTCCACCTGGGACCCTCCATCCAAGACTCTCCACCTGGGACATTCCACCTGGGACACTCCACCTGGGACCCTCCATCCAAGACTCTCCACCCAGGACCCTCCATCCAGGACTCTCCACCTGGGACCCTCCATCCAAGACTCTCCACCTGGGACACTCCACCCAGGATCCTCTACCCAAGACCCTCCACCTGGCATCCTCCATCCAGGACTCTCCCCTCTCATGGGGATGTGTCTGTCTGTGCCCAGCACCCTCAGCCCCTGGGTGAAGCAAAGGGCTGCATCCCCACCCAGGTTTGGGTTTATTTCGTCTCAATTTGGGGCTCTGAAAAAGTGATGCTCTGCTGGAGGAGTTTTTAATAAACCTGAGGGTTTTTTCTATGCTAAATAAAAGATGTGCTGAGCGCTGGACATTGGGTGGGGTCACAGCACTCAGCAGGTGGCAGGGGGGATGCACTTCTTGGGAGAGAGGGTTGCTGGGGGGTTACAGACCCCCTGTCCTGTGTGTGGGTCACTTTTTGGGGCCTCCTGTCACTGGGGAAATGGGACCAGGAACCCCCTGAGTGCTTCCACCTGGATGGAGCCAAAATAGAGTGAGTGAAGGGGCTCCAAAGGGGCCACCCCTGGGAAAATGGGACCAGGAACGATATTCAGGTGGATGGAGCCAAAGCAGAGGGAGCGAAGGGGCTCCAAAGGGGCCACCCCTGGAAAAATGGGACCAGGAACCACATCCAGGTGGATGGAGCCAAAATAAAGGGAGCAAAGGGGCTCCAAAGGGCCACCCAGCACCCCAGCCCAGCTCTGGGAACGCCTCCTGGGTGGGTGGAGGAGCTCCCTGCCTGCCCAGACTCGCACCCGGGCGGGGTTGGCGGGCCCGGCACCGGCGGAGGCACCGATGGAGCCGCGGTGGCAGTACCAGTTCCGGGTGATCATGCTGGGGGACTCCACGGTGGGCAAATCGTCCCTGCTGCGGCGCTACACCGAGGGCACCTTCCTGGACGCCGTCAACCAGACGGTGGGGGTGGATTTCTACGTCCAGTTCGTGGAGCTGGAGCCGGGGCTGAGGGTGAAGCTGCAGTTCTGGGACACGGCCGGGCAGGAGAGGTTCAGGTGGGTCCATGGGGTGTGGAGGGGTGGGGGAGGTGGGTGTCCCATCCTTGGATTTGTGATCCCAGCCCTGGGGAGGTCCTGGATGGGGTGGTGTTCCCACTGGTGTCTTTCATGAGGGAGCCCCATGTGTGAAGAACAAGCCAAAGCCAAGGGTGTTCCCTGGAAAGGAGCACTTGCTCCAGCTCTAAAGGGGGTATGGCCCCCCTCCAAGCCCCCCTCTGTCCCACAGCTGCAAAGGCAATGGGGAAGAAGCTGGGAGCCCTCTGCAAGCTGGGCAAAGTGTTTCCCAAAGTGTTTTCCAGCTGAGCTGCCAGGAGCCCTCACACCTCACTGTGGAGCTACCACTGGGTGGCTGCTGGGGACAGGGGAACTGGGGAGATGTGGCTGCAGGGCTGGGAGAGCTCCAGGGCTGTGGTTGCAGGGATGGGAAAGCTCCAGGGCTGTGGTTGCAGAGATGGGAAAGCTCCAGGACCATGGCAGCAGGGTTGGGGAAGCCCTGGGGACGTGGCTGCAGGGCACAGGAGCCCTTGGGCACTGGGGCTGCAGGGTACAGATGAGCTTTGGTGGCCAAGCAGGGACAGAGCTGCTCCTGGAGCACTGACTGACACAGCAAAAGGGTCGATTCTCTGCCCTCTCTTGGTGCTTTGAGCAATTTTCTTTGGGTATTTGGTGAGGATGACTCTGAAGTGGAAGGCAAAGCAGATGAAGGGCAAGAGAATAGAAGGAAACTTTTCTGATAGTATTCAAAAATCTACAGCTGTGTGTGCTTGAACTCAGCCTTGAGAAAAAACCACAAGAATAAATGCAAGAGTATGAGAAGTTCCTCAGTTTTGGCAGAAGGGGCTGCCAACTGCACTTAATTCTTTTAGTCTTTAGTCCTGCATAGAGCCAAGGAGCTCCACTGAGACCACGTAGCTGAGGAGAAAGATTTGGGGTTGGGCTTTCTTTTTTCCTTTTGAAAGGAAACAAAATGAGTTCAGCAACACAGTCCAGAGAAGAGCAACGAGGCTGGAGAAGGGAGTGGATGTGGCACTGAGGGTCCTCTTAAACACCTCCAGGGACAGAGAATCCACCATGGCTTGATCCAACCCCACTGTGATCACCAGCCCAGGGCACAGAGTGC
>JAWWLZ010000063.1:29526-40827 GCA_035041345.1 Poliocrania exsul | reverse complement strand
GGCTCTCAGGTGTCCCTGGACCCTTCTCTTCTCCAGGTGAGCCCCCCCAGCTCTCAGCTCTCACCACCCCCACAGGCACCGCCGCGATGGGACCGAGCTCCCTTCCCGGTGCCGAACGTCCCCGCCGGGCACCGCGGGGGCAGCGCGAAGGTCACGGACCGTGCCCGCCACCGCCACCCGCCGGCGCGCACTCCCGAGGGCTCCCTCCCGCAACCTGCGGGCGCAGCGGGCAGTGCGGAGCCCTCCCGGAGGCTCCATGAGCACCCCCCGTGATCCCTCCCCGTGAATCCCCTCCGTGAACCCCCCGTACCTCCCCATGACCCGCGGGCGCTCCGAGGCCCCGCCGCGCTACCTCCGCCGACACCGGGGCGGCACTTCCGCTTCCGGGCGCGCCGCCGCCACCGGCGCCAATCGGGAGCGCGTCCGCCCTGCGCGCGCCGAGGCGCTCCCGCCAAAAGGCCGTGGTTGCCCGAAGGGAAAGGAGGAGGAGGGTTCCCAGCATGCCCCGCGCGATTTGCATATTGCGCGCGGGATAAACGGCGGGAGAAACCGCGCGTTTTTTGAGGTGAAGCACAGCAGAAATTGCGAAAAAGGGGAGAAATAAGTGGAGAAAAGAGGAGAAAACAGAAATACAAAGATTGTGATGGGTATTAAGGTGAGTGCCTCGCCCTGAGCTCGGGGGTGCTCCAGCGCTTTCCGGCGGGGGCCGGGTGAGAGCGTAGCTTTCAAAAAGGGCTTCTGCCGTGCGTGGCACGGGGGGGCCTCGCGCCGCCCCCGCGGAATCGACATCAAGAGATTTCGGAAGCACAATTTTTGTGAGAGTGGGAGGCCGGTAACCGCCTGTTCCGGCGCCCCGGAGCGCGGTCTGTGCAACGGTAGAGACTGGAAGGGTGTCCGGGAGTTGATTCGGGGAGGATCCCTTGGTGCTGGTATCACTCTGTGATTCCCACCCGGGGCTGGTGTCGGTCGGTGGGTTCTGTGATGGTTCTTTGCGTAGGGCGAGCCCTGCGGAACCCGCGATATCGGTGGTCGTCCTGCCCGTGCGAGTCGGTGAATGTGACAGCCTGGACATCAAGGGGTGGTGATCGCTGTGACTCCCACACCGGCGGGAGCAGCGGGAGCATCGCCTGACACCCCGTGCGTGCGGGACAGTCACTCTGACAGCCTGAACTGGCAGGTGATGCGGGACGGTCCCTGTGACACTCCGGCCATGCGGGATGATCCTGAACAGGCAGGACGGTCCCTGTGATACCCCGGCCATGCAGGATAATCCCGCACCAGCAGGACGGTCCCTGTGACACTCCGGCCATGCGGGATGATCCCACACAGGCAGGACGGTCCTTGTGACACTCCGGCCATGCGGGATGATCCCACACAGGCAGGACGGTCCCTGTGACAGCCTAGCCCGGCAGGATGGTCGCGGTCACAGCCCAGACCGGCGGGAGCAGAGGGACCATCCCTGTGCCATCCCGGACCGCCGCATGATCCAGGACAGCCACTGTACCACCCCATCGGGCAGACCAGCGCTCCACATGCATACACCTATCTATATAAATATATATAATATATGTATTTAAATAGGATTATTCTTAAAAAAAGCTCTCGGGGGCCGCGGGGAAGCTCCCTGCCCCGCACACCCCCATCCCGCGGTACCGTGCTCCCCCTCCTCACAAGGCTTCGTGATACACGTGTGCGAGGGGACAGTCCCCGCGGGCCCCCTCAGGGCTGCCAGTCCGCTCGGCCCCAGCCGGCAGCTCCCCGGGCCGCGGGGCGGGGGTCCGGTACCGCACCGGGAGGCCCCCGGGGGGCCCCGCGATGCCGCAGGGGCTCCGGCGCATCCCGGGGGGCTCGGGCTCGCCGAAGGGTGTGGCGTACTCGGGCTCCGGGGGCAGCGGCTCGGCGTACTCGTGGTGTTTGCCCGGCACGTCGTAGTGGCTCAGGACCAGCGGCAGCGTGTACCCCTCGTCCAGCAGCGGCTTGAAGGTGGAGGGACCCGTCTGGCTGCTGGGGCTCACCTGCACCAGGTCTGGCTCGGCGTACTCTGAAACACGGGGGGCTGCAGTGTCAGGGGGTCGTGGGTGGGATGGGTTGAAAAACGGCACAGTCGGACCCCCAGGGCTGGGAAAAGCTGTGCCAAAACCAGGGGCAGGATGCCCACCCCATGGATCCCACATCCCTCTTCCACAGCACACAGCAGGGCTCCTGATTCCACCTGGCCACCCTCCAGTGCCCACAGCTGGGATTGAGGTGCTGCTGCTACTATTATTATCATCATCATTATTATTATGTATATTAATTGTTTTCATTATCATAATTATTATTACTGTTATTTATAATAGTTGTTATTAATAGTTATTCTTTGTTATATATTTTATTAGAATTATTATTTAATAATAATATATATAATACCGACAATAATTATAATAACATTGATAATATTAATATTATTAACTATAATAATAATGATAACGATGATGATGATAATCATCTGCCCCATCAGGGTCTCCCTTTGGCACAGGACCATGATGCAGGAGGGGTCAAGGGGGTCAAACCAGAACAGGAAGGGGCAGAACGGACAGCCCAGGGTGCAGCGGGGAGACTCAGCTCCAGCTCGGGCTGAGGGACCTGTTTGTGCCCTGATCTCCCTGTTACCTGGGGAATGGTTCCTGCTGAGCTCCCCCGGTGTGGGTGCCGTGGGGAAGGAGGCCAGGCTGGGGAGCTGCAGGCTCTGCAGGGAGCACACCTGGCTCGGCTCCGGCTTGGGGTACTCTGGGCAGGGAGCAGAAACCCCTGGTTGTCACAGGCTGTCACCTGGACAGGTGCCCCAGGAGTGGGACAGCTCCGGGCTCAGCACCAGTCAAACCACCTGCACCCCATGGCATGGCAGGATCCCCGATTTTGGGGAGGGGTTGGGGACCTTTACCTTTTGTGATCCCACAGTTCAGCTCCGCTGCTGATTTCCTGCCAAGGGGAGAAGCAAGATGGGGTGAGGGGTCCCAGGCACCCCGTGCCCTCCATCACCCACCTCTTCGCACCCACTGAGGGTGCAGCTCACGTTCAATGCCAGCTAAAAGCAGAGGGCAGGATGGGACCCACCTCTTCCTGTGGCAGAGGAAAACCAGGAGCAGGAGGATGGAGCAGAGGAGCACGAAGCCACCAATGAGCAGCATCACCAGCAGTGTGGAGTCTGGGGATGGAGGGCAGTGTCAGCCCTCCGGTGCCCTGTCCCACCCCTCTGCCAGGACCTCACCCAGGGCCACCAGAGAAGGAAAATCAATGTGTTGTCACTGGAATGAAGCCCCAGTGACACCTGGAGCACCACAAGATGATGCTGCACCCCAAGGACAGCCCCCTTGGCACCCACCTGCCTTCTCCGGGTCCAGGGCGATGCCAGGGATGGGGGTGCGAGTGGATGGGCGGCTGGTGGGGACAGAGAACTCCTTGGGGACACTGGGCACTGTGGGGCAGAGCAAGGACTGTGACTGTTGGAGCAGCACCGGGTGTGCCCAGCAAGGCAGCAGTTCCAGGGGAGAATTTTTGGGATGTAGAGGATGTGAGATCCTTGGGAGGGGCTCACCGTAGGGCCGGGGTGCACGGACCCGCGCCAGAGGGCAGCCCAGCAGGGCCACCTTGAGGGCCACACGCTGGTGCCACCTCTGGGGTGTGACACGGACATAGCGGGCGATGATGGGGGGGATGAAGGCATTGGAAACCTCCCCGTGGCTGTCGGCATTTCCCTCAAAGACCTGGAGAGGGCAAAGAGGTGCCAAAGGCTGAGTGTCCACGGGCAGGGGGGCTCAGCCCCACTGCTGTCCCCTCCATGCCCACCTTGTCCTCCTGGCCACCGCTGGCCCTGTAGGGTTTCCAGTTCTTCCCGTCACGGCTGGAGGAGACCCGGTAGGAGGTCACGTAGTAATCGTGCTGCTCCAAGGAGCCCTTTGTGATGATGCCTGTGGGTGCAGGAGGGGTCAGTCACGGGGTGTGGGGCTGTGGGAGAGCTTGGGACAGAGCTGGAATAATATAATAATATATAACCCCATCTCTGGGATGTCCACGCCCCAGCTGGGAAGGGCCTAGGAGGGCAGGACATCACCTGGCAGAGGGAGGGGGGTTCCTCTGACTCAGGGAGGGGGTTTGGGTGGCAGATTCCAGCGTGGGACCCCCCTGCTCTGCTCCCAGGAGCCGATAACCTCCGGCCCCGGCTGCCAGCCCCGCATTCCTCCCTCCTCCAGCCTCCGGCCGGACAATGTGCCCATTTTCCTGGCCCTGCTCGCCGGCTGCCGGCGCACAAAGCCCCGCTCTGGGCAGGCTTCGGAGCACAAAAGGCACTCGCTGGCACCAGATGCAAGAGCATAATATTAACTTGTTCGTCCCAGAAACTGCTGTGGATGAGGGGGGAGGAAGGGACAGAAGGGGGGCAGCCAGGGGGGTTGGTTTGTTCTGCATCCCAGTAAAACCATGGCATGAGGAGCTTCGGTGCACCCTGGGAGTTATGGGGGTGAAGTTTTGTGGGGATCAGTGAGGCTGGCACGGTGTCACCGTGGGGAGGACAGTGGTCAGCGTGGCACAGGGACATGGGCAGCTTTGTCCCCCTCACCTGTGACATTCCTGCGGGTGCCCAGGTCCAGCTCCAGCCAGGCGGCCTCAGCTCCGGGTTCAGCTGCCCAGGAGTGGCCGGCGGTGCCAAGCGCTGCCCGTTCGGCCACCCAGGCCCTGGTCTGGCCCAGCACATCCACCTCGTGCCAGCAGGACGAGGCGTTGAAGGCGGCCACCTCCAGCACATCGTCACAGGCTGGGGACAGGAGATGGCAGGCTGGGAACCCAGGACCCCCGACTGGGCACGGCACAGGGGTGGCACTGGGATTGGCAGCCAAAATCGTGCCTTTATTTCAGGGGGAATGGGACAAAAATACCTTTGTGGAATATGAGTCGCTTCTCCGAGAGGGATCCCCTGTGGGGAGGGAAGAGGGGGGAGCATCAGAATGGTGAACAAACCCAGGGGGTGTTTGAAGTCGAGGGGTGGCACTTCCTTGTGACAGCACAGATGGGTGCCACAGCCGGGGCTGGGGTGCAGCCCCTCCTCACCCACCGTTTGGAGTGGAGCCCGTTGGCAAAGGCTGACTCGTAGAGGGTGATGCCCTTCTCCCGGGACAGCGTGACCTGCCCGCCCAGCTCGTCGGCGATCACCCCGGCGTGCACGGCGGCCTTGCACAGCACCGAGGTCTGCAGGGAGCAGGGGGTCACAGCAGCCCCCCAGGGGCACCCCAAGGCCCAGCCCACCCTCCAGGGGCTGCTGGGGGTGACCAGCTGGGGACTGTCCCACACTCACGTCCCGGTAGCCCTGGCTCGGGTTGCCCCAGATGTCACCGTGGATGTCCTTGCAGCCCGCGGGGCAGTACACGCTGAAACACACGGTGAGAGGGGCTCAGGGCTTGCTCTGCCCCTCCTCACACCCCCTCTGCTCCCCATCCCACCACAGCTGCACCCCAAGGGCCCCAGGAGAGGGGTGGGGATGAAACCAGGGCTGATGGGGACTGCCAGGGTGAGGACACCAAAGCAGGACCACTCACCCCCATGGCCACTCACCTGACGTGCTCCTGTGTGTAGTGGGTGCCTCGAACCAGGCAGGAGACCAGGTCTGCAAGGCAGGGACACCTCAGGGTGAGGGACCCCACCCAAACCACAGCACTCACCCACCTCTGCCCCAGAGAACCCCATTCCCATGCCTTTCCCAACCAAATCCTGCTCTACATTTGGGTTTTGACCCCACAAATCCATGTCTGGAGGGGAAGGGAGGGGTTGCCCCTCAGTCCCTGCAGCCATTGGCCCCATGGCACCTCTGTTTGATATTGGGGTGCCACCTGACCTAGGGGTCCAGGGTGCTGGAGGGATGGCCCAGCTGGCTGGGAGGCCTGTGGGGTCTCCCATGATGTGCCCCCAGCCAGGGAGAACACAAATCTTCAGGGAGCTCAGGGCAATGGGAGACCACCCTGGGGTCAGCAAGGAGCTCCCTCCACCCCCAGCTGTGCCCCCCTCCATGGGCCAAGACACACCCCAGGGGGGTCTGTTCATGCCCAGGGAATGCCCCCCTTACCTGGGTGCTGTGAGGTGGCGTAGGACAGGAGGAGGCCTCGCCCTGAGCGGTGGCTGGTGCTGTTGAACAGGACGGTCACAGAGCTGGAGTTTGTCACCAGGAGTGGGGCAGAGGGGACGGAGTTCCTGCAGTAGGGCCCTGCCGGCAGGGACGGGGCCGTGGAGAGGGTTGGGGCTGGACCAGACTCCTGGGGGGCACCCCAAGATGTTCCTTGGGATGGCCACCAGCCCTTATGGGGACCTGCCACCACATGCCCCCCTGCTGGGGATGGCACACGTGGCATCACCCCACAGGATCCCAAAACAGGGGCTGCGCTGCCCAAGCTGCCTCCTAAATCCCGCCCCCATTTAATCCACATTAATTTGCAATCTCCATCTCCCTGATTAAAACTTCGGCTTAGCAGGCAGGCGGGTTCCTTAGGGACATCCCACAGCTGGGGACAAGAGGTGGCCCCAATTCCTGGGCTGCCCTCATGCCCCTGCCCACCACATCGCTCTGCTCTGTCATGTCCATCACAGGGCCCTCAGGGTGCCCAGAGATGCTTTGAGCAAATGCCATCCTTGCCCTGGGGACAGGGAGCTGTGTCCCTGTGTCCCCATGGGGCTGATGGTGACATCTCCTGCTGCGGGGTCGTGCTGTGCCTGTTTCCCTCACCCTGACCTGGGTCATACTGAACTGAGAGCCCAGGGGACATGGGACATGGGACATGTGTGTGCAGCGATGTCACAGGGTCATGGGGGCTCTGCATGACACGCAGATGAGATGCAGATGAGACACACGCAGATTTCCCCACCCACCCACTGCCAGATGCCAGCACTGCCCCGGGTCGGTGCTGCCACATCCCTGCATATCCCAGTGACACTCTGAGACCCTCTGGCCGAGCCCCAGGGCTGGAGGCTGCCACCCCCACCCACGGGGACCCTGCCACGTCCCCAGGCAGGGTCAGGCCAGGGGCCAGATCCTGGGGCTGAGTCAGCAGGAAGGAGCCCACGGCCTCCGCCTGCTCCGGCTGCTTCCCGAAAAACATCTGGGAGTCCTCAAGGGCCGGCGCCAGCCGCGGGAGAGGGACCCCAGCTCTGTGTCACGCACTGGCATGGCCCTGGGGAGGGCACCCAAAGGGGCTGTGGGTGCCCAGCCACCTCCCTCGGCCCCCCAACACCATCATCTGGGGGTCACCCCTTTCCTGTGTTGCTCCATTTCAGCCTGGGCCAGGAATTCTCTGGGCTTTGGAGACAAACATGTCCCCAAGGCCACAGCAGAGGGGATGGGGACAGGTCCCTCCTGTGCTGTCACCCCCCTGGGTACCAGCCCAGAAAGGGTGAAAGCCCTGGAGAACAAGGAGAATTCCCCGTCCTGGGAGCAGCTGTGGATCCACACTGGCTCCTTTCCACCCTACCATGCCCTCTGCCCCTCCCCAGGCCTGCTCCTTCATCCCTCCCCACCCATGATGCTTCCCCCCATCCCCCAAGATGTTTTCCCGAGCACTCATCATGCTCCCGGTGCTGCCAAATCCCTCCAAGACCATTAAATCCCTCCGGGAAAATCCTGGAAGCGTTTAGGCAGCGGCTGGACCGACGGAATTAATTCATCAGCAGCTACATCTGGACCCAACTGGGCATCCCCCCCCTCTTCCAGCCTGGCAATACCCCCCTCCTCGGGTACCCCCTTCTTCCTAATACTCCCATCCTCAAGTATGTTCCTCCTTGAATAACCCCCTCCTTGTGTACCCCCTCCTCAAATATCCTCACCCTGGGATACCCCCTGTATTTAGATACTCCCCTATCCCTGGATATTCCTCTTCCTTGGATAACACACTCCTCAGATATCCCCACCTTGGGGTACCCCCTGTTCTTGGGTACCCTCATCCTCAGTATTTCCCTCTTCAGATAACTCCCTCCTCATCAGACATTCCCCTGCTTGGACGCCCCCCACACTCAAGACACCCCACTCCTCAAATACCCCCTCCTTGGATACCCCCCTCCCTGGGTCCCCCCTCCTCAGATATTCTCCCTCCCCACAACGAAATCAGCTAAAACCCCAGATTTTCCCAATACTCTCCCTCTCCAGGTCACTGATATCACCCCCCCACAGCCCCTCGGTGGGCTCTGCCTCAGTTTCCCCCTGTGGGACCCCCCCTTACCGTAGGCAGTGCCAGCCTGGGGGTCTGAGAGCAGCAGGGAGCTGTGGGCACAGTGCTCCGAGGGCTCCAGGTCCACGTCCCCAAACGCCAGGAGCAGGGAGGTGCCCGAGGGTGCCCGCAGCCGCCAGCGGCACACGGTGTGGTTGGGATACGTGCCAGGGTAGTTCTTGGAGCTCAGGGTGCCACTCTGGGGTGCCAGCAGTGTGTGGCCACAGCCATTCCCTGTGGAAACACCAGGAAGGGCTCAGCTCCCTGTCTCAGTTCCCACCTTGGTGCAGCCCCTGGGACACCCCCCAGGCGCCCACAGCACCTTCAAATGTTTATTCCTAGTCTAAAACATCATTTTGGGTGGATTTTCTGGCCATTCCCCTGCACTAGGGAGTACTGGTTCACCAGTAGTGCTTAATTTTCAGCAAAGCCTTCAGCAGTAGATCTCATTCAGAAAATTAGAAAAAGGCAACTAGCACTGCCTTTAACCAGTTCATCAAGTATTAAAACTCCAGACATTTTAGGGAGAAAAGGGAGGGTTTTCTGGCTCCATCTCTGGGGGGATCCAGGGATGAAGCTGCCTCAGTTTCCTTCACAGCCACCCAGCACAGACCTGCACCTCCAGCTCCTCTCCATCCCCCAGAATCCTGATTTGGGGGGATACAAAAGGATCCAAGGAGGAAACACCCCCATCCATGGGGCTGTACAGCTCCCCCAGGACCCCCTGGCTGCAGCCTTGACTTTGAGGATGACCTTGAGCAGCTGCATCCCCATCGCCTCCTCCCCAGGGCGATGCCAGACCCACCACAAAAGGGGCTTTTCTCTGAGCTCACCGCCCCCAGGCACGAGGGAACATCCTGGAAACGAGCTGAAAGTGCCTGGTATGGAGGTCCAGACGGGATTTCTGGGCAGGATTGAGACGTTGGAAAACAGGGGAAGCCTCACTTAGCCCTTCTGTGTGGGCTGGGGGCATGTGGGGGTACAGTGCCCACCCCTCCCACCATCCCCAAAAAGCTGCCGCTCCTGCCAAGCATCCTCCTGGCACAGCCAGAAAGAAAAGGCATGGTGGGCATGGGTTTGCCCAGCCTTGGCTCCCCTTGCTGTCGCCGGGAGACGACACAAAGCGCCGGCAAAGGAAAATCCTGAAGGGATAAAACGGGGGAGGGGCCGGAGGTGAAAGATGCCAGTCCCCCACAGAGCCCCCTCCCTCCAAACCAGCCTGCAGGAAGGGCTGGCGGCCAAACTGAGGGGGTTTATCCTGTGGGACTGAGAGAAATCCCCACTTTCCCCCCTGGCGGCTGATGGAGCAGAGCTGGGAAGGATCAGACCCTCCAGGGCTGGTGGGGCTGGAGGGGCACTGGGGACCCCAGTGGCTCCCAGAAGGGAGAGAAATTTGGGGCATTTGGGGAGGAGTTCCCAGCAAGAAAAGTCGAAGCCATTGGGATTTGCACAGAAAACTCTCCCTTGTCCAGGACAGCCCAACACGTGAGCCCAGCCGGGGGTCTGGGATGGACCACCCACCCCTCGCAGCTCCATCTCCACGCTGGTGGGTGTGGAGGAGCTGGTGGGGACCCATTCCGGGAAAAACCCACCCCGGGAAAGGAAATCCTTGTTAAAAACATCCCGAGTGTGGCCAGCGCGTGCCGGGAGGACGTGCCAGAGATAACCCGTGCCAGAGATAAGCCGAGAGCTACAGGCGCTCCCGGGAATTCAGCTCTGAGGATGCTACCAAAGGGACGGGGATAGCCAAGGCAGAGCCACGGGGAACTTGTCCCCAGCCACAGGAACATCCCTCCCGTCCCCCAAAAAACTGAATTGCCAAAAAATGTGGAAACTGGGTTTCCGGTGGGTGAGGGAGAAATCACGGCCGGGCCCCGCTGGGCTCATTCCTGCCAGGGATTTGTTTGTTTTCTCACAGGATGCGGGAAAGACACAACAGGGCGATGCTCCGGGAAAAGCCCGGCACGGTCCTGCCTCCGTCACGCTGCCAGCCCCGGGAAAGCTCCCCCGCGTCCGCCAGCGGGTTTGGGATCCGGTGGGAACCATCTGCGGGATGTGACCCAAAACTGGATGTGTCCCAAAGCCGGGGAACGCAGCGGGATTCCCGCTGGCCCCGTGCCTCAGTTTCCCCTCGCTGGGAACGATGCTTTGGATGCTCCGTCCTTGTCTCCTCGCTCTTGGATGAGTTGGGGACAAAGTGACACCGGGGAACACGAACTTGGGGATGAGCTTTGGGTGAACAGCCCTTCGGGGTCGTCCAATACCCCGTGGGGGCAAATCCCCCCGGAGCGACCCTGCCGAGCATTCCCGGGATGCAGCCGCTGCCCGGCTCTCCGGGCGGCGCACCGGGAGCTCCGGCGATCCTCTTAACCCGGGGATTAGGGATTCCCGGGGAAAGCCCTGCGGGTGGGATGGAACCGATCCCGGGACCACTGGGGGAGGTGACACCGGGGGCAGGGACAGAGCGAGCGGGGGGAGACCGGGCGGGTGCGGGACTGGTGTGATACGGAGGGGAGTGGAGGCAGCGGGGAGCTCGTACCGGAGAAGCGGGATGGAGGGGACCCCGTCCTGTCCGGTACCGGGACAGAGGGATGGAGGGGACCTGTCCTGTCCGGTACCAGGACAGAGGGATGGAGGGGACCCCGTCTCAGACGAAAACCGGGGCAAGCACGCCGAGAGAACCTTGTCCCGGTGCGGTCCGCTCTGCATAGAGCGGGGAACCGTTCCCGGGAGTCCGTCCCTGTCCGATCCCGGACCGGACACAGCGAAAAGCCCGGGACTTACCAGGACAAAGAGCAGCCCCTCTGCCCCTCGTCCCGCTCCCCATCCCGTACCCATCCCCGTTCCCCATCCCGGCGAGCGAAGCGCAATCCCCGAGAGTTGCCGGTGGGAACGGAGGTCGCGGTGCCGCTGCGAACCCCGGCAAGGCGCACTCACCGTCCTGTCCGGCGGCCGGGCGCAGCCCCAGCGGGCCGAGCAGGAGGCAGCGGCGGAGCAGCGCCAGCGCCAGCGCCCCCGGGGCCGCCCCGCCGCCCGCCCGCATCCTCCTCCCGCCGCCGCCGCTCCGGCCCCGCCGCGG
>JAWWLZ010000063.1:17719-29426 GCA_035041345.1 Poliocrania exsul | reverse complement strand
CCCCGCCGCTGCCATTGGCTGCCGCCGCCCAGCCCCGCGCTGCCATTGGTTTAGCTCTCTGTCAGTCATCCGTCGCGCCACGCCCACCACACAGTACCAGCCCACTCTCCGCCTCGCCGTGCCTATTGGTCCACACCACCCGGCGCCGCGCTGCGATTGGTGCGCCGCGCTGTCAATCATCCGTGGAGAGAGAGAAGAGGCCCGGCGGGGTCTTGCGGGGGGTCCCACCGTGGATATGCCCGGTGCGGCGCGGCCGCGATGGCCGGGGGAGGGCGAGGACCCCCCGCCGTGACCCGCCGCACCGGTTAATCGCTGGCGGGGGGGGCGATACCACCGGCGGCCAGCGGAGGGCAGCACGTGTAAGGCAGGCGGCGGCCGGAAGTGCTGGCGGCCGAGGCCGCGGCGGGCGCTGCGCATGCGCGGGCGCTGCCCGGCCCGTTCCCCCCGCCCTCCCCCCCGCGCCCCCCCCGCTCCCCCCGGCCCTCAGCCCCCGGTTCTCGGCCGCTCGCCGACGGTAAGGCCCGGGAGGGGCCGTGCGGGGCCGTGCGGGCGCGGCGGGGCGGGGCCGGCCGGGAGGGTGGGAGGGAGGGAAGGACGGACGGAGGGGGCCCGGCCCCCGCCGTGAGGGGAGGGAGGGGTCGCCGCCGTACGTGCCGCCGCCGCCGCCGCGAGGGCGGACGTCGCGCTCCGCCGGGGGGGGGTGAGGGGGGGGCAGCGCCGTGAGGGGGGGCGAGGCCACGCCCCCTCCCCTCGGGCAGGCCACGCCCCTCGGGCGCCGCGCGCCTCCGGGGGGGCCCCGCGGGCCCCCCGCACGTGACACCCCCCGGTGTCCTCTCCCGGTGTCCCCTCCCCGTGTCACCCCCGGTGTCCCCCCCTCTGTCCCCCCGTCGGGATCACAACCCCTTCCCCGCAGCCCTCACCGGGGCTGTCCCTGTCCCGGCGGGCCCCCTGGCCCCCTGCCCGGACATCCTGGGGAAGCCGCGGTCCCGCTGCCCCTCCCGGGGTACCTCGGGGGTTCCTTGGGGGTCCCCGGGGCTCTGGGTGCGCCCCCGGAGCGGGGGCAGGCGCAGGGACCCACTCGGACACCCGCACCCCCTGCACAAACCACACCCCTGGTTTGTCCCGCTGGGACGCTGAGCCCCACCGGGACGTCCCGGCCTGACATCTCTGAGATTTCAGTTGGGATGTTGGGAAGGAATTCCTGGCTGGGAGGGTGGGCAGGCCCTGGCTCAGGTTGCCCAGAGAAGCTGTGGCTGCCCCAGTCCTGGGAGTGTCCAAGGCCAGGTTGGACAGGGCTTGGAGCACCCTGGGCTGGTGGGAGGTGTCCCTGCCCCATGGCAGGGGGCGGGACTGAATGGGGTTTTAAGGTTCCTTCCAACCCAAACCTTTCCATGTTGCCATGACTCTGACACTGTGGCTGTCCCAGAAGCTTTTACACCCCAAGTGGTGATCCAGGCTCTCAGGACTGAACTCCAGTCCCACAGCAGTAACAAACCCCCCTCTGTGCCTCCTGCACAGCCACAGGAACATCCCCTGGGATGCAGCTGCCACGTTCTCCTGCAGCACCACACCTTGACACCAGCTCCCCCTGGGAAGCATCATTCCCAGGCATGTTCCTGGTAGTGAGGGATCAGGGCATTCCAGGGGTCAAGCAGAATATCCCAGGGGCTGAGTTGGAAACTCAGGTTCTTGCCAAAACCCACCATATGGGTTTGCTTCTCTGGCCTGGGGAGTGCAGAGCCAGGGAAAGCACCAGCTCAGGAAGTTAGGAGTGGGATGGCACTCAGGGGGATCTGCCTCTGGGATCTGTTCCCAGCTCTCGTGATCCACAGGGAGGAGAAAACCCTCGCCGGGTTCATGTGAGAGATGGCGAATGCCGAGGTGAGCGTCCCTGTGGGTGATGTGGTGGTTGTACCAAGTGACGGGAATGAAGGGGAGAACCCGGAGGATACCAAAACCCAGGTGATCCTGCAGCTCCAGCCGGTGCAGCAAGGGTGAGTTGGATGGTACTGGTGTGACTGGGAGGTGTGGGATGGGGAGGGTGGGCTCTGTGGGTTTTCATGGCATGGGGACGGAGCATCGAGGCGTTTTCCAGGTCTGTGTTGGTTTTGTGCCATGCAAAGGAGAGAGGAAAATGCAACAGGAAAGAGCTTTTGTGTGTGTGTGACTGTCACGGAGCCTCCAAGGGCTGAACTTGTCCTGAGGGATCCTGCCTGGGTCATGGCAGTGGTGCTGTCCCAGTCTTCTCTTCCCTCTGCAGCCCCAGGGTGGGTTTTGGCCATGCTGCAGCTGCTGGATGTGGTGGTCTGTGTGTCCAGACCTACATGTGCTTCTGTGCCAGCTTCCCCCTAAAATAATCCTCCTTTAAATACAGTGAAGCTGGGATGTGGAGGGAGTTTCGTGGCACCCCTGGTGCTTCACTTTCCCTCTGGATCAATCAGGATGTTAAAAAACTGGCTCCAGTTTGATAATATTTGCAGGGCAGGGTGGCTGTGGGCCTGGCAGTGACTTCCCTGTGTGGTCACTGGGCTGGAAGGGACATCCTGGGCAGGGGTTCTCTGCTTCCTGCTGTTGTGGGTGACAGAAAACAGAGGAGAAGGCACAGGGAAGGCTGCAGAGCTGCCTCAGTGGTTCTGGCAGCGTGGAGGGTGGGATGGCAGCACTGGGAACACCTCTGTGTGTGCCAGTCCTTGGGATTATTTGTGCCAAAACTTCCTGGTGATTGAAACTGCACCAGACAAAATCCAAGACAGGCAGAAAGGAAGGAAGCAGAATTTTAACCCCATGCTGTGAGTACCATTTTCCCATGGTTTGTATGGCTTGTTTATGGATGGCCACTCTCACCACAGGATTTACCAGGAGGGCTCCGAGGCCAGCGCTGCCGTGGTGGCCGTGGAAACCCACACCATCCACAAGCTGGAAGAAGGGATTGGTGAGTTCCCCCTCGGTGTGGAGGGATCCCCTCCTGTGCAGGGCTGGTGTCTCCAGTCCGCTGGGCTTCCTTCTGGCTCTGCCCCTGCAGATGCTGATTCCCAGGCATGGATGTGGGTGCAGGGGCTGGGCATACTCTGGAATAAGAGTCTGCTGTTACTGCTTGGTCCCAAAGTCCTGGAAGTGAGATCCTGGCTCTCCTGCAATGAATGGTAAGGGCTCCCACGGGGTCCAGGGGAGCCGGGATGTCACCCTAGTCATGGTGTGCAGGCACTGGCAGCAGGAAGGATGGTGGTGAGGAATGATGGTGGCTGAAGCACCAGGCTCTGGTTGCTGGGTCTTTGCTGAGCCAACAGCCTGATGGTTTGGGTTGGATGTTCAGAAGAACCGAGTGCTCCCTGCCATTCCTTAAGCAGTGTGTGGGAAAAGGCTCCTGTCACTGGGTGCTGTCACTAGATCTTCACTGGAGTTCTGCTTCCTGTGTGGGTGTGGGTCTTTTGGCAGTATTAGCAGAAAACTCTGCATGTGAAGAGAATATATTATCAGTAAATATCTGGTATTGCTGCTAAAGAAATACCAGAGCTCCGAGAATCTGAGAGAGATCTGTGCTCCAAATTTTAAACCATATTGTTGCCACAAAGATTGTTCTCACTGACACCTCCCCTTTACAGATGTGTTGGATTTCTGGTCTCATGTTGTCTTGATAGATGAGCCTCATCTGGGGCCTTGTTATACCAAAAAACAGAAGCCAGTTGCTGTTGGAGTTAGTCCATGGAGAAGACTAAGAGAGGACTGATCTGAGCTGGGATCTGCCCTTTTTTTGCTTTCCCAAGTGCAGGCCTCACAACCTGTGAGCTTCCAGCTCCTGCCTTGTGGGATTTGAGCCTCCTGGGTGGGAGGTCTCATTCTGAGCTGTTCCTCCCTCAGATCCCAGCACCCTGGAAACGAGTGAGGAGATCGAGATCGCCTATCCCATCACCTGTGGGGAGAGCAAGGCCATCCTGCTCTGGAAGAAGTTTGTCTGCCCAGGAATTAATGTCAAGTGTGTAAAGGTAAGGGAAAAACTCCCCATGGATTTCTTCCCTACTTTCCAGGTGTGCTGCTTGACCTCCACAGGATTTCCTTTACTTTGTGTTTCATCCTAACTGAGTGGCTTTGCCTTTGGATTGTTGGTGCTCAAGTTGTTTTTAGATGGGGAGAAGCATGGGAGGAGTGGGTTAAGGAGGGAAGGATATCACCCATCCTGTATTTCAGAGTAGTATTGACCATTGAGGAGGAATTGAAGGCAGGCAGGGGATGTGTGGTGAGATTTGGAGGAATTTTGCTTCCTTCCCTCTTCCTTTAGTGTTCTAGTACTCCACTCTTGTCACTTCCTTGGGGATCAGGTTGCACTGGGAAGAGAAATCTCCCTGTTAGTTTTTCCCAGTTGAGAGTGTGGCAGTGTGACAGCAAATACACCAAATCTGAGCCCCATATGCTGCTTCCCCTCAGTGGGAATTACCTGAGTCACTGGAGCAGGACAGAATGGATGCCTGAGGGAATACCTGTGTCATACCTGAGGCAATAGCTGGATGCTCCTGGGCTGTTTGATGTAACAGGAGCTCCCATGACTGTACATGTTCTCAGGAGATGATTTGGTTCATACAGAGCCTTCAGGGCTGTTCTTGGTTAGGACTGTGTGGTTTGAGTGCTGATGGTGGCAGGTCATCCCTGCAAACATCCATCCCGGAGCTGTAAGAATTCTATGGGAGGGATCTGAGAAGCAGCTCCTCTCTGGGTAGGAGAGAGGACTCTTCTGCTCTGTGTTGGATGTCCCAAAGGATGTTTCCCTTTGTTTGTGTCGTTGGCAGTTCAATGACCAGCTGATCAGCCCGAAGCATTTTGTTCACCTGGCAGGGAAGTCTACCCTGAAGGACTGGAAAAGAGCCATTCGCCTCGGAGGGATCATGCTGAGGTATTTGACCCTGTCCCACTCAGGACTTCACCCCTGCAGCTGCAGGACCTGAGCAGGCACTTTGTCTGCTTTGCAGTCCCCAGGAGGTCTCTTGGAGCCTCACAGTACCTGGCCAGCAGCCTGCAGAGACTCTGGCACTGTCTTATGAGGGGCAGGATCCCTCATCCCAGACAGAAGTGGCCTCACCTGGAGGTCCTGGTACTTGGTGGGGGTGGAACAAGACTGGACCTGCATGTGAAGCTGAGGGATGGCTTGTTTTGCCATTTGAAAGCCTTGCAGGAGATCTTTTGTGTGCAGAGTGGCCTTGAGGTCTCCCATTCTGTGTCCTTCCCATGGCCATGGCATTCCCACGTGGAACACTCCCTGTTGTCTCCAGGCTGAGACTGAGCTGAGCCTGTTTCTCTCCCCACTCCCTGCACAGGAAGATGATGGATTCAGGGCAGATTGACTTCTACCAGCATGACAAAGTTTGCACCAACACCTGTCGGAGCACCAAGTTCGATCTCCTGATCAGCAGCGCCCGAGCGCCGGTGCCGGGGCAGCAGAGCGTGGTGCAGACCCCAACCTCAGCTGATGGTAGGAAACCAGTTATTAATGCCATGGGAATTCCCTCTCTTCCTCCCAGATTCTCCCTGGGCACAGCAGGGTGGTCCCACTGTTTTGGAGAAGACTGCTCTGGTTTTTGGGAAGGAAAATGTGTCTGCTCAGAGAGGTCTCGGCAGCAACTGTCAGGGAGCTCTGCTCTGCAGGACTGGAAAGGGCTGTAAGCACCTGGCACCAAGCAGGTCCCTTCCAGAGAAGCAGCCTTGGGAGCCAGGAGAGGGATTGAGAGCCCTGATCCCAGATCCCTGTTCTGGGATCACCATGTGAGTGGACACCCAAGAGAGCTCACGCAGTGTTTTCCAATGTATTTTCCATTTGGGTGGTTGCTACAAGGGCATGAGTTGGACTCATTCTAACAATGAATGTAGGGGTCCTGAGCTCCCCCAGAACGTCCATGAACAAGGTGTGATGGCCAGACATGATCTGATGGTCATTCCAACTGCAAATGCTCAGTGATCCCGTGCTCCAGAGCAGAAATTGATGTCTTTGTTTTTGACAACATTCAGCTGTGTGGGTTACATTTCTCTGAGCCCCTGGGTGGATTAGATAGAAGAGTTGTCCACAGGCTAAGGAGAACCTCTTGGCACCATGACCACATGGTAAAACTTTACAGTGCCTGCACATCAACTTAGTCCCAGATTTGATCCACAAATTTAGGATTGAATCAGATCCATTTTGCTTGGACACCAACTCCATCATTTACATTAGGGCACCTCTGGTTGCAGAGCTCCCTGTGGATGATGCAAGGGGAGAAGGTTGGCTGAGCTTTATTTGTTCCCTTCTTTATTCTGATCCCTTTCTGCTCCTTTGATGCCAGGACCCCACTTTGCTTTTTGGAGGGCACGTGGTTTACCCTGCAGCAGCCCCAGAGCCCTTCACAGTCACAGTTCCAACAAGGAGCATTTGGTTGGAAGAAGTCAGGCACAAACCTGACCCGAGAGTGAAAAAGAGGCTGGGAGGGTTGAGAAGGGTGGGAATCAAAGCAGGGATCCAGGGCTGGCCCTCCAGAGGGAGCTGAGAGGGGCTCTCTGGCAGGGAGCATCACCCAGATCGCGCTATCAGAGGAGAGCATGGAGGAGGGGATCGAGTGGAACTCGGCTCTGACAGCTGCTGTCACCATGGCCACTGAGGAGGGCATGAAAAAGGACACAGATGAGATCTCAGGTAAGCTCAGGCTGCTTGCTGGGTGTTTTCTTCCCTTCTCCTCTCCTATTACGTTTTGGAAATCCTGAAAATAAGGTGAGCTTGAGTGATGACAGAGCTGTCCCCCAGCCCCTTGGCTATCCCAGCATTTCCCAGGCATCCAGGCTTGCTGCCAAAAACCAGAACTCCCCACTGCAGGACTTCAGCCCTGGTCTTTTGGCTGATGGATGATCCCCCAGTTCAGATCTTACTGGTTACAGTGAGGGGCTTTTCTTAATTTATTCCAAGGATGTGAAACATGTCTGCCAGCCTGGAGCTGGGCTGGAACCACCAGGGAGCAGAGTCCTGTTTGTTCCCTGTCAGCTCTCTGGGCTTTGCATTCCCTCTCAGGATCACTATGGAAGCTTGGCCAGAATTTCCTCAAGATTTTAAGCTCTCACATCTTTGCCTTGGAAGTCATGGAGCTGCTTGAAAACCTGTTGTAATTTGCTGTCCAAGTTGGTTTCTTGGTTTGGGATTGGTTGTTTCTTTTTCACATGTCCTGTCAACCCCAATGGCAAACTGGAAGTCACCTTGCAAAGTTACACACCTGAAAGGTTTAAGGTGGGAGAAATGCCAACTGCTTGTACATGTTGATTTCTTTTTCCCCTCTTTTGTACCAGAGGACACTCTGATGTTCTGGAAAGGAATAGCTGATGTGGGGCTGATGGAAGAGGTGGTGTGCAACATCCAGAAGGAGATAGAAGAAGTCCTAAGAGGGGTGCAGCAGAGGCTGGGGCAGTCTCCCTTCCAGATGACAGGTAGGTTGTGAGGAAGGAGCCTCAAAAGGGCAGCTTCAGGCAAAAAATCCTGCCAAGGGTCTGTCCCACCATGCAAAGCTGGTGAGTCAGGATGGAGAGCCAGTTCCCACTCCTTCTGAGCTGTGGGAACACAGTCTGGGTGTGTTCTTAGCCTGCCCAGCTGTGAGTGCCTTTGCTTCAAGGGCCAAGGACACACCATTCCACCCCATTCCCTGAGCAGAGTGACCTTGGCAGCTGGCTGGGACCATGGGGTGAGTGTCCACAGCTCCCAGCCCTCATGGAAGCCCTCCCAGAGTCACTTGGGCTGGAGTTCCTCAAACCCTTATCTATGACAGTGCAGGTCTAAACAGGTCCTGCCCCCTCACTTCTGGTTCTGCCTTCACTGGTGCCAGAAAACCTGTTTTGGGGGTTGAACCAGATGAGGGGAATGATCTGGGTTAAAAATAACTCCCCTCCCCTTTTTTAGGGTTATTTTTATCTTGGATCAGTTCCCTAACCCAGTATGGCACATGCCCCTCTGAGCACCTCTTGTTGATGCTCTTCCTGAGAGAACATCCATGGAGCCACAAACTTCATTTTACCCAAGATATTTTCTTTTTCTTAATTTTCTAATTTACTTTTGAGCTGGCAAATCTTTGTGTCTGGGAGGTGGCAGGTTTTGGGAGCTGTGAGTGATTGAAGTCAGTGGATTATAACAGACATTTTGCAAAGCTTTCAGTGGAGCTTGGCATGTTAATGACACTGTCAGCAGCATGGGGTGATGATTTGTAGGTGGAGAGCTCGTTTGTATCTCTGTGATTGCAAATTATGCTTTCATTTGCAGCAGTTTGGAGCTGCTTGAGTGACACAGCTCTGTTCCATTTGCTTTATCATGTGAATGGGATTATTTAGTCCTGGGATGTCAGAAGGATGAGGGAGCTGGGCCTGCCTTTGTCAGCCAGCCCTTGTGAAAGAACAGAGAGAGCTTTGGAAAAAGCTGCAGAAAATGTTTGGTGTAATAGGAGCATCTTTTGAGTACCTGAGTCCTGCATGGGACTGAGCACCCTTTCCTTGCAGATGCTGCTGTCCTGAACAACGTTGCCCACACATTTGGCCTAATGGACACAGTCAAGAAGGTTCTGGACAACAGGAAAAACCAGACAGAGCAAGGAGAGGAGCAGTTTCTTTACACACTGGCAGGTAAAGTGCCTGATAAGGTTCACATCCTGCTGCTGCTCTTGGGAATGAATGTGACTTTCCTTCCACACAGCCCCAGTGTGTCTCCCTGCTCACTGTGTCCTGTAGGATCTGTTCTTACCTCTGTCCTAGTCCCCTACTGCCCTGGATAAATGAGGTCACTGCTTCTTGTGGCTCCCAGTGTTCTCACCAACAAGGGTTGAGGAGGGAGTTTCACTGATCCTGCTCCTATGCCTAGTGGGGAGGTGACCCAGCCAAGCTCAGGAAGCAATTCCAGCTGCCCAGAGGGGTTTCTCCACTCTCCCTTGTGGGTGAGTTTAGCTCAAAGGGCAGAAATGCCAATCTCCTCATCAGTAGGAGTAGCCAGCAGGGATGGAACATTACCTGTGCCTTATCCAGCTGCTGACAGCCAGAACATTGCTCAGGTCTGTGTGGGTGGCAGGACAGCCTGGCCTTTTCCTTCAGAGCAGTTTGATCCCAAGGGAGATGCCAAGATCCTGCTGGCTGGGTGGTTGGGTGTCCTCCTGCCACAGCCCTGGGGGGTGATGGAGCCCAGGGGCTCCCCCTGTGCCCAGCCTGACACCCTGTTCCCTTCACAGACCTGGAGCGGCAGCTGGAGGAGCAGAAGAAACAGGCCAGGGATCAGAAGGCCAAGTCCCAGACCATCCAGAACGTGGTGCTGATGCCCGTGAGCGCTCCCAAGCCCCCCAAGAGACCCCGTCTGCAGCGCCCAGCCTCGGCCACCGTCCTGAGCCCCTCCACGCCCCTCCAGCAGCCCCAGTTCACCGTCATCTCCCCCATCGCCATCGCGCCCGTCGGGCAGCAGTTCTCCGTGGGCAACATCCCCGTGGCAACCATCAGCCAGGGCTCCAGCCCCGTGACTGTGCACACCCTGCCGTCCGGCTCCCAGCTCTTCCGATACGCCACCGTGGTGTCCTCCTCCTCCTCCTCCAAGACCAGCTCCTCGGACACGGTGACGCTGCACCCGTCCTCCAGCCTGGCGCTGCTGAGCTCGGCGGCCATGCAGGACAGCGGGGCCCTGGCCAACGTGGCAACCGTGGTCAACCCTGTGGAGCTGGTGGCCATGGAGTCGGGCATCACCTCCACCATCCAGGCCGTGGAGGGCACCTCGGAGGACGGGCAGACCATCATAGAGATCGACCCCGCGCCGGATCCCGAGGCGGACACGGATGAGCCGGAGGGCAAAGCTGTGATCCTGGAGACGGAGCTGAGGACTGAGGAGAAGGTGGTGGGAGACGTGGAGGACCACCAGCACCAGGTCCATAATGTGGAGATTGTGGTCTTGGAGGACTAGTGGGGAAGGCAAAGTGTCAGTTTGGGGAAGAGTTGGGAATTTGTTTTGTTTCAGGCTTTGGTTTTTTTGTTAAGCATCTTCTCCAGCCACCTCATTTGTTTCCATGGATATTTTCATTGTACTGTATATAATATATATATATAATTTTGTTTTTTAAAACAAAAAAAAAAAGCTGGAGAAACACATGAGACCTGGGAAAGGCTCTGTCTCCATGGAGCACTGAACAATACCCCCTGTTTGCAGGGTCAAGGAGAGACTGGATCTCTGCTGGACAACTCAACTGGGAGGAACCAGCCGTGCACTTGGTGCTTCTGCTCCGGGGCTGCCCTGGCCCCAGAGACTCTTTGAGAGACAATAACCAGTGGCTGGAGCGTGGAAGTGGCTGTGGGAAGGGGTGACGGATTTGGGGTGGAACAGGTACCTCATTTGTATTTTTATTTTCCCCAGGGAAGGGAATTCTGTTGGACTCTTCACTGTCACCTCAACTGAGATTTTTTTATTATTGTTCTTGCTTTGGGGAGGCCAACAGTACCATGACTTTACTGTCCATGTTCTCCTCCTCCTCCATATGTATTTTTATATCTCTATTTTTTTGTATTTCTTTGCTCTCTCCCTTCCCTTTGCCCACATTTCCCAGCTGCACAGCCCTGGGACCTCCTCTCGGGCCTCCCTGTATCCCAATCCCACCTCTTCCCATGGCACTTTTCCCTCATCCCTTTCCCTGCCTGGCCAGGCTCGGTGCTGCCGCTTGGAGACTCCGAGATCACTTCAGCCTTTTGCAGAAAAGGCAAAAAGAAAAAAACCCAACTCAAGCTCAAACCCAGACCCTCCCCCTTGGCTGGGGGGGACCTTTGGGGGTGTACAAAGCATGTTGTGCTGTTGCTTTCCGGGAGAGCCAAATTCCGGATGGGGACAGCTTCTGTTTACACTGTGTGCTGAGGCTGCTCCGTGCTTGTCGCTACTCGTTTTGGTGGTTTTATTTTTGTATTATTATTATTATTATTATTATTATTATTTTATTTTGTTTTTCTTCTTTCTTCCTATAATCTCTTGGCAGGATTAGAACTGGCACGTTGCTGAAATAACTGTGTCACCCCGCTGTTTTCCCTCTTTCCCTCTTTTTTTTTATTCTGGTGGGAAGATGGAAATGGGAAGCACCGGGTGCCTTTAGAGCTGCAGAGGTTTGGGAAGGGCTGGGAGGGGGGAGCTGCTTGGCTGGAAATATTAAGCAAAACAACAGCAAAGGAGAAACGCACCTGGGGAGGGCGGGGGGAGGGCAGGAAGATGTGTTTGGCTATTTTTTTGCATTAAAAGGAAAAATGGAACCAAGCTCCGATGGTTTATTCATGAAGAGGTGGAAGGCAGGGGCTCTGTCCCCTCGGGGACAGGATGGGTGGGCAGGATCCCTCTGCCCCAGTTTGGGAAGGGTGGTCACTGCTGCTCCAACTCTGGACTCAGGGAAGTGTTTCCTGGCTGAGGATGGAGGTGGGAACAGCTGTGGGAGCCAGATCTCATGTTCAATCTGGAGAAGAGAAGGCTCCAGGGAGCACTTAGAGCCCCTTCCAGTGCTTTAAGGAGATCCAAGAGGGCTGGAAAGGGACTTTGGACAAGAGCCTGCTGGGAGGGACAGGACAAGGGGGAATGGCTTCACACTGCCAGAGGGCAAGTTAGGTGGGATATGGGGAAGGAATTTTTGGCTGTGAGGGTAGGGAGGCCCTGGCACAGGTTGCCCAGAGAAGCTGTGGCTGCCCCATCCCTGGAAGTGTCCAAGGCCAGGTTGGACAG
>JAWWLZ010000063.1:5446-17019 GCA_035041345.1 Poliocrania exsul | reverse complement strand
GCGGGGGGGGGGGGCGCGCCGGGGGCGGGGGGGGGGGGGGGGACATAGAGACGCGCGGCCGGGGGTGGGGGGGTGGTGGGATAGAGCGTCCCCCCCTCGCCCCAGCTCCGCTCCGCCCCGCCCCGCCCGGCGGCCTCGCCGGGAGTCCGCCAAGGGCCGCCCCGCAGCGCCCGCCGGGCCTCGGACAAAGCCGCGCCGCCGCCTCTGCCGCCCCGCCCCGCCCCGCCCCGCAGCCCCGCCGCGGAGCCATGTCGGCCAGCAGCCTCCTGGAGCAGGTACGAGCGCCCCTCGGCCTCCCCGCGGGACGGGCCCGCCGGCCGAGTCCCGCGATGCCGGGCCTAATGCGGGCTGCGCCCCGGGCGGCGGCTGCGGCCTCGCCGCGCTCCATTGTGCACGGCCCGCGCCTGGGCCTGTTCCCCGCCTGCCCGGGCCCGGCCTGGCCCCCGGCCCTGTCCCGGAGCGGGTCTGTCCCCGGCGGGCCCGGGCGGCCCCAGCTCGGCCGGCTCTGTGTCCGACCCTCGGCCCCGTTTCCCGCCCTGCTGGGTCTCTCACCCATCTCAGGGCCGGATCTGACCCCCAGGCCGAGTTTGTTTTCCCCCTCCGGGCCTGTTTTGTCTTGTTCCCCCAGGCCAGGTCTGTTTCCCTCCCTCCTCGTGTCTAGTTCGCCTCTCCCCATGCTGGGTCTGTTTTCCCCCTCCAGGTTTGTTCTCCCCAATCCCAGGGCCGGGTCTGACTCCCCAGGCCGGATCTGTGTCCCCCTCCGGGTCTGTTTCCCCAGTCCTAGGCCGGGTTTGTGTCCCCCGGGCTCGTCCTTCCCCCTCCCCGCGCCGGGGCCGCCTCTCCCCCTGACTCACCGCTCTCCTTCTCTCCCTCCCTTTCTCTCCCCGCGGTGCCGCTCCAGAGACCCAAAGGCCAAGGCAACAAAGGTGAGAGCTCGGGCAGGGTTGGGGGGGTCCCAGGGGAGGGAGGGTCTCCCCAAAATCTGCCGCGGGGCTGCTGGGCTGGAGGAGCTTCGCAGGTGTTTGTGCCGTGGGGAAGTGCCCGGTGTGTGCTCTGTGTGTGTTAGAACCGGCAGGAGTCTGTTGTATTGCAGTGTTTGGCTTTAAATACTTAAAGCTGTAAATGTTGGGAGTTTGGTTTCTTTCCTGATGTTTCACATCTCTCCTCAGTGCAAAACGGCTCTGTGCACCAGAAGGATGGGTTGAATGATGATGACTTTGAGCCCTACCTGAGCCCCCAGGCCCGCCCGGTGAGTCCCAGGAGCCTGCTGGGTTCCTGCTGCTCAGCAGAGGGGAGTTTGGCCTCCTTGTGTCTTCCCCATCTCCACTGACTGCGTTTGGATCTTTGCCAGCACCTTCATTTCCCACCCTACACCTTCATTTCCCACCCTACACCTTCATTTCCCACCCTACACCTTCATTTCCCACCCTACACCTTCATTTCTGCAGGCAGGAAACACTGACTTGCCTTCAGGTTGTAGTGGGGGAGGTGGGAAGGTTTTAGGAACTTTCTGGGGCTGTGAGAACTTCCTACACGTGGTTTTCAGCTCTTTTTTTTTTTTCCCTCCAATGTGACTCTCTCAAAGTCACCATTTCTGCTCTTTCAGTTTTACTGTTGTGTCTGTGTTGGTTTCTGGCTCTTTGCACCACAGAGATGTGCTGAGCTGGGTTGGGAAGTTGCCTCACTGTGCTCAGCAGGGCTTTTGGAGCATCAGATCAACCTTCTTATCTCTGCACCAAGTCAACTGACAGAGCCTGTCATGGGGATTTCTCTGTTTTTCACCAAAAAACCCCAGAGCCCATGTGTGATAAGAGTGTTGAGACTTCCTGAGAAGTCTGATTACAAGTGGAGCTGGGGAGTTTGTGAGCAGCCCCTGGAACTCCAACTACTTCTCCTCTTCACTTTCTCTTAGATCAGCTCCACTGCTAACTGGTTTTTGTTTGTTTTCCTTAATGAGCTGCAGGGGAGTGACACAGAACAGATGGAGTTCAGCTGATTAAATGTACAAGGGAGCACTGGAGATAAACATCTGTAGTAGCACCAGAGCATTCAGTTCATCCTCTTGGCTTCTCTTTGCAGTTGTGATCAGTAAAAATAAGCTGTTCTGGGTTCCCCTTTCTGTATTTTTGCTCATTGTCACTAGTCAGTACATTGGTTTTTATCATGTGAAGGTAATGCTTGTTCTATTGGGACTCAGGTTTCTATCTCAGTGAAATCCTCAACAGGTATTTTCCTTTTTTGTGCTAAAGGTCTGAGGATAAATGTTCTTTATGTCCTGTCAGAATTCACCTGTCCATCAATATAATTCACTGAATTCTGCTCCCTAAAAAGTTACACAAGTCTAAATTTAACCTTCATAGGGTGTGTGATTACTTTCTGAAGTCTCCAATAAAACCAGCTACTTTTCTAGGAGCTATTTAATTTTTTTTCCCTATCCCAATTACCAGCATCCTTAATTTCCAGCTTCCTTCTGAATGTGGATGTATTTCCTGCAAACTGCAGGTTTATTTAAGCCTCCTAAAACCAATGAGGGTTGCTATGATTTTGAAGCAACACAATATTTTCCCTTATTTTGCACATTTGATGAAGAACTTCTGTATCTTTAATTTCTTTTGATGTGTCTCATGCTGGTAAAAATACCTTTTAAATATTAAGAAGTGATTGGAGCTGCTCCAGGAGGCAGAAAATGAGCAGGAGGGAGGTGAAACCAGCAAGTGAACTTGGAGTGGGACCTTTGGGTGACCCTGTCTCAGTTCCTCACTCTGATGTGTTGCTTCTTAACCCTATAAAATAGACCAAACCTTGAGAGCTGAGCCTGGAGTGGGGACACCATTCTGCTCAAAAACACAAAGGTATCAGAATTGCTGGAGATGGGAGAGGGAGGAATTGCACACATGGCTCTGGATAACAAGATAAGTGAATTTTGGAGTTGCTTCCCAAGCTCTCCACACATACACAAGGTGGTAACCACGTTGTGAAGTTTCATTGTTCCTCCTTCCCCAGCTGCTCTTTCAGGTCTGACTGTTACTGTCACCCCCTCATCGAGGTTACTCTGTATTTTCAAGCTCTGATACACAGTAAATGATTCTTTAAAACCCAAAACCCCCACAGAAACATGAGGTCAGGCTCACGTAGTTCTGGTCTGGGGTGAAGAGGAACAGTGAATTTGAGGAAATAACTGTGTGAAAAGTCTTAGTCATGGAGAGAATGAGAAGCTGGGGGAGTTTATTTGCATGGTTGAGGTGACAAGGGGATGGCTTTTAATGTTACAGTGATGTCCTTCCTGTGTTACTGTGGGGAGGAAACAGCTCTGCCTTGGCTTTAGGGATGGACCAGCATGTTCCTGTGCATTAAAGTGAGTTTTGGGAGAGAAAATTTTACTCCTGCAATTGAGGGATTAAGTTGTGAAGAGGCTTCGCTGGTTCAAAGTAATAATGGGGAGGTTTTAAGTTCTTTCATTTGCCTTACAAATTATTGTTGGTGCTTTTGGGCAGGACTGAGTTCCTCAATTAGTAAAACCCTGGGTGAGAGTGAGTTTTGTTACTCATTTGCTTTTGAGAGCCCTTTGTGGGAAAACCAGAGGCTGGAGAGAGCATCTGTGTGAGTGTTCACACCTCAACCCTGTGAACTACCACGGAAATCTCATCTCTGAGCACCTTCTGTTAAATAATTCCTGTTCATGTTGTGAAGTTGAAGCTGGGATAACCCCAAACCTGTTGCCTTCTGTAACTCTGTGGAAGGTGGAGTGGCAAACCAGCTGTTCTGGAGGGTGCCAGGGCCATCCTGGAGGGTGCCAGAGCCATCCTGGAGGGTGCCAGAGCCATCCTGGAGGCTCCCTGGATTTCAGCACGGCACGAAGTCCTTCGGGAGCCACACTTGGCACATGAAAACACTATTCAAGGGGCAGTGGAGCAGGGCCTGCTGTAAGCCAGGCTTTTAACTGGGGGCTGAGCCTGCCTTTGATCTCCTGTGCACTGGGCTGCCTGTCAGGGGCTGGGCAGCACGAGGCTGCTGCTCCCAGGTTCAGATTACTGAGGATAATGTCCATTAGCACGGCTGGAAGCGCTCCCCGGAGGGGACCTGGCCTGGGATGGGAAATGACAGATGGTTTTCATGTAAGCAAATCTTGGGGATGTCTGAGACTTCCCTAATTGTCAAATTAGGTGCTTGTTTTTGTAACCTAAAGGCTGCTTGGATGTTAAAAGGGAGACCAAGCACGCAGCAGGTTTTGTTTTCCTCTCTGGGTTTGAAACCTCCTCGTGCTGCTGCCTGTGAAAGGCTCCTACTGAGACTCCCCATTTTCAGGTATTTTTTAGTGTGTGCCCACAGCACTGGAGCAGTTTGTGCTTTGAGGAACAGGCTTTAAATCTCTCTTTCTTTGCAAGTCCTTGGACTGTTGTGAGCTCTGCAGTTTCAAGGTGTGGTAATGAAGGTATTTTCATGGGTAGTAAGTTTAAGGAAGGCAATTAGGGACACTCATAATTGTGGCAGTGTGTTTCACTGGGTCCTTTTCCTCCTTATTCCACTTTTCCCGGCATCATCCCCACAAACTTCCCCTCCAACACCAGAATAAGGGCTCAGTATGTAACACAGGCAAGAAAAGCCCTTGTTGGGAGTTGCTACAAACAGAAGATACTTGGATGCAAGGTAAGATACTGGTCTTAAAGCCTGAGCAGGAGCTCTGGGGCTGCCCAGTGTCCAGCCCCACTCCATGCATCAGGAATTCCCATTTCCACATGGGAACCTTTCTGAGCCTTTGTCTTTAACCTTTCTGAGCCTTTGTCTTTAACCTTTCTGGCAATGAAACAGCTTTTCGAGCCCTTGTAACAAAGGAGGTGTTCAAGGCTGGGCCTGTTTATCTGCCCAGCCCTAAGGTAGGGAGGGGTGGGGCACGGGAAGTCTTATGCTGGCTTTATTCCTGCTCCCTTGAAATGGGTTCAGCTCCTCCTGACTCCCCAGCACTCATGTTTTTGTGGTTTTCTTTCAGAACAATGCATACACTGCAATGTCTGACTCCTACTTGCCGAGCTACTTCAGTCCCTCCATCGGATTCTCCTACTCCCTGGGTGAGGCCGCCTGGTCCACAGGGGGAGACCCCCCCATGCCCTACCTGACGTCGTACGGACAGCTGAGCAACGGGGAGCCCCATTTCCTGCCCGACGCCATGTTCGGGCAGCCCGGGGCGCTGGGCAGCACCCCCTTCCTGGGGCAGCACGGCTTTAACTTCTTCCCAAGCGGGATTGACTTCTCGGCCTGGGGGAACAACAGTTCTCAGGGACAGTCCACCCAAAGCTCGGGCTACAGCAGCAACTACGCCTACGCCCCCAGCTCGCTGGGGGGGGCCATGATCGACGGGCAGTCGGCCTTTGCCAGCGAGACCCTCAACAAGGCGCCGGGCATGAACACCATCGACCAGGGCATGGCGGCCCTCAAGCTGGGCAGCACGGACGTGGCCAGCAGTGTGCCCAAAGTCGTGGGCTCGGCCGTGGGGAGCGGCTCCATCAGCAGTAACATCGTGGCCTCCAACAGCTTGCCCCCGGCCACCATCGCGCCGCCCAAGCCGGCCTCGTGGGCAGACATTGCCAGCAAACCCGCCAAGCAGCAGCCCAAGCTCAAGGCCAAGAACGGCATCGCCGGCTCGAGCCTTCCGCCTCCTCCCATCAAACACAACATGGACATCGGGACTTGGGATAACAAGGGCCCCGTGGCCAAAGCGCCGGCGCAGGCCTTGGTGCAGAACCTGGCGCAGCAGCCAGCGCAGGTGTCGCCGCAGCCCGTGGGCCAGCAGATCGCCGGCAGCCCGCCGGTGGCCCCGGCTCCGGGTGGGCAGCAGCCGCCGGCCCCGCTGCCCGTGCCCCCGGCACAGGCGGCCCCGCTGCCCGTGCCCCCGGCACAACCCACCCGCTGGGTCGCCCCCCGAAACCGCGGGAGCGGCTTCGGCCAGAACGGCGTGGACGGTGCCGGAGCGGGGCCAGCCCAGGCCAGCGCCGCGTCCCCCTCGGAGCCACACCCCGTCTTGGAGAAGTTGAGATCCATCAACAACTACAACCCCAAGGATTTTGACTGGAACCCGAAGCACGGGCGGGTGTTCATCATTAAGAGTTACTCGGAGGACGATATCCACCGCTCCATCAAGTACAACATCTGGTGCAGCACGGAGCACGGCAACAAGAGACTGGACGCCGCCTATCGCTCCATGAACGGGAAGGGCCCCGTGTACTTACTGTTCAGTGTCAACGGTAGCGGCCACTTCTGCGGCGTAGCAGAGATGAAATCCTCTGTGGACTATAACACCTGTGCAGGGGTGTGGTCCCAGGACAAGTGGAAGGGACGCTTTGATGTCAGGTGGATTTTTGTGAAGGACGTTCCCAACAGCCAGCTGAGGCACATCCGCCTAGAGAACAACGAGAATAAACCAGTGACCAACTCCAGGGACACTCAGGAGGTGCCTCTGGAAAAGGCTAAGCAGGTGTTGAAAATCATTGCCACCTACAAGCACACCACCTCCATCTTTGATGACTTCTCACACTACGAGAAACGCCAAGAGGAGGAGGAAAATGTTAAAAAGGTAACGTGTTGGTGGGGTTTGGATGAGTCCTGCAGGGCAGGAGGTGGAGGAGGGGCTGCCTTGGGCTGGACTAAATCCATGGTGGGAAGGTTTGGGCTTGTGAACAGGCCTGGTGAGCATCAGCTGCCTTTTGGCCACCTGCCTGCTCACACCTGGAGCCCACACCCAAAGGGCAGCTCCTGTTCAGGGGAGAATGTCCAGAGGAGGCCACCAAGTTGTTTGGAGGGATGGAGCACCTCTCCTGCAAGGAAAGCTGAAAGAATTGGGATTGGTCAGCCTGGAAAAAAGAAGGCTCCAGGGAGACCTAATTGTGGCCTTTTCATGGCCTAAAGGTGCTACAGGAAAGATGGAGAGAAGAGACTGTTTACAAGGGCATGGACTTACAGGACAAAGGGGAGTGGTTTCACACTGTAAAAGTATGTTTAGATGAGATGTTAGGCATAAATTCTTCCCTGTGAGGGTGGGCAGGCCCTGGCACAGGTTGGGCAGAGAAGCTGTGGCTGCCCAGTGCCTGGAAGTGTCCAAGGCCAGGTTGGACAGGGCGTGAAGCACCCTGGTCTAGTGGAGAGTGTCCCTGCCCATGGCAGGGGTGGGACTGGATGTTCTTTAACATCCCTTCCAACCCAAACCATTCCATGATTCTCTGAATCAGGTGCCAGCTCCTGGCAGAGCGGGGTGAGAAGCCTTGCCCAGGCCTGGCCTTGTGATGGACCATGATCTAAATCTCAACCTTCCCTGAGTGCTGTGCTCTAAACAAAATGTATTTCTGTGCCATTGTCAGCTCCTGGTTTGGAGCAGTTTGAACTTGGAGGTCAGTGGTGGGTTTGGGGAGTTAGTGGAAACCAGAGCTGGGTCTTTGGCTGCAAATCCACCCCCTGCCCACAGTGGGGACAGTGTGACAGATGTTTCCCACCACTCGTGGAACCTCCAGGAACAGCAGTTCCTGTCCCTCCCCAGGCAATCTATTCCTATGCTTAATTATCCTTCCTGTAAGGAGGCTTTGTCTAATGCCCAGCCTAAATCTCCCTCTCTGCAATTGAAGTCTGTGACTGCCTGTCCTGTCTCCAGGGGTTGGGATCATGTCCTTCTGTTCCTCCTGGCTGTTTGGGGCCATGGTGGGCTGTCACCTGCTGTCACCAGCAGTGTGGCATTTGTGCTGAGCTCACCACCTGCCTGCAGCTCCTCTGAATGCTGCTCAGGTTGTCTCAGAGTCTCCTCTCATCATCTCCTCCTTAACAACTCCTTAATTGAAAATCCTGCCCTAAATTCCATGGCCAGTGGGCTCTGAGTCTTGCTTGGGTTCAGCTGTGGTAAAGTCACCTGGGGCTGCCCTTCCCCACCACGTTGGTCTGGCTTGTGTTTGATCAAAATGATAATTACAAATTAGCATTAGCACAGCTGGCTGGGAGTTTGCCAAGTTTCCTCATGATCTCTTTAGTTTCAGCAGTGGGGAATTTTTCACCCAACAGTTGAAGAGCAGAGTCAGGAGCTGCAGCTGCTCTCTGTGACAGTGAATGTAGTTTTAAATATTTTATATGTATTTTACATGGAACATTGTATAATAATATCACTAAAGCACAAAGGTGGTCATGTTTTGTCACCAATAATCAGTTTGAAGAAACCTGTAAGGGAGCAATAATGCATGGCAAGGTGTGGAGGTGTAAACTGGATTTGTATGAGAACCTGATTGTTTTGTGGGACTTCACATCCTAAAATTGTTTCACCTGATACCCAGCCTGTATCTCCCCTGTGAGGGTCCTGAGGTCAGAGAAGCTGTGGCTGTCCCATCCCTGGGAGTGTCCAAGGCCAGGTTGGACAGGGCTTGGAGCACCCTGGGATAGTGGGAGGTGTCCCTGCCCATGGCAGGGGGTGGGATTGGATGAGCTCTAAGGTTCTTTCCAACCCAAACCATTCCATGATTCTGTGGCATCTTCCAGATCTGACTTTAAGGAGCAACAGTTTGCAGTGTGAGAGAGTCAGACCTTGGCATGGGGGGAGAATGCAGGGGAGATGAGCTCAGTTGGTTAAAACTTGGTTGTAACAATGCCAAGGTCATGGGTTCAATCCCCTCTGTGGGCCACTGACTTAAGGGTTGGACTCAATGATCCTTGTGGGTCCCTTCCAGCTCAGAATAGTCTGTGATTCTGTGAAGGTGCTGCTGGAGGATAAATGAGGGATGGATGGATGGATGAGAAGAGTTAATAAGAGTATGTGTAAGCAAGAGGAATTGGGAAAGGCTGTGGGAAAAGCAGACAGACCAACAGTCTCTTCTGGAAGTCCGCTGTGTTTGCTGTGTAAAGCCTGAAAATCAGGATGATACTAGAAACGAGGCTTGGCAATTTTCTTGAAGCCATAAACCATCTTCCACTCCTGCTCCCAGTTGCATTTTGAAGTCTCCTCCCCTGCCTGGCTCTCTCTGGAGGGTCGGAATGGGCAGCGATGGTTGGAGCGTCAGCGCCGCCTCTCCGAGCCACGTCCCACTGGATGCAGCAGCAGTTGATTGAGAAAGCATTTATTCTCTGAAAAGGAACTTAGTCATAGGTCTCTGGAAGTCACAGATGAGGAGGCAGCCCTGTAGACACAGGGTTGGGGTTTGCTTTTTGCCGTTTACTCACTCCCTGTTTCACGCTCTGGGCCCCTGGGACATCCGGCACGGAGGAAGTGACTTGGTTGTTCTTGCAGAACAGTTGGACCTCCTGGAGCTCTCACTGACGCAGCCTGGAAAATGCTTGAGATTTCTCTGACTGCTCTCTCATGGTTTCATTGAGAACTAGTTAGTTTTGCTCAAGAAGGGTTTTCTTTCTTCCTGGAGTGATGCTCACCCTGGGATTGTGGGTGCCAGAGAAGTCCAAGCCCTGCTCTGTCTGCCTTGAAGCATCTCAGGTATTAAAAAATAAAAACTCTGTGAGGAACCAGAGGTGAAGCACTGAAAAGTTCAAATGCTTCTCTGGCAGCAGCTCCCTGCCTGCTTTTTGTGCTGGGGAAATCCCATTGCTCCCAGCTCTGTCTCTGCCCCAGTGTGAGATGTTCATGCTCTGCAGTCGTGTTCCTTGAAGCTTAAACAGCTCAAGGCTTGGCTAGTTTAGAACTTCTCCCAAGCTGAAGTTGTTCCACTTGGCTCCACCTTGTCCAGACCTTTGACTGATTTGCAGTTTGATTCCTGATTGCTGCCCGAGATGGTTGAGCTCTTGTGAAAGTTTGAGAACTGTTTGAGTGTTCTTTTATACTTCTCATTTCTTCAGAATTCCCTAAAGCAGGTCTGAGAAATGGTAGGAAAAGTGCTTTGCTTTGTGTTTGTGTTATTCCCACTGTCCAGTGAAGGGGATTAGGTAGTTCAGTGTTGGAAACACTGGAAGGATCCTCTTGCTTGTCCTTTCCATGGTCTCTGCCCATCCTGTCCTATTCCTTTGGAGTGTCTTGCTTTGCTCCACTAATCCAGTTTTTCAAAAGCCTTGGATGTTCTCCTGACCCAAAATAATGAAGCCAACTCCCAGTGCAGTCCTGCCTGGAGCAGTTTAGGACTTCTTGAAACCCACAACAGCTGCTTTTATAGTAGAGCATGTCACTGATTTCTTCCCTGTAAGAATTATTTTATCCTTTATTTTTTCACAACAACAAAATTCCCTGGCCTGTTGTCATGCTCTTGGATTTCTAGGAATGCTGCATTGACCTTGGTGTAAAGATCTCCAGCAGTGATCTGCCTGGTGTTTTGTGGAAAAGCAATGAATGGAAACTCTAAGGGAAGTTTGTTTGGGTTCTTTCTCCCTGGCCAGGCCTGGGATACTTGGCTGCTTGCAGATTCCAGGGATTTCAGGATGGATATCCCATGAAACCCAGTCAGAGCCATCAGGTTTGCAGTTGAGAAGGGCCACTTCGTGCTGGGACTTTGGGTGTTGAGTCAGGATGGGGTTGGTGGGGTTTTCAATGCTGAGGTTCACCAGAAGCAGAAAGGTGGGATTGGCCAGATTGGAGCTGTTATTTCTGGAATTGTGCTGCTTTGTGCCTCAGCTGACACTGCTGGTTAAAGGAGCATCAATAGTGTCAAGTGTCACTGCCCCCCTGGGACATGTGATTTAAGGGATAACTGAGGGGTGTTGTATGAGCCTGTTTGAAACAGGCTATTTCACAGTCCCTGCAGTACAGGAATGCTTTCTGATGCATTTTACAAAGCTCTTTTCTTCTTCCTAATTTATAATCTCAGAGGAGAGGAAAGAGAATATTCCCTATAGGGTGAACCAGCACTTTCTCCTGCTTTTAGTCATCCTGGGAGTGCTGCATTGCCTTGGCATTCCCATATTCTACAGGACAGTATTTCTAACTCCAGGATACAATTCCTGGATGTCCCATATCCAATCAAAGCCAACTGTTTGCTGGGGCAGCACTGCTTGCACTCCCACAGCTCCTCTCATCCCGTGATCCCAAGGCTGTTTGCTCTTTTCTGCTCCAAATCCTGGCCATAGTGAAGTTAATTGATTGATGCACCAGGACAGGATTCCCTCGCTGGGCTGCTCAGCAATGCACATGGTTTCTCTCACTTTATTTCCAGGCCATTTAAATCCTGGAGGTCTGTGTCCATGCTCTTATATTTGCTCAGGAATAGAGGAAACAAACCATCCTGCCTATTCCAGTGGTTTGACATAAGGAATTCTTTGTGCTTACAATATTTTTAAGCCAGCACTCCAAAGCCCCTGACAACACTCACGGATTTTTAGTTGTTGTAGCTTTGTCTAAAGGCAGGAGAAAACTGGAGGGGAAGGCTTAGATGTGATTGATGCTCTAATCCATGTTTGCTGCTGTCAGACAGGGAACTGTTTCCTCATCCCTGAAACAGGAGCAGCTGGGAGCCATTTCACTGCCACTGAAGTGGAAGCTGAGTGGTGGAAGAGCAAACCTGTTGCATGACTCCCAGGCACTCAGCAATAGGACAGGGGGGCACGATGGGCTCAAGCTCTGCCAGGGCAAATTGAAGTTGGAGAGCAGCAAAAACTTCTTTGCAGAGAGAGTG
>JAWWLZ010000062.1:0-15887 GCA_035041345.1 Poliocrania exsul | reverse complement strand
CGCCGGGATGCGGCGCCACCGGACACGCCCCCTCCGCCGACGGCCCCGCCCCGCCCCGGGCGGTGTCCGCGGCCAATCAGCGGCCGCGGGGGCCGCGCGCTCGGCCAATCAGCTGCCGCGCTGCACCCAGCGGGCCGCGCCCCCGCCCTGGCGCAGAGGGGCCGCCCCCCCCGCACCGCACCGGGCATGGGCGGGGATGGGGACGGGGATGGGGATGGGGGGGCACCGGGACCCCCCCGGGCACCGCCGGGGGTGGGGGAGGCCACGCAGCCCGGGGTCACCTTGGCTGCTTCCCGCGGGACACCCCAAATGGCAGCGGGACACCCCAACCCGCAGCGAGCGACCCCAACCCGGAGGGCGCGACCCCTCCCCGGAGTTGCCCCGGTGAGACCCTCCCGGTGCTCCCCGGTCCCCCCCGCTCCTCCTCTCGCCCCGGGCACGTCGGAAAGCACAGCACAGCCCCCCGGGGCCAAGGCCAAGTGTAAGGAGATCCGTGCCGGGGCGGGGGGGCCGCGGGCTGAGCCCCCGCAGCTCATCACATGTCCCGCGGCCGCGTATTTTTATCCCGGTGTTGTGGAAACGGGGCCCGGGCATGGAGCCTCCCGCCCTCCCCACCCCCAATGCTGCAGAGGGAAGCGCCCGGGATTAATCCCAGCTTTGTCTTTAGCCCGGCAACCACCCGGCATCAAAATGTTTTTTTTTTTCTTTTGGGTTTTTTTTTTTTGTTGGTTTGGGGGGTTTTTTTCATCCCTGTTTCGGGTGAGGCCGTGGCGATGCTGCAACGCCCAAAAAGCCACGCACAGCATTCCTGAAATTATTTATATCGTCCCTATTCCCCCCCACAGCAAGGTCGTGCCTGGCCCAGGGAGTCGCAATGTGCCAGGAAAAGTCATGGAAAAATTTAAAGCCCGGCCCCGGAGCCATCTGCAGATCATCACCCGCCCCAGGCCCTGCAGGTGCCTCCCGGGGAGCTGCAGAGCTCACGGGATATTCCCCTTGGAAAGGTTTGCGGCTGCTCCGGGTTTACCAGGGAGTCAAAGACACCAAAACCAAAAAAAAACCCACCCTAAAAAACCTTAAAATCAGGGTGGTTTTGAGGTGGCAGCAGCGAGTTGGGTCTCGCTGGCCCCGGGGGAGGAGGGCGCAGGGATGGTGTGACCGAGTGACGTGGGAGCCAGACGGGATTTCCTGGAGCTGGGCCCTGGCAACAACACCCTCCCTCCCTCCCTCCCTCCCTCCCCTCCTGTCCATCCAGGGGCTTGGGGAAAAACCACGGAAAACAGACACCCAGGAAGAGCAGGGATGCTGGAAGGCCTGGGATCAGACACGGTGCAGATGCAGCAGAGCTCCCCACCCTTTCCTGAAGGAGATTCCCAGCCTGGCTGGGAGTTTCATTCCCAGCACATCCAGGCAGAGCTGCTGGGATGCAGCTGCACAGAGGACTCTGGAAAACAGCCACTGGCCTTTCACCTCCCAGATCTTCTCCCCAAAATCTGCCCCCTGTTTCCCCACACCACACTGGGAAGGCTCCCCAAACCCTCAGCCAGGAATCCCAGACGTGGGAAGGGCAGCAAAGCCTTCCAGGAGTGACCTTGCACAAGGCATTTCATCACATCTTTCGCCATTCCCGAGACAGGGAATTGCCTCTCTCGGTTCTCAGGGAAGCAGCAAAAGGTGTGAGGGTTTGGCCTCGTGTTCTCTGACCCTCTGACACCTCCAAGGTCAGTTGCCAACCCAGAGTGGGATTTTCCCCCTCAATCCCACAGCTCTGCAGAGCCAGGAGACCCCCTTGGACAGGGAAAACCTGCCCAAAGGTACAACCAGGACACCATCCTGCTGCTCACCCACCAATCCCAGGCCCAGAACAAGCATCACCTTTGTCTCTGTGGCGCTCACACCCCTTCCCACACCCCTTCCCTGCATGCTGCTGTGCCAAAGCCATATGACAACAGCTCCCAGCATCCAGCTGCCCTCTCCCTGCTGCAGGGACAGAGCTGGCACTGCTCAAATTGCACTCCTCCCATGCCCAGACATGATCTGGGAGATGCCAGAGCGACACTGGAAGGACCCAAGGCCAGGAACCACCACTGACCCTGGAAGGACTCAAGGCCATGGATCAGGATTGACACCCCTCACAATCCTGGAAGGATCCAAGGCCAGGAATCACCAGTGACTCTGGAAGGACCCAAGGCCATGGACAAGCACTGACATCCCTCACAATCCTGGAAGGATCCAAGGCTGGGAATCACCAGTGACTCTAGAAGGACCCAAGGCCATGGATCAGGATTGACACCCCTCACAATCCTGGAAGGACCCAAGGCCAGGAATCACCAGCGACCCTGGAAGGATCCAAGGCCATGGACCAGTACTGAGACCCTCCACAGTCCTGGAAGGATCCAAGGCTGGAATCACCACTGACCCTGGAATGACCTGAGGCCAGAGATCAGCACTGACCCCCCACTACAACTCAGGAAAGATCCAAGGACAAGGATCACCATTGTCACTCCCTCACACCCCACAAAGCCACTGGACAAAGGGAGCATTGCCAAAGCAAGAACAGCAGCTCCAAGAGCCTGGAATTGCATCCCGGCCTTCCCAAAGGTTGTGCTCAGGCAGGAAAAACAAACCACTTTCCAGTTCACCTCTCCCCACCCAGCTGGGATGAAAACTGAGCAGGGAACACAGATCCTGGACGGGCTCCAGCCAAGTAACCCAACCACCTGCTCCACACCTGGGCTGGGGCTGTTTCCCAACGCTCCTGTTTATTCCCCAGCTGGATTTCTGGGTTTCCCAACACCGAGTCACGTGGGCACTGCCCCCAAATCCCCCTCCTTTCACTATTCCTTTCAAGCCAAAATCAAACAAACAAAAAGGGGGGAAAAAAATCACCGTGGAATTACCCCTGGAGCGCTGAAACCGAGCCCTGAGCCAGGATTGCGACATCCCCAAGCAGGGACACACTTTCCCCAAGCACCAAACACAAACAGTATCACAAATTCCAGGCTCCCAAACCCCCAAAAAACCAGCTCTTTCCTACCTCCTTGGTCAGGTCTCCGTTGGCTGGCGCAGCCACAGCTCCCAGATCCTCCAGCTCTTCCCCAAATCCCTGCTCGGCTCCGCTCTCCCTCACGGCGCTGTCGGTGCCGCCGCCGTCCTGGAGCCCCGAACCGGCCCCGGGCTGGCCCCCGGACACGGATCCCTCGGGATCCCGGTGCACCAGCCAGGCATTGACCTCGGTGCTGGGCACCTGGATCCTGTCCAGGGCCCTCACCTGGTTGAGCAGCCGGCGGGCAGTGAAGTAATAGTCGAGGTCTACGCTCTTTGGGTGGATGCCATAACCATCCAAGGTGTTCCGCAGGTTGTGGAACTGGGTCTGGGTGTAGGCAGAGCTCTGGCCCAGGATGATCTCCCGGAGAGGAGGGAGCTGGGAATTCAGGTAGGTGTCCACGTCCACACGGACCCCGATGAGGCTGAGCAGGATGGTGAACTGGATGAGGCCTTCGGTGAAGTATTTCTTCAGAGAAAGCATCTCTGGTGGAAGAAAGAGAGGAAAAAAAAATCCAGGTGGAATGTTTGGGAATGAACAACAACAACAAGCTGCCAGCGGCGGGTGAAGCCTCCACACAACAGGTTGGTTGGGTTTGGCTTTGCTCTGCCCCACTTTCAAGCAAACAAAATAAAGGGGTGATTCGTGTTCAGGGCAGTGCCAAAAAAACCCAGGATGAAAATTTAAAGAGTGGTCGAGGATTGTTCATTCAGGAGGGGTTTGTTTTCCTTTAAAAATTCTGGAATTGGTGGTTGGAGAACTCAGGGAAATCAAAGGCAAACCTCAAAAAGCAACAACTCTCCCCGGAGCTCCACCCTCCCCTTTCCCTTTGTGTTTATTACCCAGGCCATGCAGAGACATAAAAATCCATGTGACTTACTGTCCAAAAACTCCACATACAGCGACCTCCTCTCTCCCCCGCTAAATCCCCACGCTCCGGGTCGGGGTCTGCTCCCTCTGACAGCTCCTTCTTCCCCTCTGCTGCTCCAGCCGCTCTTCCTTCCCCTCTTCTGCCCCCGAAGCTTTTTGAAGGAGCCTTTTATGAGTCAAAGGTCCCGACCATGGGAAGGTCCAAAGACTCCTCCGCTCCCGGCTGCGATTTCATCAGCAGCTGCAATGTAACCAGAGAGCAGACCCGGTAAAGGCACCGCGGCACACCCTGCCCACGGCGCTGCCGCCGCCGCCTTCCCCGCGCCTTTTCCCGGGAAAACCCAGGGAATTTCGCCGCCAAGGCCGCTCTCCCCCTGCCACACGACACCCCCGGCGGAGTTACCTTCGGTGGCAACACTGTCCGCGCTTCCCCTCCCCGAGCTATTCTTAGGCCGGTGCGTCAACTTCCCGCACTCCCAAGGAATCCAGGCTCCCTTTCGCTCACTCCTCAGCCCTCTTTCCAGCCCGGCCAGGGAGGGGGGTCCATAAAACACACCCCCGAGCGCTGCCGGGCCCGCCCCGCTCTGCCCTCCCCGCGGCGCGGCGGGGGCGCCTCCCGGTGTGCCGGGGATGGGGGTCCCAAACAATGCGAACACCCCACGTCCCTCTCCCCTTTATCCCCCCCACCCCACCCGCTCCAGGCCCGCGGGCCCTTTCAGACCCCGCGCGCCACGTGACCCGCTCCCCGCGCGCCACGTGACCCGCCCCGCCCGCGCGCGCGCGGCCCCGCCGCTCTCCCCCCTCAGCGCTCCGCCCGCCCCGCCATTGCTCTCCGCACCTCCCCCGCACCTCCCCGCACCCTCCGCCGCCCGCACCCCGCGCCCTCCGCTCCCGCGCCCTCCGGTACCCGCCGGGCTCCGCCGCCGCTCCGGCCCCGCCGCCGCTCCCGCTCCCCGCCCCGGCCTCAACCGCCCCCCCCCACCCCGCCCCGCGCGGCGGCGCCTCCGCCAATCAGCGCCCGCAGCAAGAAGCGCCGCCCAATGGGGAGGCGACGGGGGGGTGTTGATCCCGCCCCCTCCCCGAGAGCGGCCTGGATGGACAGGCGGAGCAGCCAATAGAAGCGCGGGAGGCCCTCGCCCTCCGGCGCGCTCCGGACCAATCAGGGAGGAGGAGAGCGAAGAGCGCGGCCCGCCCCCGCTTGCAGGTTGAGTGGCAGCGCTTTCGCCCAATGGGCATACGAATCGCTCGGCGTCTCGGCCAATGAGACGACGTGCGGCGGCGGGCGCGCTTTGAGTGGCAGCCTTGAGCACCAATCGCTGGGGGGTCTTGGCACCGCCCCTTTCGCCCCGCGGCGGTCGCCATGGCAACGAGCGGCCCGGACCCCGACACGGCCCGAGGGGGTCCCGGTGACCCCTCGACATCTCCCGACATCCCGCGATACCTCCCGATACCCCCGCGGGCCGAACGGGCTCCGAGCACGGTTCTGAGGTGGTTCCTCAGCCTTGTTTCCCCCTGGAGCATCGCAGGGCCCACCCCTGAGGGCCACAGCCCCTGCGGACGGGGATGCTCGTGAAGGTCCCGCTGGTCCCCAGAACCACTTGGGGACACCCCGGGAGGGACATTTGGGACGGTGGTGCCCACCCTGATGGGTCCTGCGTGGGAGGCGCAGCGCTGGCCCTGAGCCCTGTGGTGATTCAGTGCTGGGCTGGGAGCCCTTTGTGCCCGGCCCTGTGCTAATTAAACATCTCTCATTCCACAGTCCAGCAGCTGCCCGGCCACGTTCCATGCCCAGCACACCCTTTGGGGTGGAGGAAGGGGATGTCTCCAGGTCGCTGCTCCTCATCTGTGCCAGCCAGAGGTGGTTGGACACTGGACAGGTCATTCCAAGAGGTTTGGAGCAGGATGGGGCTCCCCAGTGCCCAGACAGAGCTGGCACCTGGGAACTGCTCACAGCCACCTCCTGAGGGCTGTCCCCATGTCTGGATGTCACCAAAACAGTCTCCCTGTCCTTGGGTCATTCCAACACTGCCAGTTTGAGTCTGACCAAAGAACTCTGGCTCGATGGCTTTGGGGACAGTGAGAAGGGAAGGGAAAGGCTGTGACTCTTCCCAGTCACCTCCCCAAGTGCCCAAGGACCTGCTCCCAAGCTGGGATCTCCCCCTGGAGCTGCAGGAGAGGAGGGCACCAGGCCCACCCTGGCACCAGGACCATCCTGTCCTCACCTCCCTGGGCTGATCAGCCCCCCAGACCCACTGAAATAACCACAGAGCAGGGCCAGGGTTCAAACCTGTCATGGTTATTTGGCCCTTCCCACGTCAATCCATGTGGGATTCCTGATCCAGATTCCTGCCCAAATCAGTGCCAGCACCCACAGGGCAGGCAGGAGGCACAGGCAGCACCACCCCTGTCTGCAATCCCAGGAATCCTCTTCCCTGCCCCAGAAACCTGCTGGGACAAACAGGATGCCAGAGACAATAGTTCATCAAAAAAAACCCCAAACCCACGGAAAATCAGCGTGGGCTCCAAGCAGGGTGAGGTTGCCCAGACTGGGGGTGTTTTCCCAGGGCCAGGACCAGGTTTGGGAGAGAAGGGACAGGCTGTGAGCCCCCCAAAACCTGGAGAGCCCCAATGCTGCAGGCTGGGATGCACCCAGGGAGACAGGGATGCATCCAGGGAAATGGGGACAGCAGGGAAAGGGCTGGGAGCAGCCAGAGGAAGGTGTTCAGGAGGCTGAAAGTGCCCAGAGCTGGGCAATTTGGGGTCATGGGTTTGCTCTGCTCCAGCTGCTCCCTGTCCTTAATCTCCTCCTGGAAAACAATCCATGGAACACCCACTGGAGCTGGGGTGTGGTTGTGCCACAGCCAGGAATTTCCATGGGCATGGCCCCAAGGAGAGCAGAGACCCCAAATTCTGAGCTGCCTCTCAGCCCATGGCCCCTGGGTTGAAGATCTGGGGGTTCTGCCCACTCTGGGTGGGCATATTTGGGGCTGCTGCCCCCTCCAATGCCCCCTGAGGGTTCACAGTGGGGCTGAATCACTCCAGGGCTTTATCCTGACTCCAGTTCCACTCCCTGGGGGGAAATGGGGTCTCTCAGCCCCCCAGAACCCTCCCAAAGCTCCCCAGGGCCATGGGCAGCTTCCAGCTGGGAATTCGAGCTGGGCTGCCCCTCAGGGGTTATTTTTAGTGCCCTCCAGGGCTATTTGGAGGCTGGCAGATGTCCCTGTCCCTGTGCCCAGCCCTCCCCCACCCCGTGCTGGCATGGAGCCCCTTCCCCACTATTCCCATGGGAAAGTGCTCCAGCCCCAGAGCTCCAAGCAAATCCAGGAGATTTGGGTGCAACTGGTGAGTCACTGGAAAATTCCATGCCAGGAGAGGTCAGGGAATGGGACAGGGATGCAGGGAGAGGGGGGCTGAGCCCCAGGGGTGGGATCACCCAGGATGCACCAAGAGCCCCTTTCCAGGTCTGGTATCCACCCCCACCATTAATAATATGGAGAGAATAATTAAGCACTAATAAAGGAGAATGGATTTGTCCTTCCCACTCACTCCCAGCCACAGCTGAAGTTTCCCTCCCCAGTTCCTGTTGGGGTTGGTGGGTCCCCAATGTCACCCAGGGGGTCTTTCCCTCCTTGGTGTTTTTCCATTGGAAACAAGAGCAACATTTATGGGGCTTTGGTTAAATCTCAGTCCCTGGGGATTGATCATTTCAAGCCACCACACCACAATGGGGTCCAGCACAGGGGTCCATCCCCTGGGCCTGGCAGGGGGGCTGAAAACCCCCAGAACTGCCCCACATTTCCTGAAAATCCCCACCCTAGAGATGCCCCTGGGACACCCAAAGTTAGAGACCACTTCATTTTGGGATCACCTTTTCCTTGGGAACCCCACACCCTGCAGACACCCAGCCTAGAGACCCCTTCATTTTGGGATCCCCCCTTCCTGAGAATCCCCCAAACTACAGATGCCCCTCAGCCTTGGAACAGTCTAGAGACCCCTTCATTTTGGGATCCCCCCTTCCTTGGGAACCCCTCAACCTACAGACGCCCCCCACCCTTGGAACAGAGCCTGAGGACCCCTTAATTTTGGGATTCCCCCCCTTCCTGCGAACCCTCTTTCCACGGAATCACCGCGGGCTCCCCCCCCAGTGATCCAAGCTAATTTACATAACCCCGCCCCAAAATATCCTTATATGGTGTGTGGACACGCCCATTGCCACGTTGGCTCCGCCCCGTGTGCTCATTCGCGGTCCTGCAGCGCCACCTGCCGGCGGCGGCGGGGCAGTGACCGGGACCCCCACCCTGAGCCCCCCCAAAACCGGGACCCCCATCATGAGCCCCCCAAACGGGGACCCCCACCCTGAGCCCCCAACAAAACCGGGACCTCCACCCTGAACCCCCCCAAAACCGGGACCCCCGAATCTCCAGAACCCTCCGCCCTGAACCCCTCCCCAAACCCAGGACCACCCCACCTTAAACGCCGGACGCCCCCATGAACCCTCTTTCCCCACATCCCTCCCTGGAGCCCCCCCAAATCCTCCCCACCTGCCCCAGCCCCTCCTGTGGTCACCCCCACCGTGCAGCCACGTGTCCCCAAAGGTTTGTGCCGCCCCAAAACGCGAGTGACACCCCAAATTCTCTCCCCTCAGACCCCGCACTCCATCCAGCCCAGCTGCGGGGGTCTTGAGGGGGGCGATGCCCCGGGCAGACATTGATGGATGGACACCCCCCCCTCAGGCCGGGCGGGGGGAGCAGCTGGCAGAGCTGCCAGTGTTCCCCTGAGGGAGGGGGCCCGCAGATGTCCCCGCAGCTGGGACCCCCCCAGAACCCTTCTGTGCCCCCCAAAGCCCCTTTGCTCTGGGAGACCCCCCTCGTGTCCCCACAACCACTGTGTCCCCTCCCCAGCTGTGTCGCTCCCTGCCCTGGATCTGTCCCCCTCAATGAGACCCCCCACCCCAAAACTGCAGTTGTTGGAATAGAGGGGGACCCGCCCTGGAGCCCCCCAACCCAGAGTCGGCCTGAGCTCGGGCACCCCGAGGATGGGGCAGGGCATGAAACACACCCCAAACCCCACCCTGAGTCCCCGTCTGCTCCCCGGGCTGTGACAGGGGTGGGGTGTCCCATCATGGGGAGCTCTGTGTCCCCACTGTCCCCTCCCATCGCGGGCAGCCGGAGAACAAAGAGGAGGAGGAGGAGGAGCGCGAAGGCCCCTCGGTGCCGGGCTGTGACAGCTGGTGCCCCCGAGGTGACATGGGGACAAAGGCCCTGGGATAAAGGGGCTTCACCCCCCTGGACTGCGGGGCTGGGGTGGCACAGGACACACGGGGTCCTGCCCGACCGGGGGCTTCCCCAGGACGGAAGAGGCTGAGGGGCACCAACCCCACAGCCCCCCATGGCTTGGCCAGCCCCCACTGCACCCCCAAACCAACACTGACCCCACAGCTGTGAAATCCCACCCCCAAAATTCAGCATCTGTGCCACCCTGCACCCCAAATCCTGCCAATCTGGGGCTGCACCACCCCCAAACTCTGTCACCCCCAAAACCCAGAGACCCCCAATCCCATTTCACCCCAAACTCTTGTCACCTCCAGTCCCATGGGACCCCAAACCCCTGACACCTCCAAACCTCGACACCCCCAAATCCGTGTCACCCCTACACCCACGTCACCGTGTACTCAGCTTCTCTTGCTCCATCCCCACCCTGCTGTGCCCCCCTGGCCAGGGGTGGGTGTTTTGGGGTGCCAGTGCCAGCCATGCTGGGGGGTGGGTGTTTTGGGGTGATTGTGCTGGGGGGTGGCTGGTTCGGGTGCCCGTGCCGGGGGTGCAGTGCCAGGGATGGCTGTTTTGGGGGGCTGTGGTGGCGGGAGATTCATTAGCAGAGGGTGGGGGGAGGTGGTTCCAGCGGCCGCCTTGATGGATGGCCAGGCCTCATCCTGTCAGCCGGGTTTTGTCTCCCGGCCGGGGGGAGGAAGGGAAGAGAAAGGGAAAGAGGAGGGGAAAGAAGCCCCTGGGGCAGGGAGGGGTACAGGGGTTGGGGTACCGAGGGAGGGGCCCCCCTCGCCTTTCCCTGGGCTGTCGTCGTGATGGATGGCCCGGCTGGGGGGCTGTGGGGCTGGGGATCCCCCTCCTCTGGGGCTGGGGGTGGCCCGAGCAGCCCCCAGAGACTGACTGGGGGCTGCACCTCCTTCCTGGCCATGCTCTGCTGCACGATGAGCCCCCCGTACCCCCCAAACGCCCTGGCTGAGCCTCCCCAGCTCATCACACCTGTGGGCACTGCCAGCCAGGGTGTCCACACTGAGCCCCCCAAAAAATAACCCCGAGGGTTTTCCCCTCTCTGATGCCTCAGTTCTTCCCTTCTCCTATTTCTGTCCCCTCCCCAGGCTCTGGAGGACCCCCCAGCTGGCTCCATCTGGGCCGTGGGCCAGCCGACCCCACACCCCTGCACAAAGCTGTCCCCCCCGGGTGACACATCGGTCCCCGGGTGTGCTGGGGCATCTGTCGCCCCGTTCTGTGCTGTTTTAACGAGGAAATTCGGAGCTCTCTCAGCAGCTGCAGTGTCTGCCCGAGGCAAAGCACAGGGAGAGCCGGGAGGGGCTCCAAGGGGCTCAGGGGAGGGTGGGGGGTGCAATCCTGAGACCCTCTGCCACCCCCAACCCCTGGGGATCTGCTGCTTCTCCCTAAAAATTGGCTGAGAGGGAGTGGAGGGGGTGAGGAGGGGGATGCAGAGCACCCTGAGCAGGGTGGCAGTGGGGAGAGGGATGGAGGGATTCAGGGATGCAAGGAGGGAGGGATGGAGGGAAGCAAAGAGGAGGGATGGGAGGATGCAGGGATGGAGGCATACAGGAAGAGATTAGGGAAGGAGGAACAGGAGGATGGAGGGATGAAGAGGAGGATGGAGGGATGAAGAGGAGGATGGAGGGATGCAGGAAAGGTGCAGGGAAGGGATGGAAGGATGTAGAGAGGGATGGAGTGATGTAGGAAGGAGGGAGGGACAAGAGGATGGAGGGAGGGATGCAGGAAAGGATGCAGGCTTGGAGGGCAGGATGAACAGAGGGATAGAGGGATGCAGGAAAAGATGGAGGAAGAGATGGAGGGAGGAACAGGGGGATGCAGGGTTGGACAGAGGGATGCGGGAAACAATGCAAGGATAACTGGGGGGACAGAGGGATAGATAGATGGATAGGGGAGAGATGCACAGGACAGACAAGGACTCCGGGGCCGGATGGTTGGGGACGGCCATGGAGCTGTTGGGGACAGCGGGAGGGGGGCGCGGGCCGCCCCGCAGATGGTGGGGCCGCGGGGCCACCCCCGCGCCGGCTCCCGGCTGCGCCCGGCAGCTAATGGAGCGAGCGGGCTGTCAGCGATGTGACGGCAGCGGGAACGCGGGGACAGATGGAGGGACCTTAATTGGTAATTAAATCCCTCCCTGGCAGGTGAGATGGAGCAGCAGCAGGGCCCCCGTGGGGGGTGGGAGGGAGGAGGCGGAGCCGCTCTCCGGCACCGCCAGAGCTGGGGAGGGGGTTGACACCCCCGGGGGCTGCAGGTCCCCATTCCCAGCCCTGTCCCATCTCTTTGTCTGGAACAAACTCAGCCCTGAGACCCTCCAGGATCGTGGATGTCCCTTCTACAGCCTGGCGAGCCGGTGGCATCACCCCAGGGTGGGGACAGCCAGAGAGGGGACAGGGACACAAGGGGGACAGGGACCTGCAGGGGACCCCAGAATTTGGAGGGGTGCTCCTTGTCTTGGACTGTGTGTTCCTGAAATCCACGTGTTCCCCGGATTAGGGTCCCCTCTGTCCATGGCCCTCTTGTCCCCCATCCATGTCCCCTCCACTCCCACATCTCAGTCCGTGTCCCCTCTTGCCACGTCCCCTCCATCCCCACCAGACACGGGGCACAGGCAGGGGGGGCAGAAACCCCACACAAGCTGCCCCCAAGCACCCAGCGGGGTGGGCCGGGGGTGTTTTGCCTTCCTGTCATCATTTCCCGGGAATGTCGGGGATAGCGGGAACAGCGATCGGTGCCGCCCGATATCTCACCCGCGATGGGACGGAGGGGACGGCGAGATTTATAACGCCCTAACGAAGCCCCAAAACCTGGGGTCGCCCACCCCGGGTGGTGACAGGGACCCGGTGGAGGAGTGCGGGGTGGGGGACACCACTGTCCCCCCCCCGGCCATCGCCCCATTGAATTCCGCATCAAAGCCCCCGCGGTGCCCTCCGCCAGCCGCGACCCCCGCGGGGGCTCTGCCCTTTGCCCCCGCCGGGCCACCGTGACCTGTGGGGCGGGCCAGGGGGCCAGGGGGGTCAGGGGCCGGGGGCCCGCGGCGGGGGGGCGTTAGTTCCAGGGATAAAGGGGCTTTATGGCCCGAGCCCCCCGTGCCGGATGCCTTCGCTATGGAGACGATGGCGGTGCTGAGCCCCCGCTGTGGGACCCCCCCCGGCATCCCCACCCTGACGGAGGGACCCTCCCCGCTCCCCGGCTCCATCCTCAGCCAGCCGCGAGTTACAGGCAGCGTTTAATTAGTCCGTTAATCACCGTTAGCGGGGTAATGAGGGGGCTCCCCGAAGCCCGGCTGTCTCTCCGCGGGGGCGGCACCGGGAGGGGGGCGATGGGGGGGATGCGGGAATGGGGGGGATGCGGGAATGTGGGGGGCGAGAGCTGGAGCCACAGCCCCCCAGGTGGATCCCAGGACCTGCCACAACTGAATCCCACGGGGCCAGGACCCCTGACAATCCCCCAAATGGATCCCGTGGGACCAGGAGCCCCCACAGCTGGGTCCCATGGGGCCAGGAGCCCCCACAGCTGGATCCCATGGGGCCAGGAGCCCCCACAGCTGGATCCCATGGGGCTAGGAGCACCCACAGCCCCCCAGGTGGATCCTATGGAGTCAAGAGCCCCCCAGATGCCCCCAAGTCCATTCCAGGTGGCCAGAAACCCCCAACAACTGGATCCTAGGGGGTCAGGAGCCCCCCAAGTGGCTCCTATGGGGCCAGGAGCCTCCAGAACCCTGGGGACAGACCTGCCCCAGCTGTGACGTGTCAGGGGGGGAGGACAAGACCCTCACACAACCCAATGACCTTTCAGAGAGGGGGTGACCAATGCGTGACGTCAGAGAGCGTGGCAGACCCCGCCCCAAAGATGCTGTGGGGGCTCCAGCGCTGCCCAACCCAGTGTGTCCCAGTACGGCCCAGCACGGCCGGGGGGGGCCATGCGGGGGGTGATTAATGGGGGCCATCGCTCACTGTCCGGAGGGGCCCGGGGCCCCCCCGCGCCGCGCTAACGAGCGGCAGGAATAATGAGCGGTGTCACTCCGCTTCTGCCGCTGATGGAAAGTCATTACAGGCGTCACCGGCGGCGACACCCGGCCATGAATCAACTGCTCTGCTATGAAATTAAAATCGAATCACCCCCCGCCGCCCCTCCCGGAGAGGGCTGTCAGCCCGGGGGGATGCGCTGCCTCCCACCAGGGCCACCCCAAGGGCAGGGCGTGGGGGGCTCTGGCATCCCCGGGATCACCCGCGGGGGTTTGGGGGCTTCTTCCCCCCTCAAAAGAAATCCAGGTGGATGGGTGGGAAAACGGCCTTTATTACCCAACATCCACCCCCCAGTGAGGCCACGGCCACCCAGCAGCACCCCAGGGGTGTGGAGGAGGGTCTGGGGGGCCAGAGCCCACCCTGCCCCTCTCGGGTGGGAGTCACAGGTTGATGCCCATCAGGTTCACCGGCCGCCCTCCGTAGCGTTTGGAGATGTCAGCCTCGATCTGCAACACAGACAGGGGGCTCAGGGCGGGCAGGGGGCAAAACGGGGGGTCCTCAGGGATGCCCCTCCCTCCCTCACCAACTTCTGGAGCTCCTTGGTCTTCTCCAGCAGCCGGTCAAGCTTGGGTTCCAAGGACCCCTGCTCTGCCAGGGCCTCCTGGCGCTTCCGGGCCATCGCCTCCTTCTTGGCCAGGAGCAGCTCTGCCTGTCTCAGCTTCTGCCTCAGCAGCTCAGTCACACGGTCCACGTACCTGGGGGGCACAGCCGGGACCCCCTCAGCACCCTGGGCATGCCAGGTGGCACCTCCATGGCAGGACATCTCCAGAGCCACCCCAGGTGCCATCCCCATGGCCGGACAACTCCAGAGTCACCCCAGGTGCCATCCCCACCCTGGGACACCTCCAGAACGGTCCCAGGTGCCATTCCCACCCTGGGGCACCTCCAGAACCCCTCCAGATGCCAACCCCAGGATACTCCACCTCCTCCTTCTCCTCCTGATCCAACCCCACCCCAGGACACCCTCACCTCCTGCTCTTACCCCCCCCACAGGCCCCCATGACCCCTCTCCATCCCACCCCTCGATGTTCCCCGGGGTGGGGGGCACCTGGGTGAGGCCAGGATCATGCAGAGGTGCTGGACACTGCGGGAGCAGAGCTGTGCCAGCAGTGCCCGGACCGTGGCCAGCTGGGAGCCCACGTGGGCACTGGTCTGGCCCTGCAGCAGGGCTGGGGCCAGCTGGAGCTGGCTCATGGCCACGATGTCAGCCTCCTCCTCCATCTCCACCAGACGCTGTGCCAGGAACAGCTCCAGCTGTGGGGACAGAGGTCACTCTGGGCTCCATCCCTGTCTCTGCTGCCACCCCACACCCACCTCCATGAGCTCCATCCCTACCCCTGCTGCCACCCCATACCCCCCTCCATGAGCTCCATCCCTGCCCCTGCTGCCACCCCACACCCACCTCCATGAGCTCATCAATGAACTGGTTCCGTGTCTCTGGGTTTTCCAGCACTGTCAGGGCATCAGAGCCACAGGCGACTCCCTCGGGCACTGGGGGGTGGGATGGGGGTGAGGGGAGCCCAGGTGGGACCCCCCACCATGGCTCAGTTTGGTCCTCACCCCCACCCCAACTCAGAATCACCCCATGGCGGGGTCAGGACCTGCCCTGTTCCTGCCCAGCACCACATCCTGCCCTCTGCTCCATCCCCAAACCCCTCCATGCACAGCCAGGGTGCCCAGGGGCACTGGGAAGGGGGACCCAGGTGTGGTGGGGGCTGCCAGGCCCCTGTGGCACCCCCAGCCCTGCTCACCCTCAGAACCAGCCTCCAGCACCGTGATCTGCACCTGCTCGGCCTCTCCATCCCCCCAGTCAATGCCATCATCCTGCTGGGACACAAAGGGCAGCTGGTGACACTGGGGGGCCAAGGACACCCCCAGGGCCCTGGAGCAGGGGCTGATCCCGGGAGGGACACCATGGAGGGCTGCCCCACCTGGGCACTGGGCTCCACCGTGATGCCCCAGTCGATCTCCTCGTCCTGAGTGCCCCCATCAGCAGCAGCTCCATCCCCCACCTGGGTGGGCTCCAGCGTGAAGTCCCCCCAGTCAATCTGCGGGGAGAAGGACCCCCAGACCCTGCTCAGACGACAGGGGGGTGCAGCTGAGCCCCAAGAACACCCAGCAGGGCACTGAGGGCTCCCTCCCAGCCCCGCCGGCACCCACCGCGTCCTCCCCGGGCGGCTCCGGCTCCTCCCGCAGCTGCGGCCGCTCCACCCGCCGCGGCTCCTGCCCCGTCCTCCACTCCAACACCGTCGTGTTCCCGCGGCTCGCCACATGCCTCAGCAGCGGCACCACCACCGTGCCAGGGCTGGGGGGACATCAGTGCTGGGACCACCCCCAATCCCCCATGGGACCCCCCAACCCCGCCCGGAGAGCCCCAGCCTGGGGGATGGCAGGGTCTGTCCCCGGGGGTTTGTCCCTCTGTCCCTGTCCCCCATGGTCTGTCCCTGTCCCCCATGGTCTGTCCCTGTCCCTCAGGGTCTGTCCCTGTCCCTCAGGGTCTCTTCCCAGGGGTTTGTCCCTCTGTCCCTGTCCCCCAGGGTCTGTCCCTGTCCCCCAGGGTCTGTCCCTGTCCCCCATGGTCTGTCCCTGTCCCTCAGGGTCTGTCCCTGTCCCGCAGGGTCTGTCCCCGGGGGTTTGTCCCTCTGTCCCTGTCCCCCA
>JAWWLZ010000058.1:3571422-3584884 GCA_035041345.1 Poliocrania exsul | reverse complement strand
CCCATCCCTGGGAGTGCCCAAGGCCAGGCTGGAGCCCCCTGGGACAGTGGGAGGTGTCCCTGCCTTGGGGTGGCACTGGATGATCCATGAGGTCTCTTCCAATCCAAACCATTCCAGGATTATAAAGTCTTAAACACGCCATTATGACTTTTATTTTCTCATTTTAGTGCTTCTAAATGCCAGCCTGTTGCAGCCCAAGGGCTCTTTGCCCTGCTCACCTCAGCTGGATTCTTTCTGCTGTGCTGATGCACCCTGGAAATGCTTTGGTTGCTTTTTATTTTCTTGTATTTGGTATTTTAGATCACTGTTGATTCCAGGGTTGACTCCGCGGGGCAGTGGCCAAACCTCCCTGGGAGCCCTCGCATTCTTGAAGCCTCCACCCCCCTGTTCAGTCACGTTTTGCCTCCTAGTGGAGATCCCTGGCACAGAAAACCAGCAGAAAATCCTCTTTGCTGTCTGTAAAGGACGAGACTATTAAAATTCAAGGGTAAAATTCAGTGTGTGCAGAAATGGCATTCGGTTTTTATTCTCTCAGCTGAATCCCAGCAGAGTCAGACACTGGTTTTGTTCCAGCCACTGCTCATTTTTACAAGCCCAAACCTCTCCAAACCAGGTTAAATAAGATGTTTGCCCAGAGCAAACATAGACAAACACGGAGTTATTACACAGCAGCCTCTCTCCAGTGCCCCAATCCTTCCCTTTACAACAGCCAATTCCACGGGAAAGGGCAGAAGGAGGCACCTCTTCATCAATAAAAGGAGTGTTTGATGTGAGTCGGGAGGTTTTTCACCTTCACAGCCCGAGGGGAAGAGCTGAAGAGCAGCACAAAGGAAATTACTGCCCATCTCTGTTCCACCCACACCCAAGGTGAGAATAAAATAAACCCCAAATCCATGAAAATACTGGGATTAATCATCCAGAGCCCCTCTGCAAGAGGGGGGAAACGAGAGGGTTGTGTTTCTCAGCATCACCTGGGCTTTTTCCAGTGAGACTGGTAATAAAAGAATATGAATTTCAATAATAAATGCTCCAGTCCTGCCCCAACAGAGCAGTGGGAAAGCAGGTGCTGCTGCAAATCCAGCCTGTTTTCCAGGCTCTCCCAGCAGGGAAATGCCAAAAAAGGAGCCCAGGGCAAGGACCCAGAAGCTGGCACAGAACAGGGGACACCATTCCACAGGACCTGTCCTGGAGGAGAGGAGGGGGACAGGAAAGGGGATAAAAAGCATCCTGACAACGTGTGTTCTCTGCATACTTTTATTAATAAAATAGACGATTTACAGCATGATCAGTGGACAGTGTGCTCAGAGAATTCTCCAGCTGGGTGTTGTGACAGCACAGGCAGGGGCTGGGGTTGGGGAGGGCAGAGCAAACCTCGGCTGACAATGCTACCAACAACCCCAAAGCCTTTCCCAAGCCAAGTTTGAGCCATCCCAGCAGGTCCCAGGGGAGTGTTGTTGTACTGGAGTATTGCTCTAGGTGAGTCCACCTGGTCACTCTGTGCCTTCCTCACGTGCCCATGGCCTGGATCTGTGCCAAGAACCATCTCAGAGCATCCCTGGGGACAGGGACAGCTCCTCAATGCCCCCACCTCATCCTCCCAAACCAGCATCATTAACCCACACCCTGCAGGAAACTCAAATCAATTTTACCAGCTCTGATGCAAAACCATCAAATCACCTCCTCACCCTCCTGATAAGATAAAGAACAAACCTTGGCCCTGAGCCTGTAAACACCTGTACACATGAGTAATGTTACTCAACGAGTTGTTTCCTTAACTATTACTAAGTCTGGTCGTTGGAGTAAAATTAGTCACGTGCAGGAGTTTATTCACCCAGTGGAAAACAGCTGCTGTCCCTGGGGCAGGTGAACTGTTTTTACAAGGCTGACAGGTGAGAAAAAAGGTTAAAATCCTTACAAAGGCTCATGGTCAGTCATGCATGGCACAAGACAAATATTGTATTTAAGAGAACCAGATTAATAAATATTAGAATTTTTACATTTTCAAACCACTGCACAAGGACTTAGAGAAATTAAAGAGTGATTTCAAGAGTAGTCTTGTTAACAACCTCTAAGTTAACAACCTCTAATCCAGCCAGAATTTTACAGCAGAAACAGTATCTCAGTTGATCAAATCATAAAGGCATTTTAATAACTACCTCTATCTAAGCCACAGAAATAATTAAATATATTTCAGGTAATTGAAAAGTGAAAATTATCCCAGTCAAGGCAAGTTCACTACGACTTTAAACCACTGAACATTTCCATGAGGGATGAGTAAAACCCACAAGCACAACCAGCAAAAATACCTGGAGGTAAAAACTCATGAGCCTCATAAAGCATCAGGATCTGGTTCATCTTTGGATAAGCCTCATGTGCTGAAGAGTTTGTCTCTCACACCACTATGAACAGATTTCATGCAGCTTCTGCATCCACGTGTTGGCACCGTCGCACCCGTGAATGTTTCTCTAAGTGCAGGAACTTTGCAAAGCCAAAAAGCAACACTGGCATGGTTAAAATGACATTTCCACTCAGTTACAGCAATAAAATACAGAAGATGGAGCAGCAGAATGCAGTGCAGTCATTACCTACAGTGCAGTCATTACCTACGAACCACGTGGTGCTGCTACTACAGAACATCCCATGCCCACGAGCTCAGACTGTTCCTTACAAAGCCAGGGGGACTCGGTGCTTTAAACAAGGCATTGAAGGTATTTTGTCCTAAAACAAGGCAGCAAAAAACCCAGGACAAAACTAAACATTAAGACATCAGTCCCATAAAATGGATTTTAAAACCTGAAGATTCTGTTCTTGTTCAGTTTAAAAAAAGAGCCTTGGAGGACACTGGAAGAGGAGCTGAGGGCTCGGAGCAAACACCTGACAGCAGTTGGTGGTGCTGGGATGGAGGTGGTCACACACTGGTTGGTGTTCTGGTCACTCAGGAGTGAATGCAGGTACCTGTGAAATCCCTCCCTCTCTTCATTCCCAGGAAAAATAATTAATACTGGTTAAAATCATTACAAAAAACATCATTTTATTTTCATGCATCTAAGGTAAAACACAGAGTATTTGTATAAAGAGGTAGATTAAAAAAAAAAAAAAGAAAACAGATTCTCCATTCTTTGTCACTTTTATTCAGTAGTTTGTTTTTTTTTTTAACCTTATTTTCTTTTTTTTTTGGTGCCAGACATGGCAAGGAGTGATTACAGTCAACTGTTTATTAAAACATTTGTTGCAACACAGCCCCCCTTTACCACTGACCCCAAACGGACCCACGTTATGTGCTTTATTTTGTTTTCTCTATACACCACCACCAAGGCGAGGTGGAGGGGACCAAGGGGAGGGGGAGTCCAGGAGGCCAGAAGGAGGAGGAATGCTACAAGCCACAGCAAGAATGAGCTGTATTTAATAAAAAAAGGGGGCCACGAATGATACAGTAATGAGGTTACACAATTAAATCCCATAGCATGATTGAAGGCTTTCCCTGTGTCTGACGTCATCACAATGGAAGGCATAAAAAGTGGAGTAAACCGATGTTGATACAGTCCAGTCTAGTCCATTAGGCAAGATGGTGCAAGTAGTCATTTAAATTAAAAAGTGCCCTATCCTCACCTAAATGGCTAGCAGGCATGGAGACAACAGAGCCACAGAGCCTTCTCCATGGAGCTATAAAAGTGTGTTGTCATATGGCACATTTTAGACACTGGAAAGGGGTGCCATACTGGACCTCACTCGCTTTCGTTACAGGTACAAATGCTAGATTCAACTATTTCAACTATGCAGGAAGTGACTCTTCAGGTAGGAATGCCAACCCTAATTCATCTTGTCTTGAAATATATACAAGTTGTTTGTGGTGGCTACGGCGATGATGTTCTCCTTGGGGTGCCAGGCCGTGTGCAGGATCTTCTTGTTGAAGTCCAAGCTGTCGACGCTGATCTCGTCCTTCTTCCTCTTGCCGCTGGCGCAAACCTTGCGCGGCTTCAGCACCGTGCGCGGCTTGTTGTTCTCGCGCGACGCCTCCAGCGTCACGTCCCGCTTGGAGTTCCTGTCGAACATCCTGAAGAAGTTGTTGTAGGAGCCCGTCATGACGATGCTGTGGGGAGGGAGGGACAGAGGGAGGGCAGGTCAGTGGCGGCTCCTGCCTCGGGTCACGCCCCAGGGACAGGCGGGGAGGAGGAACAGCCACCCCCACCCCAGACCTGCCACAGCCACAGGGAACGTTCTAATGCACAACTTCACTTCTGTTCCCTGTGTTTTATAGTTATTGCTGTGTATTATCTTATATATAATACACACCATACAATTAAAAATAATATTAAAATTATATATAACTACAGATAATTAAAATATTTGACATTATATATGAGTATGTATTTATATATTGTTCTCATTACATTATCTTATTATCAATATTAAATATTAGTCTATATTATACATGTAATACAAATTACAAATCCATTGTATGTAATACATACGATCATATATTTTTATATACATTCTATGTTATATTATGATTTCATAGACACTGTTATATTATGATTTCATAGACACTCTGTTATATTATGATTTCATAGATACTCTGTTATATTATGATTTCATAGACACTCTGTTATATTATGATTTCATAGACATTCTATGTTATATTATGATTTCATAGACACTATGTTATGATTTCATAGACACTGTTATATTATGATTTCATACTCTGTTATATTATGATTTCATAGACACTGTTATATTATGATTTCATAGACACTCTATGTTATATTATGATTTCACAGACACTCTGTTATATTATGATTTCATAGACACTCTGTGTTATATTATGATTTCCTACTGTTATATTATGATTTTATAGACAATCTATGTTATATTATGATTTTATAGATACTATGTTATGATTTTATAGATATTCTATGTTAAATTATGATTTCACAGACACTCTATGTTATGATTTCACAGACACTCTATGTTATGTTATGATTTTATAGACACTCTATGTTATGTTATGATTTTATAGACATTCTATATTATGATTTTATAGACATTCTAAGTTATATTATGATTTTTATCTTTTATAACACACAATTTTAAATTATATTTCCTTTATATTTAACACTGCCTGTTTTAAGAACAACTTGGCAAGATGTTCAGTGCCATACAGAGAGGAACCCCACTTGCCTGTCCAATCCATTCCAACAGCACTCGAACTTGTCAAAAATGCAATCGTTCTCATACAGTGAGCAGAGTTTACTCCTGAGGTATTCATGCACCTGCAAGAGAGGGGGGACACACCAGTGAGTGCTGGGCTTACACACCTGGAAATAACCTGCCCAGAGTCTGCTCCAGCAGCAGGGAAGGGCCTGAGGCTGCTCACAAGGGCTCTTTCTAATAAAAACATAGAGCAGGCCAGCAGTTTGCAGTGGCAGCTAAAACCAGTTTCTGCAAAGGAAATGTTTCACCTCCCGTTTTGTCCAGGAAATAACAGAGAATATGAAGTCAGTTCAAGGCTTGTCATGGCTGGAGATCACCCCTCCTCATTCCCACTGTGTAAGGGGGAGGCTTTTCCAGCCCCAAAAATGACCCTGCAAGTACCAAGACCCTTCAGCAGGAGTGGGACCCCCCCCCCAGATCTCAAGGATGCTCTGCCTGGATCTACAGACAAAAATGGAACTTGGCCACATCAAAACCATCAGTAAAGACTCAGCCTCTTTCAAGGTTTTCATTCCCAGCCTATGTGATTTTCACCCAATACCTGGTATGTTTCCACAGGTCTATTTTCCATATTTAAATCCCAGATCTTCACTGACAGATAATCTCTAGTCATCATATATCGACCACTATGGCTAAATTTGACATCAGATATGGAAGAGATGATTTCAGAGAAAAATGATCTGTTGCTAGGATCTTCTGGTTCTTCAAACACTGTAAAAATAAGACAGGCATTTCAAGACTAAGTTTGTGTGTCTTCAATTCAAGATACACCCAAATTAGATTAACATTTTCTCAACAAGCTTTCCACATTGGGCTACTCTGTGTTATATAAAACAGCTTTCAAGGAGAAACTCATACTCTGAAATTCATTTTACACATCAAGGTCAGGTTCTAAATAAGTGAATTACTTGCTGATATGTGAAATCTACAGTCATTTGTGTAAGATTTCCAGCATCAACACAGACCAAATGGTATTTGACTCTGAAGTGTGGAGAAAGCCATTCCCAGTGTGTGTGTACACAGACTCCCCAGCTGAAGCTGCTACTCATTTTACTCACTGCTTGGGAAAATATGAATCTATATTTAAGATTTATTCACAGAATCACAGAAACAACTGGGTTGGAGAAGACCTCTGAGATCATCAAGTCCAACCTTTGACCCAACACCACCTGCTGGACCACAGCACCGAGTGCCACATCCAGTCTTTTATAAACACCTCCAGGGACGGTGAAGGGGTTTGATTTTAGGCTTTAGGTCTCTTCAATATAGAAATGCAACACAAACACACACACCCCCAAACACACACACAGAGACATGCACAGACACGCGCGCAGACACACATGCACAGACACGCACGTGCGCACATGCACATGCGTGCACACACAGACACACATGCACAGACACGCACGTGCGCACATGCGTGCACACACAGACACACATGCACAGACACGCGCACAGACACACATGCACAGACACACGCACGTGCGCACATGCACATGCGTGCACACACACACACAGACATGCACAGACACGCGCACAGACACACATGCACAGACACGCACGTGTGCACATGCACATGCGTGCACACACAGACACACATGCGTGCACACATGCACAAGCGTACGCACAAGTGCGCGCATGAACACAGAGACACACAGAGACAGAGACAGAGAGACACACACGCACACAGACACACACAGACACACACACAGACACGCACGCACAGACACGCACAGACACAGACACGCACACACACAGGACACAGACACACAGACACGCACACACAGACACGCACACACAGACACGCACACACAGACACGCACACACAGACGCACACACAGACGCACAGACACGCACACACAGACACGCACACACAGACAGACACACAGACACAGACACACAGACACAGACACACAGACACAGACACACAGACACGCACACACAGACACACAGACACAGACACACAGACACATAGACACGCACACACAGACAGACACACAGACACAGACACACAGACACAGACACACAGACAGACACACAGACACGCACACACAGACACGCACACACAGACACGCACACACAGACACGCACACACAGACACGCACACACACAGACACGCACACGCAGACAGACACACAGACACGCACACACACAGACACGCAGACACGCACACACACAGACACGCACACACACAGACACGCACACACACAGACACGCACACACACAGACACGCACACGCAGACACGCAGACACACAGACACGCAGACACACAGACACGCACACACAGACACGCACACACAGACACACACACACACATCAGTGCCAATATCCTCTCAGAGTACACTCGTTTCAGGCCCTGTCAGCCTGCAGGGGACAGGCAGGAGCAGCACTCACACTTGGAGTGTCTGTCGCAGAGCGCTGACGCCCTCATGTCACAGAGCCGGATGGTGCCTTTGCTGCTGCTGTAGACGAAGGTGCTGCAGCTGTTGGGGTGGAACTCGGCCGCTGTGATCACCTCTGTCAGCTCCTCCATGTTGGCAGGCTTGATGTCCACGATGTCTGCAGCAGCTCGTTAAGGAATCTGCTCTGCTTTTCACTTCTCACAAGGTGTTTTCCAGCTTTAAATGCATTCTGAAATGTTATTTCAAGCCAGGCACCAACTGGGTAAAAGTTAAAATCAAGTCACACAATTTGTCTAAAAAGCAAGATGGGAACATCACGTTCTGTATCACTTGGAAGTTAATTCTTACAACAGCAAAAACCTGCTTCGTTTTTGCTCCACTTCAGCACTAATTAGTCCTATGCTACAGATCATCACCCAAGTTTTTCATACAGACCTTTATTTTGCTTAAATTCTAATTACTAATTAAATTCTAATTATTACTACATTATAAAATGTAATTTTGTATTAAAATTTTTGTATTTTATTTGTATTAAAAACCTGGCACAGGGTGCCCAGAGGAGCTGTGGTTGCCCCATCCCTGGGAGTGTCCAAGGCCAGGCTGGAACACCCTGGGACAGTGGGAGGTGTCCCTGCCCAGGGCAGGGGTGGCACTGGGTGATCTCAAAGGTCTCTTCCAAACCAAACCATTCCATGATTCCATGTGCTGGTTTAGATGGGATATTGGGAAGAAATCCTTCCATGGGAGGGTGGGGAAGGATGGGGTGGAATTCCCATTGAAGCTGTGGCTGCTCCAGACCGGGGAGTGCCCAAGGCCAGGCTGGACCAACCTGGGACAGTGGGAGGTGTCCCTGCCCGGGGCAGGAGGTGGAATGGGATGATCTTGAAGGTCCCTTCCAACCCACACCATTCCACGACTTCTCAAGCTCTCCAAAAGTAAAAGCCTCTCCAATTACTAAGGAGAAATATTGTGGAGAAAACACAATATACAAACCCACTTGTCACAAAAGGAAATACAAATCCAGCATTTTCCTGCTCCCATGACACACCCCTGTGGCAAAGGATACTGAAACTCCTGTCTGTGATCTCCAGGTGCCAGAGGTTGATCCGCAGGTCGTCTGCAGACAGGTACGTTTCGTAGTCGCTGTTGATGGAGATGGAGTTGATGTGGTACGTGTGGGCATTGGCAAATATCCTCCGAGGGCTGGCCTCCACCATGAGGTCCATGGGCCTGAACACTGGCACCTGCAACACACAGCAAGGTGAGCTGGAGATGCAGCCAGCAAACACTGAGGTTTGCAGTCATGAGTACAAACACAGAGGCACAACGAGCTGCTGAAATTGCTCAAAAGCATCTCAGGATTCAATATTTCTGCCAAGTGGAATCACAGGCAGGTTAAGGATCTGATGGGGCAGTTACTGGTCTGTACTGGGCAGGGAGGGAAGGAAAGACCTGGCTGTGCTGACTCAGAGTGAGCTACTTACCCGTAGTGTTGTAACTGTAGTAGGATCCCTATACCGTCCATCTTCCTCTTTTAAATTATAACCCTCTGGTCTTTTGTCCCTTTCACTGATTTTCCATAACTTTATTGTTTTATCTGAAATGAAACACCACAGTTTAAAATGGGAGCTGTGGCAGAGACACCAGTTGTCAGGGCTGATGCCTTCCAACAAGACAAGGCCGCCCACGTGCACCAAAAAAGACAAAAAAGCTGCTTGGGGGAAAACAAGACAAGATAAAAAGCATTAAAAAACCTCCTCCACAGTTTGTTCTTTTTATACAAGTTAGAGCAAGTTTTAGTTAGGACAGGGGTTGTTATGAATAATGTAAGCCCTGACACATAGGGAGGAACTGAAGGGTGCTGGGGGAAGCTCCTGAGCTGTAAAACAACCAAATCTCAAATCCCCCTCCCATCCTGTGCCCAGGAAACCACAACCCAAATATTTCCATTTAAACCCAGCTTTTGGGAAGTGGAGAGGGTGAGACCAAATCCTAACAGCAAACCTCTGTAACAACACATAACCATGAAAAATAAAGTCATAACTTACCATTTGTAGACAATAAAAACTGAGCAGCATTTTTCTGGGGTAACCACCTAATTTTGTTGATCTTCTCTTCAATTTCTAAACTTTTCAAGTAGTCAAACTCTGGTTCATGGCTTTGAAAGGTACTGTAAACATTGTATTCTCCCCTACTGTGAGACTGGGTTTTGTTCTAAAAAGAGAATTAAATGATCAAGTTATGAATGCAATGGACAGAATATGCTTTGCAAGTCTGCTGGGAAACAACTTCATTTATTTTAACAAGTCTGTAGAATAGACAAATACAGGAAAATCTCTTTTGCAAAAACTTGATTAAAGCTTCTACTATTTTGGCTCAGAAAACATCAGAGAAGAAACAGCTATTGCAGCAACTTCTTCAGAGAATCACAGACTATTCTGAGCTGGAAGGGACCCACAAGGATCACTGAGTCCAACTGATCCCTAAAGCTTCCAGAAATTCCCCCAAGCCACGTGAATTTTATCTCCAGCAAGTTCTCATATTAACTCCAAGCAGCTGAATGTAAGAACTGATATTCTGCCTAAACATTTTCTTTAAAAAAAAATAAAAAAATCAAAAGCTTTTGTCATTGTCTCATCTTTACTTCTTCCACCTTTGCTTTTTCCAGGAGAATATTCCCTCCCTACTACCCAGACACACAAATGGCAGATCCCCTCAGTGAGTATGTTCAGCTTTGCAGGCACTTTGGAAATCCCACATGGCACCTCTAAATTTGTACCAGCAGCTCCACTATTCTGGTTATAAACCACATTCCCTGAGAGCTTCCAAACTGCTTCAGAAGCTTTTTCTTCCTCATTTTGAAGGGAGAAAACCTCAACACCTCTGCTGAATATCTCTGACTTTGGAGCCAGCCCTGCAGTTTTGCCTGTTCAGGGTGGGAGTGTTTGGAAAACTGAAACACCTCCAGACTTGCACGGCTGCCCCTTCCCAAAGTGTTTTGGGCACTGAACCTGAAATTCCCTCCCAGGGATGACAGAACTGGAGCCATTTCTGACACCCTGCTCACCACCTGCACCTGAAATGGTTTCAGGCTGAATTCTGGGATTTATTCCTGTCCCACCCACTCCAGGGATTGCACCATCAGATGCCTTTGCTGTGATAGATGTTCTTGACTGGGGACTTTGCTCCTTCCTCCTCCTGTGTCTCATGCCCTCTGCTCCTCTCAACTCTCACCAAAACACACCTGATACAACCCTTGCTGGCCCACATTTGTCACATTCCTTGCATCATTTTCTTGTGCTTCATCCCCTCACACCGAGAGCTGTCAGGAATTCTTACACTTCAAAACGAGCTGGGGAGGGGAGGGCAGAGTGGACAAAATGCTTGGAAATCAACTCTGGCACAAGGATTCTGTGCCACACCTCTCCCTTACAGGCTTTCCCACCCTGGAGAACGGAAGGGACTTTGTTCCAAGCCTGGGTTAGAACTCACAAGTGAAGCTGGGTCACTGCATGCCAAGGAAATCCATTGTGCTGTAGGAAATGCCTTAGGAAATTCAGGGAACTTTCCTTCAATTCCATACTTACCATAGGATTGAGGCTTAAACAGTGTGTAATCTACTAAAACTCTGCAGGAGCAGAATAATAAATAAACCAAATAATACAAGAAACCCATCCTTGGGATAAAAGCAAAATTTAAACTCTAAATCTCGTGGTGCTCAAATAAAAATAAAAAAATATATCAAGCCAAGCAGAGGTGTTGGCCCAAGTGGGTGATGTTAAATTCCCATTTAGGTAATTAGAGGCTGCCCACGCAGATTCCTGCTGGGTTTCTGGGAGATCCACCTTCATTTCCTGCCTGTGCTGCTGTGATGTCACTGCCTGCCACATTCCAGCCCGGAGGTGGCAGCAGTTTGGCACTGGGTGAAGTCACACAGGTTGGGACAGCTCTGTGCTGTGGCACTGCTGCTCTGCCTGCAGGTGTGGCCTGCAAAGCTCTGGAATGTGGCATGGCAGAAGGGGGCACAGAAATCCAGAATTTCACATACCAAACCTGCTTCAGACAGGTGTGTGTAGGGCATAACTAACCACTAATGCACCAGGGAATCAAGGTCCACTGTTCATTCCTTAAACACCCAAAAGTCAAATTATGCCAAAATCAATCCAGGGCAATTTAATTTTCCAACTCAGGTGGCTCTTCCTGCACCTGGATCCCAGATCATGAAGATGTGAGCATCAAAAAACAAGGAGTCACTTCATCACAGCTCACCTGAGAACAGGCAAGGAGCTACTGCAGCTTTAAAGGATTCTTAAAGGAATTGGGGTAAAACCCAAGAGCTAAAAAAATAATAAAACAAAACAGAAAGAAAACAAAAAGGCAGAAAATGCCTGAGGAGGTGGTGCCAGAGGAGCTGGGCAGAGGCTGGGCAGCCCCACTAGATGTCACCACTGACTGGGGGGATTTGCTGGCACAGGAAGGTCCATGTCCCACACCAGCACAGACCAGTTTGTTCTGGGCAGTTCCTGGGTTTGGGATCTTCAGCATTGAGACAGAATGAAGGACTAAGGGAAAAGTAACTGTGACATTTCCAGGCACTGAGGGGACAGCTCCCTGAAATATCCTGGATTATCCTCTCCCTGGAACACATTCTGACCAAAACAACTTCCAACTACAGCCTTAGTTAAAAGTCAGGCACTCCAGCTCAGCCTCCCACCTCTATCATGGGATTAAAGCCCAATAAAAAGGATAAAATGAGATCCCTTTGCTGCTACCACAGTTCTGTGATTTCACCTGACTGATACCAGGATGGAAAAGGACATCTGAGGTCAGTCACACACTGGCTTAAGGGCAACTTCTGAACTTCCCCAGCTACAGAGAAATGTGAAATCACCAGCACAGCCAGGCAGAGTCACTGTAAGGACCAGCTCCCTCAGGGTCTGTTGTGTCCTACTCCCACTCTGGCTTTTCACTTTAAACATTCTTTAGACCACATTAAGAGTGTTTAAAGTAACTTCTCTCAGTGTCATGAAGTTCTCATTGATTTCTTCACTCTTAAATTGCATTATTTTAATCAATTCTAAATAGGCATGCACTTTGTGAAAAGGTTTTTATGAAAATATGTTCCTTTTTAAAGAAAAGGGAATGGGTGGGATCACCACATTTGTGGTGTAAGCAAACAGCACTCACCTCCTGCTCCTGCTGAAAGATGACAACTCTCCCTCCCTTGTCTCCTGTTGCTAACAACTCTCCAGAATGGTTAAATTCTACTGTAGAAATTATATCCGCTGCAGGAAAACAAAAACAAACCCCACAATTGAATCATTCTACCAGGTGATGAGAAAATTATGGTAAAAATTCATATTTTAGCTTAAGGATATTTATATTACAAAATGCAAACAGTTCTCTAATTTCTGAAGGATTCTTTCAGCCCTCCAGGATCACAAGGAGGATCCTCAGCCCAACGAGGAGCATCCTCAGCCCCACAAAGGGCATCTCCAGCCCCACCAAAGGAGCATCCCCAGCCCCACAAGGGGCGTCCCCAGCCCCACCAAAGGAGCATCTCCAGCCCCACAAGGGGCGTCCCCAGCCCCACCAAAGGGGCGTCCCCGGCCCCACCAAAGGGGCGTCCCCGGCCCCACCAAAGGGGCGTCCCCAGCCCCACCAAAGGAGCGTCCCCAGCCCCACAAGGGGCGTCCCCAGCCCCACCAAAGGGGCGTCCCCAGCCCCACCAAAGGGGCGTCCCCAGCCCCACAAGGGGCGTCCCCAGCCCCACCAAAGGAGCGTCCCCAGCCCCACCAAAGGAGCGTCCCCAGCCCCACAAGGGGCGTCCCCAGCCCCACCAAAGGGGC
>JAWWLZ010000058.1:3516537-3530847 GCA_035041345.1 Poliocrania exsul | reverse complement strand
CTGGAGTTGGCCCAAGGGTTGGACTTGATGATCTCAGAGGGCTTTTCCAACCCAATCCATTCTATGATTCTGTGATACTGAGTTTTCCCTGCATCTTGCTTTATTGAAAGAATGTAGAAACAGATTAGATTATATTTTTTGTGTGTTTTTTATTAGTTTACATTACCAGATGCTTTAAAGGATGACACAGGAAACTTTGCAATAGTCAGTGTTTTGATTATTGATTTTGATCATCTCATTCCCAAGAGATCTTCCTGATCCTTCTGTGCTCCCCTGCCCTTTCCTGCCATTTGGGCAAAACTGGCAAACCTGGAATTAAACACAATTTGAATATTTGTATCAAAGTAATTTTATATCCCTGCCACTTGGGAGCACCCAAATTTCAATGTTAGGCTGGAAGAACTGCAGAAATCAGCAGGTGTTTGCAATTCTTATATTTTTTTTAAACCCTTTAAAAAATCAGGGGTTTATCCTGCAAGTTGTTTAAGGTTTACTGACTTCTGAGCAGGGAAAGTGTCCCCGTGGCATCACTTCAGAATGACTATTCATGTAATTAAAGTGAGACACCTGTTTAAGACAGAGCTGCATTCAGTGAGTCAAGAAATAGAAATGAGGCCCTGAGTGTCCAGATGTTTGAGCAGGAGGGTTAAGCACGTCTGTATTGTCAGTTCTTGTAAGGCCACTTGAGTGACTAAAACAGGTTAAGTGTCAGTATAATGATGTTTGTGATGCTGGGGACCGCTTTTATTTGGCTGATATGTTAATAAATGAATTTAATCCTGATCTCCAGTATGTCTGAATTTCTCCAATTGCTTGTGGAAACTGAGACAGACCTGGAGCTAAAAGGGCTGTTCTAACCTAAACCTCTTCCTGCTGAATATTTGAGTTTGTATTCAAAGACATATTGAAAAGTTGCCTTTGATTGCTTTCCATAAAGTGCAAAGTGAGAGAGAGGATCCCAGCACAAATATCCACCCCTTAAAGTACTTTTCCTGAGTGTGGTTGTTGCCTCAACCCTCCATGTGGTTACAAAAACAAACTGCAGAGCTCCAGCTTCTCAAATCTGCATTAGAAAATAAAATGGAACATGCACTCCCCACGGGAAAATATTCTTTGCTAACGTGTTCCAAAAGCTGTGCGAGGCAAAAGGCAGTAAAAGTATCTTTTAAAAGAAAAAAAAAAAAAAAGTTGGTTATAAACCCCAGCAGATGTGATTTTCTGTTCTGGAGGGAAAAAAAAAAGCACCTTCTTATTGGAATGAACAGGAGACTCCAAAGAGGATCTGATGGATACAATATTTTCTCTCTTTTGGGAAAGAGGAGGTGGAGAAGAAGTTATTAAATGTTTGCTTATGCATTTGTGAGTTTGAAAGCATTCCTTTGTTCACTGCTCATGAGTGGGATCTGTAGAATCCCTGAAATTCAGCTTTTAAGGGCTGATGAGTTTCAGAGCTGCCTCCAGTAAATAATGTCTTTATGATGCCAGAGGGAAGGGGGAGAGAAGGAGGCAGAGACCAGGTAGAGCTCATGATTTTACAGCTATAAAACCCTATTTCTGTTTATTTGCTGATGGGGGAGGGTGGTCTGGGATGAGCATCAATTCTTTCATACTTTGGGGTTCAATTTTTTCAATCAGGTGGGGGATTTCTTTTCTGAGACAACCTGTGAGTTGGCTCCATAAAACCAAACTCACAATAAACACAACCAAAAGCCCTTCAGCGCTTTAGTCCTTGCTTTGCACTTTGTTCCAAACTCGATTTGCCTGCGGGATTTCCTTGTTGGGCACCCGAAGTGCTTTGAGCCCCTGCTGTTAAAAGCGTTTTAAAGAAGCCCTTACGTGATGTACGTTCTTAATTTAGTTAAAGAAATAAGAGAGAGTCTTGTGAATCCAGAGCAATCTTGTGAATCCAGAGCAGTCCTGTGGATCCAGAGCAATCTTGTGAGTCCAAAGCAATCTTGTGGATCCAAAGCAATCTTGTGGATCCAGAGCAGTCCTGTGGATCCAAAGCAATCGTGTGAATCCAGAGCAGTCCTGTGGATCCAAAGCAATCCTGTGAATCCAGAGCAGTCCTGTGGATCCAGAGCAATCTTGTGAATCCAAAGCAATCTTGTGAATCCAAAGCAATCTTGTGAACCCAGAGCAATCTTGTGAATCCAGAGCAGTCTCGTGAATCCAGAGCGAGTAAAGCTTTTATTGATGCTTCTCTTCAAAGTTATTTTCGGGCACTCCTTTGTTTTGTCGAATCCCGTTTTGCCGCCGAAAGTGGGACTGATGTGCCCCTGATTTAAAGCTTGAAGCTTTTAACAGCTTAAAGGAACGCTTCTAACAGGCACATTTATTTACCCTGTACAGGTGTACTGGAAAAATGAACCTTCCAGTGAGATTAGTGGGTAAAAAGGGAAAGATTAGTTATCCTTCTCTAGTCTGACACTGATCATTTTAGCTTGCAATTCGTTCCCCTGAGACACCTGAAGGTTGGTGAATTCTCATGAAGGGAAAGGAACAAGAATTAAATGCTGCCTTTTCCGTGTCGTCTTTAGGCGCAGTTTAACTTTTTCACTGACATTTCCCCCCTTAAACGTGAGAGGAAACAATAATAGTTTAAGGTTATGCTTTTAAATGGCTTAAGTATTATCTTCTCCACGCGTTTTTTCCTGCTGGGAGTTGCAGAGCTGAGCCGAGGAGTGAAAGTTGACTCTGGTGTATGAAACGACGCTGTTAAAAACCTGCTAACAAAGACGAGCATCTCCTCACCACGCCAAAACTGCCTCACCTGTCATTTTGACCCCGGCATGTGGAAACGGGCGAGGGGAATCGCTCTCCTTCCACAAAGAAATCATCAGCGCTCACCGAACAGGTTGCTTTAAAAAAAATAATTATTAATTTTATTTTTTTTTAGTCAAGAGGAAGAAAATCGCTTGGAGCCCTTCACAGAATGAACCCCCGAAAGTTGTGGGGCGGCCGGGAGGGAGCCCCAAGCCCGGGGGGTTCGGGGGATGCCCGATCCGACCCCAGGCAGGGGCTCTGAGGCTGCCCCGCCGCTCGCACCGCAGGGACCCGCAGAGTGGGATCCGCTCCCGGTTCCGGAGCCCCTTCCCCAAACCTTCGGCTCCCGTTTATAGCTGGAATTGCATTCACGACACAGAAGCTGCGCCGCTGGAGGTTCCCTCCTCTTTGCCGGGGTGTCCTCGCTGGGCTAGAAGGGGTTTTTTTCACCATCCATCCCATCTCTCCCGGAGTTCCGAGGTGCCTTTTCCTGCCACTGGATCCCCCTCCCTGCTCCGAACCGCGGAACCTTCCCAAGTGCAAATCCCAGTTTATCGGCGGTCGCACCGATAGAAACGCTTCTTTTACCGAGCGAATTTACAGCTGAAGAGCGCGAGAGAGGCGCTTTTCACTTTGTTTAAATACAATTTCAGCTTGAAATGCCGGAGTCTGTAATTTCAGAAGTATTTCAGAAGTATTTTGGGAGTCCCGTCCTGTCGCGGCGTATCCTAATGGAGAGAAACTTTGTTGGGAGGGAGCAAATAATGCCCCTGAAAGCTCTTCCTCTCCCCGGAGCGATGGGACGGCGGGGCCGGGATCTTGGTGCAGCCCCGTCGGAGCTCACAAAGCCCCCCGGGGTGGTGGGGAGGGCACCCCAGGGCAGGAGTCCCTGCTGGGATCCCCATCCCACGATAGTGGGGAGGGCACCCCAGGGCCGATAGGCCCCTCTGGGATCCCCATCCGCGTCCCCGGGATGGTGGAGAGGGCACCCCAGGGCTGACTGTCCTCACTGAAATCCCCCTCCCCATCCCCGGGGTGGTGGGGAGGGCACCCCAGGGCAGGAGTCCCCGCTGGGATCCCCATCCCGGGATGGTGGGGAGGGCATCCCAGGGCCGATAGACCCCTCTGGGATCCTCGGGGTGGTGGGGAGGGCACCCCAAGACCGACAGATCCCATCCCCAGGATGGTGGGGAGGGCACCCCAGGGCAGGAGAGGGCGAACCTCTGCCTTTTTCTGTCGCTGAAGTGCGGAATTGCCGTGGCAGCTGTTTGGGGCGAGGCGAGCGCATCCCCTCTGACCCGCGCCCTGCCCTCTGCCCCGCCACCAACCTCTCGGAGCGGGGGTCCCCCGGGGCACGGCACACGAGCCCCCTTTGTTCCCGGCCCTGGTACCGTCCCGGGGGGCTGGAGCTGAACGAGCGGTGGCGGCGGGTCCGACCTTGCAGGGACAGGCTCGGCTTTATCCCCCAGGAGCGAGAATTTGGTTCTTAGGGAACGTTCTCTCCTTGTGGATTCATCGGGCAAGGTTACACCGAGTGGGAATTCCGCCCCCTCCCCTTCCGCCCCTGCCCCAGGTTTAGGAATAAACGCAGGAAAGGTCGGAGTGGCATTGCCAAAACTGATCGTAGGACAAAGAGGGGGGTTTTATTCTAATAAATGTACCCACACCTAGAGCGAAATGGTAAAAAAATTAATCATAATATAACCATAATACGCCTTCTCCTTGCCTGTACGTTTATATCATAGGCTCTGGTTTTTTCATTGTTTTTTAATATATCATACCCAGTTTGGGCTTTTTAATACTGAGAAATGGCATCTCAAAGATGTTGAGATCGTATCTTCAAAGATTGGCCTCCGCTTTTACAGCACCTTCAAACTGCTGCTGCTTTTCTCGAACGCTAAAAGAACGCCAGGCTCGCCTTTTGCTAACCTGGCAAAATCACTCCCTGCATATTTATCAATTTGGGGAGGTGGGCGAGCATGGCAAATTTCCTTCAACAAAGATTGGGGGAGATGTATTAGTTCATCCAATACCATGTCTGTCACTTGTGTAGACAGAATAAATCGGAGTCCCGGCTTTGCCCTCAATCGTGCCTGAATTAAGGATACATTTTTATGAAAGTTTTATGGGAAGGTTTTAATTTGCGATTCTTTTTGGAGAGAACGGTGGGAAACTCCCTGAAAATAATCTCGTATTTTAATAGGTGGCTTTTTGAAACTCGGATGAAAGGAGTTGGAAATTATTGTGAAATGGAAATTATACTTCTATCCCGTAAAAAAAAATAAAAATAAAGCAGGTTAAAGAGAGGAGCTGCACATAATGAGTCAAGGAAATCCTTGCGCTGTCCCTTTAACTACCGAACATCTGATTCCCTCATCTGGCAGATGGTCTCTGAGCACAGATTTGCATTCATTGTCTTGAAATCTGTTTTCGCGTTGGTGTTATATAGATTTCAGAGGCAGATCTATACACGGATCAGAATACAAAAGGGCCAGGAGGAAAATATCGCCGAGGCTGAGCGGTTTCAGAAATAAATTCAAATCGATGCAGCCGTGGGTACCTTCGGGGTCACGGCGGGCCGGGCTGGGACGGGCTCCGGTTTCCTTTAATGGGAAATTTCGCCTTCATGGGCTGGTAGAAAAAGTTTGAAGGCGATGTCTGACAGCTCTCGTGGTGTAACTCGGGGGTCTGTTGGGTGCCAGGAGGTCTCGGCTGGCTCTTGCCCCTCGGGCAGCCCCTTCTTGCCCCTCGGGCAGCCCCTTCCCTGCCCACCCCCAGCCCCGCTTCGCTCCCTGCGGGCACTTTTTCAGTTTAAATCCCGCGCCCGGGGCTAAAGCAGCCAACTACCTGTGCGGCTCTGGCAGAGCAGAGCGGGCAGAGATCGCTGCTTTGGGCACGGTTTATGCCTTCTGGGGCAGCACCGGTGTGTGGCTGTCGGGCCATCGCGATAAACCATCACGATAAACCCGCGGCTCCCCTGCCCGCCCGGGCGGGTACAGGGTGCGCTCCTCCTGCTGCGCCCGCTCCGGTCGCGTTTAGTTTATGGGTTCTGGGGCAGCACCGCTCGGTATGGGGCTGCCTGGCCATGACCATAACTCATCACGATAACGCCATCACGATAACCCCGCGGTTCCGCTGCCCATGCTCGGCGGTGCCGGAGTGGGCACGGCCGCGCTCCTCCAGCTCCGGCCCCGCTGCTTTTAGCCCAGTTCGTGCGTTCAGTGGCAGGACCGTTCGGCGCGGGGCTGCCGGGCCATCCCGATACCCCATCGCAACACCCCATCGCGACAGACTCGCCGTTCCCCTGCTCGCGTTCTGGATGCCGAGGATGTGTCCTGGTCACGCTCCTCCCGCTGCTTTTAGCTCAGTTCACACGTTCAGTGGCAGGACGGTTGGGCGCGGAGCTGCCGGGCCGTCCCGATGCCCCATCCCGATACCCCACCGCGATATCCCCCGCCCGCGCTCCGGCTGCCCTGGGCGCGCTCCTCCCGCTCCGGCCCCGCTGCTTTTAGCCCAGTTCACGCATTCAGTGGCAGGACCGCTCGGCGCGAGGCTGCCAGGCCATCCCCATACCCCACTGCGACATCCCCACTGCGACATCCCCACCGCGACATCCCCATCGCGACATCCTCGTCGCGACAGCCCCGGCGCTCCCGGCCAGGGCGCCGCGCGGTGGGCGGGGCGCGGCCGCCCCATCCTGCCAATCACAGCTCGATATGCAAACGAGTCCTCCTTATTTGGCCTAGACCCCGCCTCCTCACCTCCACCTTCACCAATCACGGTGCGAAATGTAAATTAGATTTCCTAATATGGTCGCAGGCCACGCCCCCGCACTCCCGCCCCGTAACCCATTCATGGGCCGGCGCCGCCGCGCTCGCTGTGACCGGGCGCTTTTAGCTCCATTTCTCCCTTTCTTTTCCCATTTATCCCGCTCCTGGTTTTTTTTCCCATTCTTCCTGGATTAGGCAGCCATCAATCCTTGCTCCCTGTGTCTGCTGAGGAACAGGTGACCCTGGCGAGCAGCGCTCGGCGGCTGGATGCGGCTCCCTTCCCGCGGGTGAAGGATGGTGATACCCGGCGAGGCTGAATCGGCGTAACTTTCACTCTGCAGGAGGACAAACTTTCTTCCCCATTTGAAAGCATTAAAAACACGTAGCGTTCAAAAAGCAGAAGAAGTTGGTTTCAAAGCTGAACTTCACCTTCCTGGGATTTGTGTGTGTCAGATTCGAAGGCTGCGTCGTTTTTGTTTTTTCTCTCTCTCTTTTTTTTTTTTTTTTCCCCTTCTTCCTTATCTCCCGAAAGGAAACTGTTGCTAGTTGGAATAGACTTTTTAAATGTTTGGGATTCAAGATACTTTAGGAAGAGGACCGATTCTGAAAGATAAATCTCTAGGTTCTGAGATGGATTCCGTCAGGTCCTGGGTCAGAAACGTTGGGGTTGTGGATGCAAACGTAGCAGCACAAAGGTAACCGTGACTCTTTCTCCTTCACTTTCTCCCTGCTTGTTATTTTATTTTTTTAAGCAAGTCTTTTCTTTACTCCCTGCTGTTTGCATTTGATATTGAATTTATTTTCTCCCTTTCTGTCCCCCTCCCGGTGTCCTGTAGTCAGTGAAAATTGAAGGTAGCAGAGCAAGGCAGGAGCGCTCCCAAACCAGAGAGCACCAGGAGTCCTAAGATCCCGTTCGGGGCTTCGGTGGCAGCGAGTTCGGGTCATTCCTTAATTTTCTGCACCAGGAGGATGTTGGGGGGTTGGTTGTACCCCCCGATTCAGAACATCCTTCACAATCGCTGGATCAGACACCCAAATAGGAGGGAACCAACTTAGAATTACCTTCAATGCGGGTCTTCCCTCCACGGCCCATCTTGTTTTGTTTTAATTCACCGCAGGCATTGCCGAAATCTTCCCCAGTGGGTTCCCAGGCAGGCAGAGCAGGGTTTGGGTGGGCAGGGCAGGTCACAACATCCCGGACCCCGCGGGCATCCCCTGCCCCGAGCACCTGCCCGAGCGCCCAAAGCTTCTGCTGAGCCCAAACACCGATGATCACCCCCAAACGTGGGCTTGGCTGTTACATTTCACTTGTTATCCCCCTCAAGTATCCCTTTATTTTCCCTTCCCAGCCCAGTCGGCACAGGACAGTTATTCCAGTCTCTTCCCATTAGGGATAAGACGATAAAACCCTTTTAGATGTTCCTTTTTTTTCCTCCTCGCTCTCTGGATAACCTTAAAAAATAGCTAAATAAAAAAGCTAAAAAGAAAAAGAAAAATTAGTAGTGTCGGGGAGGGCTAAATTGGGAACCCCGGGAATAAAATGGGTTTTATTTAGTAGAGAGACAAGGTGAAGGGCATGAAACAGCAGATGGGACTTCAGATGAAACAGGGACGTTTCAGAAACAGTCCAACCGTGCCCCCACCCACGGCCTGATCCGGGAGCGAGGGTTTCCAAGCGCTAAGGGAGGAGTGCTCACAGTTTCATGAATGTCGACAGACGCTTTAATAAATACGATTGAGGGGGGAGAGGTTTATTCTTGAGGAAAGCGAAAGTAAAAGGAAAGGGCTCTCAAGAAACCTCCAATTCACGGGAGCGCCGGAGGTGCCACCACCTTGTGCTGCTGCCCGGTGACATCGCCAGGGGTTTTTATTCCAGAGATTCGTAATGAACCAAGAAATCCGAGTTTGAATGAGAGGAAGCCCCAAACGAGTGTAGTTGTGGTGGATGTGGTGAGTTCACACCGTAGCTCTTTGGCAAGGAAAACGCGGGGAAACATCTGTAGTTCCCCGAAAGCATCAAATACTTTTGCCAATGCTGTGGAGCTATTTTGGAGACTGAAAACCAAAGATGTCCTGACTCCTATTCGTCTGTCAGACACTTAACCGGTCTATTAATTAATATTTTCTCTGCAGTAGGTAGAAATCGGCTCTAGGAAAGGGAACTTCAGTTGGTTTCAGGCAGAAATGAAGCTGCAATGAGGGATATTGTGGCTAAGCAAAAGCGTTTCAATCTTTCCAAGCCGGGAAATGCGTGGGAAACATCCCTGCATTTTCTGCACTCAGGGACAGGATTTGGGCAAGGGTTGATTAACTCGAGTCTAAATTCTTTCCATTTAAATCAGAAACTGAAGCCCCGGGAATCGGTTCAAGTCAGTCAGTGACTAAAGACAAACTTGGCTGTTGAGGAAAGTGGTTGCTGTGCTCGAAATTAGTTGTGGCTCCCCAAAGTGTGGGTGCCCTCGAGCTGACAGTCTGTCTGCAGGGAAGAGTTTAAGGTCGCTTGGTTTTGCCTGCAGGAAAAGGGACTGGGATGTTCATGGAGCAATTCCAGACTCTGTGACACGTTCCAGCCACTTCCCAGCCCGCGGCATTCCAGCAAAACGAGCGTGACAGGCAGGAAAAGAGGTAGAGGAGGGAGGAAAACATTTAGTGTATTTAGCAAAACCTTCTCCTAACTTGCGGGGGCTGTAAATGACGGTTGTGTAGACAGCGGGCAAAGCCGAAATGCGTTTCGGTGGCAGCCCCGTCCCGGCGGGGAGCGGGCACAGCCCGAGCATGAGTTTTTTTCTGCCTTTGCTGTTGTTCGCTGTTAAAGCTGCAAAACCTGGTAATGTCTTTGTCTCTCCCCCCCTGCCCCCATCCCGTGTGTTTCCTCCACAGCGGAGTAGCTTTGTCCAGAGCCCACTTTGAAAAGCAGCCACCCTCCAACTTGAGGAAATCCAATTTCTTTCACTTTGTTCTGGCTCTCTACGACAGACAGGGGCAGCCCGTGGAAATAGAGAGGACAGCTTTTGTGGACTTTGTAGAAAATGATAAAGTAAGGCTTGTTATCTTCCTTCTTCCTCTTCTCCTCTCCAAATCTGCTCTTCCTCCCGCGCTGAGCCCGTAACTTCTAATACCTGTTGACCCCAACAAAACACAAGCAGTGCTTGCTCGGGGTTCAGGTGCTTTGGCTCAGAGCGGTTTCTCTTGATGTTGTTGTAGTTAAAAAAGCTTGGAAGGCACTGCTGTGTCAGTGGGAATTCCACACACCCACTAAAACTGAAATAAAATAAAATAATGAAATAAAATAAAATAATGAAATGAAATGAAATAAAATAATGAAATAAAATGAAATAAAATAATGAAATAAAATAAAATAACGAAATAAAATGAAATAAAATAATGAAATGAAATGAAATAAAATAATAAAATGAAATAAAATAAAATTCGTGGGGGATAAATGCACTTTTTTTCTTTTCGTGCCTACCAGATCTGCCAGGTTTTATTAATACCTGAGCAGAAGTGGAATCCGACCTGTAATATTTCTTATTATCTATTGAGCTTGATTATATGTATTTCTTGAGGCTCCAGAGTCACTGGCAGGACTTGAAAAGCACTTGGGTTTGGATTTTAAATCCATGTCTTGACTCCTTCACATTTTTTTCAGTTACTTTCTGAGCCATGAAAAAGATTTTTTTAAAATTATGAATCATAAATAGTTATCTTATAGGAAATTGCATTAAAAAAACAAGCAAGAAACGCCCTTGTGACACAACCTTCAGGAAACAAATACTAAGAATGGCTCGAAATAACAGCACTACAAAGTAATGATCACATTAAACCCCAAACTCACTGAGTTTTCCCACTGTTAATCCGCTTTATATTCACTGATTTGAATTGCACGAATCCTTCTCGGTGTCTTGCCTTGAAAAAGTGAGAACATGGCAGCGAATAAGAGAGGGAAAGGAGTTCCTGAACTCCTGCAGGAAAAGATGTCAGCAGGATTTGGTACTTTGTGCTGGGTCACTCGGAAGGTTAATGCACCCCAATCAGTGGATTCACCTCTCAGAATTTTAATGAACTTTGTTGTCACTTCCATCATGATTATCAGCTTTTGCATTTTAAATGTGCCAAGTGTAAGTTCTGGAAGGATTTTTTTTTCTTTTTTCTTTTTTTTTTTTTCACTCCCTTCTCAGGAACAAGGCAACGAGAAAACCAACAACGGCACACACTACAAACTGCAGCTCCTCTACAGCAACGGTGAGTGCCCTTCCCACCCCTCCTGCCAGGGGGGCACAGCCTGGGGGTGCTGGCATCGATTGCTGAGACCCACAGAAATGCCCTCTCAGTGTTGGGTGGGCCCCGGAGTTCACCTGGGCTTGGCAAACAAAACTACACGGGCTCCTCGAGGAGGTTTAATGAGGGTAAAAAATGAAATGTGAAGGTTTGATAATGAAAGCAAAGGGGTTTGTTCTGATGCTCGGGGAGAGGTGACTGTGAGAACATTATTTATTCCTCCTCTCCCTCGCTGTAGGTGTCAGGACTGAACAGGATCTCTATGTCAGGCTCATCGATTCGGTCACTAAGCAGGTGAGCAGAGCTGGGATGTGCCCTCTAATCCTCTCCCACCTCATCCTTCTTTCTCCTTAACAATTCCCTGCCTGTTTTTATTTCCCTGCTTCATTTTTGGCTCTTGTTCATCTGTATTGCACACCTGGTTTTGAGGTTAATTGGGAAGTGATGCTCTTAAGTCTCTCTTTCCCCCTCTGTGCACTGAAGGCTTTACCCACTTTGTATCAATATTTATGCAAAACTGTTTTCCCTGTGCATAAAGGCTTGGGGGAAGATTTTTATTTGCCTTCCCCTCAATCTGTGCTAAATCACAACCCCCCAGTGCTCCTGCTTTACTCCTTCCCTTCATTTCTGCAGCCCATAACTTATGAAGGACAGAACAAGAACCCCGAGATGTGCAGAGTGTTGCTCACCCACGAAGTCATGTGCAGGTAAAATGAATTTATTGACCTTTCTTTTGGGGAGGCAGATGCCAAAAAGGCCTTTCTGATGAACTTGTAGGTACCAAGAGTTTGATTTTCTTATTTATTTTTTGTTGTTGTTGTTGACTCCAAGAGGTTCTTCCTGTAGGAAGACTTTTTTTTACATGTAGGTAATGCTTGATTTGGGTTCAAATCAGATATTTGGGGTGTTTTTTGCCTGTTTTTTTGTAATGGTTTTTGTGCCCTGCAGGAGATTTTGCAGCCACAGCCACACTGGGGTTTTTAATCCAGGCCTTTGCACGTTCTCTTCACATCCAGACCTTTGTGTGTTTATTTCTCACAAAATTCCTTCTCACCTTCTGACAACGAGCAGTTTAACTTCTACATTTTAACCTGGGAACTACAAGGCAGCTTCATGTAATATTCTCTAGCAAAAGATTTAATTTTCTTAATTAAAGGACCGTGATTAATATTCTTTAATTTTGTGTAGCCGAAAGAGAAACTCCTCAAACCAAATCACAAACCCTTCCTTTCCATATGTATGAAAAATATTTAGGGGGCTCCCATTTTTGAATGAAAAAAGACACAATCTTAGCATGTAAAGTTATAAATTAGAGGCTAAAACGACTTGAGGATGTTTTTAATAACGTTTGTGTAGGTCTGAAGTTACAGATACCTTCTGAAAGTACCTCGTGCTTCCATGGTAACTTATTACTTTTCCTGTCCTCCTGTAATTAGATTTTTTTTCAACACATCTAACAATGCAAACAGCCAAAGTTCTTGTATTAAAATGTGTTAAATTTGGCATAGAGTAAAAAAAAAAACCACAAAAGGCAAACTCCAATCTTGGCCTTTATTAAACACGGGTTGTGATTTGTGGTATCAGTGGAAGAGGGGGAAGTTTTCAGACTGAGTGTTGCTTCTTTGAATGGTGCACTTTGTTACTTGAATTTTTTTGGTGTTTGTTTTAAAGTAGCCTTTTAAAAGCAGCTTATTAGGACAGAATTTTTGTCCAGGGGAAGTCTGGGGTTTGTACTTAATTATTTCAATGATTCCATTACTTTAAATAATAAGAATCAAGTATATGTATATTATTTATCTCATGTGCTTAGCTCTAGTTAATTAAGACAATGAGCTTTTGCCCAACATTTCCATATTTATGCCCAAACATAACGTAGGATGCACAGGATGGGCTTTACAAGGACCTACGTGTATAATTAAAAAAATGAGCTTTTGCCCAACATTTCCATATTTATGCCCAAACCCAAAGTGGGATGCACAGGATGGGCTTTACCAGGACCTACTTGTAGACGTAGCAGCAAAGATCAAAGGTCTTTAAGTTACTTTCTGGCACACCAAGAACTTGTGTACATTATAAATATAGAAATCTATGTTGTTCAGAGTCCTCACTGTAACCAGGGGAGCGATAGAGAAGCAAAATTTGGGTGGTGCAATGAGGTTGTGCTTTGTGAGAATAAAAGAGCAGTGACCACAATTCACTTTCCCCCACTCTGCCTGGATGAAATACAGTTCTGGTTGAAAGTATTTCAGCACCTTCTCATCCAGGTGGACTTCTTGGAATTATTAAAATGGGATTGGCTTTTCTTCTCCTTCCTCTCTGTGCCTTTTTGGTGTCAGATGCTCAGCCTTGGTTGGCCTGAGCTCTACTGCCCAAAACCACCCCCTGGGCTTGATTTAAAGGAACAAACCCAACCCATCACCCCGATCATCCTGAGCTTTCCTCCCTGATAGATTAGCCAAGCAAGAATTACAGCTCAGGGACGTCCTTCCCGTGTAAAACACAGATTAGTGCAGGAAATCAAAGCCATTCTGTAACCTAATGGAGGTGTTTGATTTTAAATGCCGGGTTTGCCTCCAGTATCTCTGCCGTGCCTTCCGAGAGGCATCACTTCGAATAACGCCAAGGGAACGGCTCCAGCTCCAGTTAAACCTGACATTTGATTTTATTTCCTTTAAGTACAATAATCAAATCTTCCTCATTGTGTGCTGCTTAAGTGGCAGCATCAATTTTTAAAGGCCCCAGTTTAGTTTGCATTAGGAACAGTATATAAAAATTTCATGCCCTGTGCCCGCTCTGCTGTCCAAGTTGATGCCTCCTGCTTTTAAAAGGAAAAACAAGAAGGGTCTGTCTGTCCTTCTGCTCTTCCTCCACCCCTCCCCAGCTGAAGGTCGGGGGTTTTGGGGGGGATTTTTATAGTCCCACACAGAGATATTTTTGCTTTCTGGGACCAAACTCAGCGTTTTCCCTCAGTCAGTGACAGATGCATCTTAGCAGGAAAGTTCTCCAAATATTGATGGGGCTGCTCCAATCTGGCACTTCCCCACTGGAAGTTCATCTCCCACCTCCCAGTAATTACTGCTCTATTAATTTATTTATTTACCTCCCAATAATTACTGATCTATCTGTCTGTCTGTCTGTCTATCTATCTATCTATCTTTCTTTCTTCCAATAATTACTGCTCTATTTATTAATTAATTTACCTCCCAATAATTACTGCTCTATCTATCTGTCTATCTATCCATCCATCCATCTGTCCATTTGCCTCCCTATAGGCTACTGCTAGATTTATTTATTTATTTATTTACCTCCCAATAATTACCAGTCGATTTATTTATTTATTAATTTACCTACCTGGGATTAGGGCTTCATTTATTTATTTAGCATCAAGAATGTCTGCTCTGTTTGTTTGTTTGTTTGTTTATTTACTTATTTTGCCCCCAATAATTACTGCTCATTTTATTTGCTTGTCTGCTTATTTATTTATTTATTTGTCTCC
>JAWWLZ010000058.1:3245811-3259824 GCA_035041345.1 Poliocrania exsul | reverse complement strand
GTGGCACTGAGTGTCCTCTTAAACATCTCCAGGGACAGAGAATCCACCCCTTGGAAGTGTCCAAGGCCAGGTTGGAGCAAACTGAGATAGTGGGAAGTGTCCCTGGCCATGGCAGGGGTGGAATTCAATGATCTTTCAGGTCCCTTCCAACCTTAAGCCCCAAACCTTTCAGTTTCCATTGAATTCTTGGACATCAATTGAATTGATTCCCTTGAAAATTGAAGGAGGAATCTGCCATCACAATTTGGGGCCCTGGTCCAACGAGTAAACAAAGCTAATGAATCTTTTAATTAAGCATTCACTGATAGAGCTCAGATGAAAGAATTGGCTGCCTGTTTTCCTCCAGCTCTTGTGATCAAGAGACAGAACAAACTCAGAGGGAGCAAATGACTGTTACTGTGCTCAGAAATTGGTGTAAGTGATGCTAAAATAATGAAAGCTGCTCAGGCACTTGCTATTTATGGCACAAACAAAGCAGAGAGAGGTTCAAAGGAAATAAATGAAATGCTTATTTGCATTTCTTCTGAGTCTTCCAGATATTGCAGACAAAATTCTGTGTGGGCTTTGAAATTCCTGTTGGTGTTGTCTCCAGTTAAAAGGACTGTTTGGGATACAGGAAGAATTCCTAAAGTGTCAGATTTGTTCCAGTTCATCAAAGTAGATCAGAGCATTTACATTTGCCCATTTCAACTTGAGTCCTTCAGAGATTTTGGTGTAATTTTAGACAAATGCATGTTCCTGACTCCAGGGCAGGGGGAAGAAAAGGGTTCCCTGATGAGTAAAGTGTTGGTAAGACCCAACAGCAATTTTTAGGTGTGTTCTGCACAAGGTCAAAGATCTACAGGTCCTAAATGGTCCTAAATGGTGGCACAAAGCAGTGTCTTCTCTACTGGACCTGTTCCAGCTCCTGCTTCTCCTCCAAAACTCCTCTGAGCCACAGAATTCAATCCATCCAATGCAATCCAGAGCCACTGAATGCCACTATGGTGGGTTTGGAATTGGCACTGAGTTTATTCACAATTACAGGACACTGGGAAAGGAAATTTCTTAATCCTCCTCTGCTCTGTGTGGTACCTTTGGGTGGGTGGAGCCCCATACAGAGATCTCTGAGCATCTCATTTTATATATATAATATTTATATTGATAATAAATACCAGGTACAACCCATCAGATGTAGCAGAGGAGAAGGGGTAAACATGGATGGTTTGTCATGGAGCTGTTGCTTTTGCAGGAGAATTCAGAATCATGGAGTGGTTTGGGTTGGAAGGGACCTGAAAGCCCATCCAGTGCCACCCTGCCATGGGCAGGGACACCTCCCACTGTCCCAGGGACACCTCCCACTATCCCTGGTTGCTCCAGCCTGGCCTTGGGCACTCCCAGGGATGGGGCAGCCACAGCTGCCAATTTATTTCTGTATCATTCATCAGAATAATTTGCATCCTTTAGGTCAGCCAAGCCAGGGGAGGGTCCCAAGGGGTGAACCAGGAGCTGGGATTCTCCACCTGCAGATGAAATGGGGACACTCAGACCTGACTAGACCAGCAGAAGAGCAGCTTTAGCTCCAGCACATGGAAAGGAGGACTCAGCTCAGCTCCAGGCACTGCTGCAGGTGACACAAAGGGCACAGAACACTTCCATTTGTTTGGAACCTGTCCTGTCTTTGTCCCATTCCTCTGTCCACTGCTAATTCATTGACTTTCCTCACAAAACCATATCAAGGGGCTTCATTATCCTCTGCATTATGGCAAAAAGCAACAAAAGGGAGATGAAGGGAGTGGGGAATTCAGTCAGGATTTCCCTTTTCCTGGAAATTCAAGGGTTGGAATGAGGATGCCTCCAGCAGCAGCTTCTTTTCCTTAGAGCAGCAAAGCTCCATCCTTGCCCTGAGTCAGGTGGGAACTCCACACTGCAGGGTGTCTGCAGACACATTTCCATCCTCCTGGCACACAGCAAAGGCCTTTCCACTCCTTTCCCCTCCCTCAAACAATGTGAGGAAGAATATTAACAGCCTACAACTGTTTTCCAGGGATCTGAAGTGCAGCTGTTTTTACAAGCTGAGGTATATTCATTTATTCATAAATGATACCATGAATAATTCAATCTCCTGCTCAAGTTCATGTAGGGGAGTTCAGCATTAATCCATTGGCATGAAACAAAGTATTTCAGTTTGCAGAAGTTGAGAATCCCAGAAAAAAAATCAGAAGCTCCCAGAATCCCTGCCCGAGCCTGCTGTGAATCTTCCCCTCTAAAATGTCTGTATTGCTCATTTTTCCCCCTTTCAAACCCAATCTCTCCTAGAGCTAAAATGCATTAGCACATAAAACTCTACCTGTGCTGCTCCACTTTGCATATTCAGTGTCTGAATAATGAGTAGCTGCTCTGACATTCCTGAATGCAGCTGGAATTGAGACACCAAACTGGGAATACAATCTGGAGCAGTGCCTGGAAATGGGGAGCAGTTCCACTGATCTGCAGGAGGACTCTGTAGATTTGCAGAATAAAGTCACAGCAGCTCTGCTGGGATCTGGTGGCACTTAAAGCCTTTCCAAGCTCTTGGTACAGCTCATTCCATGTGGCATGAGCTCAGATGAAGAGACTCCAGCTCTGCACTCCTGAGAGGCCACTGCACTTCACAGCTTAATAATCCTCATTTTAAATACCCTGAAACTTATGGAGAAGATACCACACAACACGTGGGGGATCACCAGAAAAGAGAAGGAAACATTAAATCAGCCCTGCAGAAAAGAGAAGGAAACATTAAATCAACCCTGCAGAAAAGAGAAGGAAACATTAAATCAACCCTGCAGAAAAGAAGGAAATAAGTTAAATCCACCTTTAGAAAATGCCTGGTATGAAGCAATCACTTCTTTGTGCCAGAAATACCCAAGCACCATTGCAATTAGTGACAGGCAGAATAATTTATGCACCTTACTAAGCCCTCCCCCTTTCTTTAGGAAGCAACTAAGCAATTTCGTGGGGTCTCTCTTAATAAATGCCCCCAGTCCATACCTACATTTCTTTCTTCCTCAAGAAAACTTTGAGGGGTTTGGTTTGTAATATATTTATTTTTCTGACTCTGGGAGATGATTTGTCATTGCCTTTTGGAGCATCCCATGCAGTGTGTGCTCAATACATCCCTGGCTTCCCTCTGGGAAGTCTCTGCTACTCAAACACTGCTTTGTTTTAGTCAGGCAGTGGCTCAGACCTGGCTCGGAGGCAGCTGCAATGCAGCTCTTCAGTTTGAATCTCTGGAGCAGGCAGATCAGGCAAGGCTAAATATTCTGTCTCTGTGATCCATGTCTCAGACAGGCTCCAGGGAATCTCCAGGATCAGGGGAAGCAAGAGCAGGGAACCTGTTATTGAGACATTCTGCCAGGACTGGGACCCACCCCGTGTTTGCTGCTTCTTGCATGTCATGAGAGAACAAAGAACAGTGTCCAAGGGCAGGTTGGACGGGGCTTGGAGCAACCAGGATGTCCCTGCCCATGGCAGGGGGTGGAATGAGATGATTTTAAGTTCCCTTCCAACCCAAACCACTCTGGGATTTTATAATTACCTGATTATTAGGAACCATTTGTACCAAAGGACATGGTGAGGATGCAGGGGCTCCAAAGCTCTGATGCCTTGTGAAAACTGCAGATTGAAGGGGGGGAAATGCTCTTTACACGTGTCTGGGGGTTCTGAGGGGCAGCGAGGGCTCAACCTCCCCCAGGGAGCTGGAACCTCCCCGAGGTTGGTGGGGAAGCAGAGGGGAACAGGGGGGTGTTGGGCACACCCCGGTCCGGCTGGGGCGCTGCAGATCCCCCTGAGGGCTGGTGGTTCCCAAGTAGGTCTGAAGGCACCAGAGGTGGGCCCAAAGCGGCGCTCAGAGATGCCCCAGGTGGATCCGGGGCTGCCGCCAAGGAGGGCCGAGGTAGGGCCGGGCAGGGGCCGTTCCAGACCAGCCCGAGCACAGCGTGCCGTGCCCGCGGCGATGCCCGGGGCGCTCCGAGCATCAGCGCTGCGAGACGGCGACAGGATCTCACTGCGGCGATACCCGGAGTGTCCCGGGCATCACCCCGGAGCCCCGGGGGGTGGGCAGTCCCTCTTCGGGCATCACTCCAGAGCCCTGGGGGTAGGCAGTCCCGCCCCGGGCATCACTCCAGAGCCCCGGGGGTGGGCAGTCCTGCTTCGGGCATCACCTCGGAGCCCTGGGGGTGGGCAGTCCCTCTCCAGGCATCACCCCAGAGCCCCGGGCATCACCTCATAACTCCGGGGGCGGGCAGTCCTGCACTGGTGCCATGCTCCAGGCATCACCCCAGAGCCCCGTGGGCGGGCAGTCCCGCACCGCAGCGATGCTCTCAGCGCTCCGGGCACCTCCTCACCGCGGCGGTGCCACCGCGCTCCTCCCCATCCCCGCCCGCGGGGCCGCGCCCGCCCGCCCTCCTTGCCCATAAATAGCGGCACGGGGACATCGCCCCAGCGCAGCGCATCCTGCGGTCCCTTGGCCACCATGAGCTCGTACGGCTACGACCCGTTCTTCCCGTCCTACAAGCGGCGGTACGCGGACAGCCCGCGCATCCACGTGTCGGTGCGCAGCAGCAGCGGCGGCGGCGGGTTCGGCGCTGCGCGCTCCGCGTACTCCAGCCTGTCCGCGCCCGTGTCCTCCGTGTCCGTGCGCCGCAGCTACGCCACTTCCAGCGCTTCGGGCTCGCTGCTGCACTCCGTGGACAGCCTGGACCTCAGCCAGGTGGCCGCCATCAGCAACGACCTCAAGTCCATCCGCAGCCAGGAGCGGGCGCAGCTTCAGGACCTCAACGACCGCTTCGCCTGTTTCATCGAGCGAGTGCACGAGCTGGAGCAGCAGAACAAGGTGCTGGAGGCGGAGCTGCTGGTGCTGCGCCAGAAACACGCCGAGCCCTCGCGTTTCCGAGCCCTCTACGAGCAGGAGATCCGCGAGCTGCGCTTGGCAGCCGAGGAGGCGACGAGCGAGAAGCAGGCGCTGCAGGGCGAGAGGGAGAGCCTGGAGGAGACGCTGCGCGGGCTGCAGGCGCGCTACGAGGAGGAGGTGCTGAGCAGGGAGGATGCCGAGGCGCGGCTGCTCGAGGTGCGCAAGGGCGCGGACGAGGCGGCGCTGGCGAGAGCCGAGCTGGAGAAGCGAGTGGACAGCTTGCTGGACGAGCTGGCTTTCCTCAAGAAGGTGCACGAGGAGGAGCTGGCCGAGCTGCAGGCTCAGATCCAGTACGCGCATCTCTCCGTGGAGATGGACGTGTCGGCCAAGCCCGACCTGTCGGCGGCCCTGCGCGACATCCGCGCTCAATACGAGAAGCTGGCGGCGCGCAACATGCAGAACGCCGAGGAGTGGTTCCGCAGCCGCTTCACCGTGCTCAGCGAGAGCGCTGCCAAGAACACGGACGCCGTGCGAGCCGCCAAGGACGAGGTGTCCGAGAGCCGCAGGCTCCTCAAAGCCAAGACGCTGGAGATCGAGGCCACCCGCGGCATGAACGAGGCGCTGGAGAAGCAGCTGCAGGAGCTGGAGGAAAAGCAGAGCGCGGATATCTCAGCCCTGCAGGTGAGGGAGGGGTCGGGGTGGGTAGAGGGGATGGGGATTGGGGTCTGCAGAGTCCCCTCAGGGGTGGGGGATTGGGGTCTGTACAGGTGAGAGGGATGGGGATCCCTGCAGGTGAGGGGTGCAGTGATTTTCAGGGTCCCTACAGGGGAGGGTGATTGAGGTCTGCAGGGTCCTCCCAAGTGATGGGCATTGGGGTCTGCAGGGTCCCCACAGATAAGGGGGATTGGGGTCTGTGGTGTCCCCCCAGTGATAGGGATTGGGGTCTGCAGAGTCCCCTCAATGGATGGGGATTGGGGTCTGCAGGGTCCCCACAAGTGATGGGGATTGGGGTCTGCAGGGTCCCCACAGATAAGGGGTATTGGGGTCTGCAGGGTCGCCCCAAGTGATGGGAATTGGGGTCTGCAGGATCCCTACAGGTGAGGGGTGCCAAGGTTTGAAGGGTGCCCACAGATGTAGGGGGTTTTGGGGGTTCTGCAGGTAAAGGAAGGGGTGGGGGTCTCCACGGCTCTGCAGGTGAAGGGTATCAGGGTTTGAAGGGTCCCCACGGGTGGAGAGGGTCGTGGTGTGCAGGTCAAAGGGGCTGGGGATTGTGGGGTTCTGCAGGGAAGGGGGTGTCAAGGTTTGAAGAGTTCTGCAGGGCAGGAGGGTTGGGGATTAGGGGGTTCTGCTGGGGAGAGATGAGGGGTTTGTGGGGTGAGGGGGGGTTGGGGTTTGTGGGGTCTGCAGGGCGAGGTTGTCAGGGACATCCTGGAGATGAGACATTGCTCCTGCTGTCTCTGTATTGCATATAAAGGATCCCAAAATTATAATGCAAAATGCCCCCGAGCTATAAAGCATCATAAATCTGTATATCCACATCATCCTGGAGATGACATTGCTCCTGCTGTCTCTCTATTGCTTCATATAAGAGATCCCCAAATTATAATTCAAAATGCCCCAGAGCTATAAAGTATCATAGATCTAAATATCCACATCATCCTGGAGATGAGACATTGCTCCAGCTCCTGTCACAGCTCTCTTGTATCTAAACTATGATGTTATAGTGCAAAATGCCCCAGAGCTATAAAATATGACAGAGTTGATCTTATAACAATGCAGCTTTAACTCTGTCCTGGTAAAAACCCCTGGAGAATTATAAGAATAATCTGAACTGAAAGGGACCCACAAGGGTTGTAGAGTCCAATTCAATGCATGTCCTTAAAAAGACATCCTTAAGCTGAAAGAAGAAAGCACAGAAAGGCTGAAACCAAACTGAAATTACACTCAAATTTCCACAAATTACCACAAAATTTGGTTCTTTGTGTTAAACAGGGCTGGAATTATGGGATGTAGATACAGGGGTTGGAAAACTCTGCCAAGGAAGGCATTAAATGTTACCTTTATGGCTGAGGGTAGAGTGGGAACTGCCTTTATTTTCCATCTGCTTGAGCAAGATTTGGTTTGTAGGATTGGAGAGCTGCATTTTAATTATTGCTGGACTTGGGAGACCTGAGAATTTTATGCTGTTGATACAGGATACAATCAACAAATTAGAGAACGAGCTGAGAACCACCAAGAGTGAAATGGCTCGATACCTGAAGGAATACCAAGACCTGCTCAATGTGAAGATGGCCCTGGACATCGAAATTGCAGCTTACAGGTATCCTGGGGGAGGCTTTAGGGAGCCACAACTTGGATCACATTCCCATTCCCTTCAGGAGAATTCCTGGTTTTTACCATTCCTCCAGCAGAAATTTTCATCCATGGGTGTCAGAGTCTAATCAGGTCCTGGAACAAGGAGAAATGGTGAGGTTTGAGGGGAAATCTTTGCTTAAAGCAGCATCTTCAGCATGTGAATACACAATTTTTAGCTTGGCAAATCTCAGTTCTTCATCTTCACACCCAAAAATGCCTGTTCTGTACTGAGGGAAGAGATTTTGGAACTTCTCAATGCAGATTTCTCATTCTCAAAACGAGAGATCCCTTAAATGCTCTTAAGAACAGGCTTTTCCCCCCCTAATTTGGGATTCTGCAAAGTAAATATTTTACAGAATTGCTGCTGAGTCGCTGGGTGGGGTTTTGCCCCAGATCCTGTGAGAAGTTTCTGTGGATGCCACAAGGGGGAATACTGGGAAGGTTGATAGGGAAGGGTTAGAGCTGCTCTGTGAGACCCTGCAGGCTGCCAGAACACACCTCTGACTTCTCCTGCTGTAGGAACCTCATTCTAGAGGGTTTTTTCTCCTGTTTAACAAGCTAAAATTTTATTTCACCCATAATGGACCCTGCTGAAACAAATCCCTTCAAGATCCCTTCAACCTTCAGGGAGGTTTTCTCTTGCTCAGTTGTGGAACTTTCTTAGACTACTGGAATGGTTGGACTTGATGATCTTGGAGGTCTTTTCCAACCTGAATGATTCCATGATTCCATTCCAAGGAGCCAGGGCAGCATCACCCCAAGTTATTAATTAGGGGCTAATTTTGCCCTCCTTCAGTCTCAAACCATGTTGGTCCATGGCTGGATCTGCTGCAGCACAACCAAATCCCCTCTCTGTGCCTTTTTTTCCTGGCAGGAAACTTCTGGAAGGGGAAGAGACCAGGCTGAGCTTCACCAGCGTGGGCAGCATCACCAGTGGGTACACCCAGAGTGCCCCCAGCTTTGGCAGGTCTGCCTACAGTGGGCTCCAGTCCAGCTCTTACCTGCTGACCACCCGCTCCTTCCCCACCTACTACTCCAGCCACGTCCAGGAGGAGCAGATTGAGATTGAGGAGACCATTGAGGCTGCCAAAGCAGGGGAGGCCAAGGCAGCTCCTGCAGAGGAAGGGGAGGAGGAGGAGAAAGAGGAAGGGGAGGAAGAAGCTGGAGGTGAAGAGGGTGAAGAAGAGGAGGAAGGTACTTACAGCTACTTTCAAATCCCTTTTTCATCTCTCAAATCCCCTTTTTTCCTCTTTCACATCCCCTTTTTTTCATCTTTCAAATCCCATTTTTTCACCTTTCACATCCCCTTTTTTTTCATCTTTCAAATCCCCTTTTTTCATCTTTCAAATCCCCTTTTTTCATCTTTCAAATCCCCTTTTTTTCATCTTTCAAATCCCTTTCTTTCACCTTTCAAATCCCTTTTTTCACCTTTCAAATCCCTTTCTTTCACCTTTCAAATCCCTTTCTTTCCTCCTTCCCTCTGCTCATATGGCATAAACCCCAGCAATCCCAATGTTTAAGGATGAAACCTCTTTCCTTTTCTGTTCCCACGATGGTGGCATTAACCAGGTGCCATTCCAGCAGCAAAGTCTGAGTGCCAGAGCTGGGTAAATGTCCAATGTCAGGCAGATCAGAGGTTTCCCAGGAGCAGAGTGATGGTGTTCAGGTGGCAGCAAACAGTGCTGAGCTCTTAAACACCCTCCAAAAGGAGGGGCAAGGACATCCTGAGCTAAATAGCAATTCCCAGAGCAGCCTGTGAGAATGGGAACATCAGCTGGGGCTGGAATTACTGGGCTCAGTGCCTGGCAGTGTTACAGATCTGAAATTGGTTGCCTTTGAATTATTTGAGGCATTTATCAGTGTAAAAATTAATTACAGTGATATTATAGCTTAAGAACCAGTTGGAGAGCACCAAGATTGTTCTCTGAACCCAAGTCTGGATAACTTTAAGCACTGAATCCAGATGGAGATTTCTCAAAGCCATGATATTTATGGAGGGTTTCACTCCTGAAATGCAGAATAAGCTGCTTGGGTGGGTTTGTTGTAGCTGGAGGGGTCCCTGTGTGGGGTTGGAGGCTGCAGGTCCAAGGGCTCCCATTCAATTGGGATTGGTCTCAAATACCTTTTGTCTTCCAAAGGTGCAAAGGAAGAATCTGAAGAGGCCAAAGAGGGTGAGGAAGAGGAAGGAGAAGGGGAAGAAACAGCAGCTGAAGAAGGGGAGGAGTCTCAGGAAACTGCTGAGGAAACTGGTGAGGAGGAGAAGGAAGAGAAGGAAGAGAAAGAAGCAGCAGGAAAGGAAGAGAGTGAAGTGAAGAAGAAGGCTTGATTTGAAGGAACCCAGCAGAGTAAATGATGATTGACTGAGCTAACATTGCAGTCCCACATATTTAATTCAGTGCCCCCTGAGGTTTCAAGTTAATGATTCTGATGTTTCTCTCTGTGCAGAGTCTGAGTTTGCTTGCAGAGCACCCACTGGCTTGTTCCCTGAGTGCTGCATGGTCTCCACGTCTGAATTCTGGGCTTCTGATTTTCCTGGGGGATTCAGAGCCTTTACATTAAAAAAAAAAAAAAAAAAAAAAAAAAAGGGGGGAATGGGAATGAAAGTTACCTTTAAGTTGCATTTCAAATAATTATGGAAACCTTGGGTGGGTGGAAAAATGGAGGCTTCAATCAGTGCAATAAAGCAAAGTCAATAAAGAAATGCTTACACTGAGTCCTTGTGTGTGTCTTGTGTCACGGATGCTCTTCAAAGCTTTATGTGTCAGCCTCACCTGAAATCTTTATAGCAGGACAAGAACTGCTGGTTTGTCTCTAGAGGAGACTTTTGAGGCAGTAAAAGGTGGGCAAAGCTTTTTGATGGGGATATAAAACTTCCCACAGAAGCTGTACCATGATAGAAATGGTGGTGGTGGTGGCTGTGGGGGGTCTCGGGAGGTTGAGGTGTGAACACAACCTTGGAAAAAGAGGAATTTTAAAAGGCCAACACAAAAGCCAAACACAAATGGGGCTGTGAGTGGTGGTGGGAAGTTGTTTCATGTCTGAGAATGACCTTGGACTTGGAGCAATTGAAAAAAACATTAAAAAATCAGATTTATGTGGTGAGTTAGAGGGGGAGTTCTGTCTCCTCCTGAATGAGCTGCCCCTCCCTCTCCCAGGCACTGACTGGAGAGGCTCATTTTCTTCTGAGAGCTTGTCAGGGCCTTTGAAAGTTCTGACTGAGCTATAAAAAGGTCTGATCTTTAGTAGAGATGAGACACAAAAGAGCTGCAGCAGCAGCAGAGCCTGACAAGTCTGCAAAAAATTTCAGTGTGGTCTGAGCCTGTTTATTTTCCATAAACTGATGCCTAAAGTTAAACCTGGTCCTGAGGGCAAGCACAAAGATAATTCTGCAAATTAAACCAGTATAAATAAGCTAAGCCCATGGAAACCCAGTTTAAAACAGGCTGCAGTGAAACTCCTCACAGTGACATTTGGCCACATGAATTTTTGCATAGGATTTTGGGGCAATTTTTTTAAATTTGGACCCTTATTTTGTGGTGGAATTGATTTTTATTGGTTCTCCTCAAGGGTTTTGTTCAGAGAGGAAGGAAATCTTTTTTTTTTTTTTTTAAGGGTGTTCCAAAGGCATCTCCCTTTTCAGTGTTGAAAGGGCTGTAAAGAAAATTATGGTGGATGAGGTAACATTTCATGTTTTCTTCCACATTCCCAAAGAAAAAAGCAGGAGAAGGAAAAAGACCCTTGGTCAAACCATTCAGCACTGCAGGAATTCCAGTAATTCTGCAGTTCAAGGAGTTCCACCATCATTTCCTAATTTACCTCCTCATTTCCTAATTTACCTCCTCATTTCCTAATTTACCTCCTCATTTCCTAATTCACCTCCTCATTTCCTAATTTACCTCCTCATTTCCTGATTCACCTCCTCATTTCCTAATTTACCTCCTCATTTCCTAATTTACCTCCTCATTTCCTAATTTACCTCCTCATTTCCTGATTCACCTCCTCATTTCCTAATTTACCTCCTCATTTTCCTAATTTACCTCCTCATTTCCTAATTTTCCTCCTCATTTCCAGGGGGCTTGGAAGCTTTGGAGAACCAGAAGAAAAAGGAGTCAAATAATTTTCATTTGCTTCAATTAAAGAAATTTTAATTTTTCTTTTTCCCTTTCCTTTTTGCTTTGAATGGAGGTTTTTCAGTCTGGGCTGGTGGGAGTGGCATCAAATGCCAACCATGACAGGGGGTGGCATTAAACAATCCTTAAGGTCCCTTCCAACCCAAACCATTCCATGATCCATGAAACCCACTGATCCATCCTGCCTTTCTCCAGGCACTCTGAGCAGACAAACTTTTTTTTTGCTGACAAACCCCTCTCTTCCCTCTGCCCTTGGCATCTCTTTCACTTTTGGGAAGCAACACCCCCCTCAGCCCTGGGGGTGATGCCAGGGATGCCCAAAACAGTGGGTTTGGAGCTCCACCAGAGCCACATCAGAGCTGTTGATGGAGCAGCCTGCTCCCTGCTCCCTGTGTTCCTTGGGATTTGCTGCAGCTCAGGGAGAGGATCCCTACCCTGCAGAAGGCATGAGAAAGCCAGGCTGGCACCCCCAGCCCTTGGCAGTGATGCCAGGGATGCCCAAACCAGTGGGTTTGGAACTCCACTGGAGCCACATCCCTCCCAGCCTGATCCCTGCTCCCTGTGTTCCTTGGGATGTGCTGCAGCTCAGGGAGAAGCTCCCCGCTCTGCCACCCTGCAGTGCCCAGGCAGGCTGGCACCCCCAGGCCTTGGCAGTGATGCCAGGGATGCCCAAACCAGTGGGTTTGGAGCTCCACCAGATCCAGCCTGATCCCTGCTCCCTGAGTTCCTTGGGATGTGCTGCAGCTCAGGAGAGGCTCCTCAGCTCTTCTGGGTGGTGTAACTCAGTCACTCTGCAGTGCCCAGCCAGGCTGGCACCCCCAGCCCTTGGCAGTGATGCCAGGGATGCCCAAAACAGTGGGTTTGGAGCTCCATCAGATCCACATCCCTCCCTGATGGAGCAGCCTGATCCATGTGTTCCTTGGGATGTGCTGCAGCTCAGGGAGAGGCTCCCCACTCTGCCACCCTGCAGTGCCCAGCCAGGCTGGCACCCCCAGCCCTCCTGAGTGTCACCAGGGATGCCCAAACCAGTGGGTTTGGAGCTCCATCAGTCACATCCCTCCCAGCCTGCTCCCTGCTCCTCATGTTCCTTGTCTCCCCACTCTGCAGGGAGGTGAATCAGCCACTCTGCAGTGCCCAGCCAGGCTGGCACCCCCAGCCCTGCCCTGTGCCAGCTGGGCAGTGTGGGTTGGGGTGCCCAGCTGCTCCCAGGGCCGTGGGATGGGTCCTGCTGCCAGCACTGCCCTCACCTTGGAGCACCAGGCGCCGGCTTTGACGCAATGCAGTAAAAGCTGGCACAGGGAGGCTCCAGAGAAACTTTTAACCCCAGTTGCAGCTGCAAGAAAAGCCAGGAGTGCCCTGGAATGTTCTCGGGCTCTCTGGGCAGGCAGGGGCTGTGCCAGGCTGAGGTGGCATCACAGAGGACACAAACACGGGGAGGCTGTGGCTGCTTTCCTTGAGATACACCCACCCCCTGCCCCCGAAACTGTGCAGGGAGAACATCCAGGTTTTAAACCTTCTGGCAACTAAAGAATTGCTCACTCATCGTTTGCTGCCTTCCTAAATTAGTTAAAGACAGTTTAATCCTGAGCAGAGAAGGAATAAAACCCACATGGGAATGGGGAGAGCACAGCCCCCAATGCCTGCAGAAAGTTCTAGTGCCTGACTCAGCTCGCTGCAAATGCAGCCTGGGTGTGTTTTGTAACAGTTCCCAGCTTGTTCCCACCTGGAATTTAGTTCTGGGATGCTGAAAATCTCTTTGTGGTACCTTCTCCATAACGTGGTACAGTAAAGTAGAGCCCCCCAGCTCCTGAAGTCACAGGGGGTTTGATAAATCCCCTTTTATTTAAGGATTTAACCTTAAATAAAACTCACAAACCTTCCCTCTAAATTCCTTAAATTATTGTTTTTCCCTTCATGGACTTTTGTATTATTTAATGAACTTCTCTGCCTGAAAATAATTATTCCCTTCACTGGTTATGTGCAGTCTGAAGGAGTAATTGGTGCAGAACAGGCAAATAACATCCTATTTATGCATCTCTGCCCGGGAATTCTGCTCTCTTTTGAAACTGTTTGATTGCAGATGTCAGCAGACAAACCCTCTCTGCTCCATGAAATATTAATCAGTTCTTATAGTTTTATAAACATTTAGGAGTGTGTTAACCACTTGCTTATTTCTCTCAGGATTTGGTGGAAACATTTGCAGCGGGAAATGGATTAAATTCACCAATTTTGTGTGTTAGAGCAGCGGGAAAAATACATCGGTTTGGGTATAACTGAAGGCTGGGGGTTGTTTGGGGTGAGGAAATGAGGAGATGGTGGAGCACACCAGGTCAGGGGCAGGCTCAGGAATTTGCCTCCCACCCAGAGCAGTTCCCAAACCCATCCTGGGCAGTTCCCAAACCCATCCAGGGCAGTTCCCAAACCCACCCAGGGCAGTTCCCAAACCCATCCAAGGCAGTTCCCAAACCCACCCAGAGCAGTTCCCAACCCCACCCAGGGCAGGGGTTGTTGAGCCACCTCCTCTTGTGCAGGGAACTGCAAAGAGGAGTAAACCAACCCACACCACAATTCTGGGCTCCTTAGAGCTTTGTCCTGCCAGAATTGAAAAGAAAGGAGGTGGAAAGGGAGAAAGAGCCAGGTTGGGATCCCACCTGCCCC
>JAWWLZ010000058.1:3187625-3198287 GCA_035041345.1 Poliocrania exsul | reverse complement strand
GCAGCCCCAGCTTCTCTGGGCACCTGTGCCAGGGCCTGCCCACCCTCCCAGCCACCAATTCCGTCCCAATATCCCCCGTCCCTGCCCTCTGGCAGTGGGAACCATTCCCTGTGTCCTGCCCCTCCATCCCTTGTTCTCAGTCCCTCTCCAGCTCTCCTGGATCCCCTTTAGGCCCTGGCAGGGGCTCTCAGGTGTCCCTCGAGCCTTCTCTTGTCCAGGTGAGCCCCCCATCTCTACCAGCCTGGCTCCAGAGCAGAGGGGTCCAGCCTTGGAGCATCTCTGGGGCCTCCTCTGGACTGTCCCCAGCAGCTCCATCCATCCATCCATCCATCCATCCATCCATCCATCCATCCATCCATCCATCCATCCATCCATCCCTCTCTCCCTCCCTCCCTCCCTCCATCCCCAAATCAGCTGCCTCTGGACTCTCTGGCCCAGCTTTTGTGACTCCACAGGGTCCTGGCACTGGGAATTGCTGCTGGCACTGGGAAAAGCCCTGGCAAAGAGCATCATCCCAGGGCAGGAGCTCCCCTGAGAGTCTGAGCAACACCAAGACATTTTCCTTGGAGGTTCAGCACCAAAGTGAGGCAAATCACAGCAAAATACCCCAAATAAACACAGAAATATCAAGGAGTGAAATTTCTTCTCTCCCCAGGTCAGGGAAAAAAGCAAAAAACTGGGAATATTGAGCACAGAGGGAGTGTTTGGCCAAGGCTCTGAGACACCTGGTGGGGTGGGATGGTTGGGCTGCACTCCAGGATCCTTGTGGATCCAACCCTCCAGCTCAGGACATTCTGGGAAGGCATCAGTTATTCCCCCCATGCCACATGGCTTGAAAATATTTCACTGGAATGAAAAGATCCCTCTGGAAGGAAAGGAACTGCCCATGGGAGGGAAGTCCTGCTGGGAGTGGAGCCCAGGACAGTCATGGGTGCCCAACGGGCTGAGCTCCTGCCTGAGTCTGGCACAGGAAGGGGCTCTGCAGTGGGAAAATCCTCCCTGGAATTTGGGAGAGTGTCCCCAGGGAGCAGCAAGACTTTCCACCCTGTGAGCCCCCCTGGCACAGCTGAGCACCCACAGGGGCACCAGTGTGACCCACAGGGTGGGCACCAGCCCTGGTGCTGCCCAAATCCCCCTGGGCAGCCCAGTGGGATCCAGTCCAAGTGCTGGATCAGGGACTTTTGGAGCAGCTCCTTCCCAGCTCCTCATTCACTCTCCAGAAGCAAGACTGGGGTGTGGAGAGCTGCAATAATTCTCCTGGGCTCCAATTCCTCCATAAATTTCCCCAAATTCCCTTTTTCTGGCTGAATTATTGAAGCTACTGAGGCTTTCCAAGTGAATCCAGGGGGATATTTTCCAAGCAGGAGGTTAAAGAAGGAGGGGAAAGGGCAGGATAAAGCAGAGTTTGGGACACGTTTGCACAACCTGCTCCAGCCTTTGGGCTGCTGTAACCAAACACCCTCCTATAAAATCAACAAAGTCCTCAGGGGACTTTAAGGAAATCTATTGTTTCCTTTTTTGAGGTTAAAAAAAAAATAAAAACCATGCCTGGGCTTTTCAGCTGAAGGAAAAAAGCTGAGTTTGGGCAAAGGTTTTGAGAATAAAAGAGGTGATCAGTGCTCTGATATTGCACCAGCAAAAGGACAAGAGAGATATAAGAGGTCAGTGACATCCTAATATCAATATATATCTACAGAAAGTCACTGATAACCTAATATCAATGTATATATTGATTTATTTGAACCTGAAGTGCCTGCAGTTCCCAGGGATGCTGCTGATCTGCAGCCTGGGAACCAAATCCTGCTCCCATGGGATCTTCCCCACCAGATTTCTTGGCCTTATGGTGGGACAAGGTGATTTTGTCATCATTTGTTTGTCACATCTTGGGGTTTGGAGGCTCTTTGTGACCAGCAGGGAGCTGTTTTTCAAACAGAAACTCTGGGAGAAGAATTACAAATAAAAATCCTCAGGAAAATGAGTTGTTGTAACAAAGAGCTCCACTGGTGGCTTTGCTTGGAATTGGGAAGGTTTTGTCCCCTTTGGGTGCTCAAGGCCTTGCAGGATGGTGTGTAAAGGCATTAAATCTTCTTCAATAAATGCTGTCCAACTCCACACATCTCAACCTTCATCTTCAAACCCTGTAAAGCTGATGGAAACCTCGGACATGTTTTCAACATGCTGAAAGTGCCTCAAAGCAGAGGAGCTTGAAGAAAAACCTTAAAATGAATTAAAAAAACACCCAAGCCTTTTAGTTCTTCATTTTTCCCCCCCTGAAAGCAGCACTTTCACAGAGATCCCAGGGAGAGAAATCATTCCCATGGGGAGGAGGAAGGCAGAGATGCTGCTCCATCTTCTCCCCAAAAATCCTTCACTCTGGAAGAATTTTCATCCCCAAACTCACATCCTTTTCTTCATCATCACAGCAAGGGGGTGATTTTTCAGCAAGTTGGGCACAGGGGGAGGCTGAGGGGTGGCTGTGGCTCCCTGGGCTGTGCTGGGCAAGAAGGACAAGCCCAAAACCCGCCGGGTGCCAAGACAGGAGGGAAGGGAAGGGCGTAGGCTGTGCCAGGGCTCTCCAATCAGCCCCGGGAGGCTCAGCTGCCTCCAGCATAAAGGCAGGGCTGGGAGAGAGAGAGGCCAGCAAAGCTCTGGGCAGGGACAGCAGGAGGAGGAGGAGGAGGAGGAGGAGAGGGAGAAGGAGAAGGAGAAGGAGAAGGAGGAGAAGGAGAAGGAGAAGGAGAAGGAGAAGGAGAAGGAGAAGGAGGAGAAGGAGAAGGAGAAGGAGAAGGAGAAGGAGGAGGAGGAGGAGGAGGAGAAGGAGGAGAAGGAGGAGAAGAAGGAGGAGAAGGAGAAGTTCCACGGTGCTCCCAGGACGGAGACAGAGCTCACCCAGCCAGGATGAGCTGGACCCCCCCAGCCCCCCAGCAGCCCAGCCCAGCCCCCTCCAGGCCCAGAACATCCTTCCTCATCCAGGACATCCTCTGGGATGGGGCAGAGCGAGGGGCACGGCTGGAGAGGGGCAGGGGCAGAGGGGTTGGCAGCGCCGGGCACAGGGAGAACGGAGCAGCCACGGCGGAGGGCACGGAGGGCAGGGAAGGGACCCCCCATCCCACAGGAACATCCCAAGGCACGGGCACACCTCGGCAAGGGGGCACAGGTAAGGGCTGGCAGCTCCTGGAGGAACCCATGGGCTGGGAATGGGGCAGGAATGGCTGTGCTTGGGTCAGGGAATGGGGCAGGAATGGCTGTGCTTGGGTCAGGGAATGGTTTGGGAATGTCTGTGCTTGGGTCAGGGAATGGGGCAGGAATGGCTGTGTTTGGATTGGGGAATGGATCAGGGAATGGATCAGGAATGTCTGTGGTTGGATCAGGGAATGGATTGGGAATGTCTGTGCCTGAGCCAGGGAATAGATCAGGGAATGGATCAGAGAAAGGATCAGGGAACTGATCAGAAAAGTTTGTGCTTTGCTCAGGGGATGGATTGGGAATGTCTGTGTTTGGGTCAGGGAATGAATCAGGAATGTCCATGTTTGGGTCAGGGGATGGATTGGGAATGTCTGTGCCTGGGCCAGGGAATGGGGCAGGGAATGTCTGTGCTTGGATCAGGGAATGTATCAGGAATGTCTAAGGCTGGATCAGGCAATGGATCAGGAATGTCTGTGCCTGGATCAGGGAATGGGTCAGGAATGTCTAAGGCTGGGTCAGGCAATGGGTCAGGGAATGGATCAGGAATGTTCTAGCCTGGGCCAGCCCAGGGGCAGGATCCAGCCCCAGCTGCTGGAGTCACTCTGGGATTAAACACCAGGAGATCCAGTGACTGTTTGAAACCCTTTCTCCAGGTGCCTCTATGTCCAAGATCTGAATCTGCCTAAAATGATGTTTAAACCCCTCCCAGTCCCTGCATTTCTGCAATATCTTGGGAAATAATTCCCCTTTTCCTGCAGAAAGTGCCAAAAAAGGCACCGTGGGGAAGGAGCTGCAGAAGCAACACCCCAAAACACAAGTTTTTGTGCCTGGTGTCCCTCACCTTGAGGCATCAGGAGCCCATCAAGGGCTCTGGGTGGGGATTAAGCCTTTTCTTGACCAAAGATGATGAAGAAAACAGCCAAAAAAAGCAATTTTGACCTATTTGAAGAAAACAGCCAAAAAAAGCAATTTTGACCTATTAGGTGAGCAGATCCCTCTCACTCTGACAGCCTTTGCCAGGGGTATTTTGACTTTGCATTTCAAATCTCTTAAAAGAAGTTTCTACATAAAAGCAAGTTCAGCAACAACCCCAAGGCTGATCAGTAAAAAAAAAAAAAAAAAAAAAATTACTAAAAGCCACCCCAAATCCCCCAGAGGGTGTAAATGAGCCCAACTCTGGGATTTCAGGGGGAACAACCAGGACTGACACCAGCTGGGAATTGTTTCTGTCTTGAGCTTTATGTTCACACCTTAGGAAAATACACTAAAAAAATAACTGAAGGCAAAAAGAAAAAAATTGGCTGATTTCCATCTTGGTGATGTATAAAAAGGAATTAACTGCATAAATAAATAGAATTGAGGAGTTTTGAGAGGTGTAGGTGACATGGGAATCAGGGTTTTCCTATGGGCACAGGAGGGTATTTAAAAAAAAATAAAAGCCTAAAAATATGAATTCTGCAATAAAAGTCCCAAGAGCCTTTGGTGCCATCCTGGGCATAACAAGAGATCATTGGGGGGGTAGGGAGAGCTCCACCAGCACTGAAAAATATCCCTTTCTGGGGATATTATCCCATCCTACCCTACACCTGTCTTGTCCCCATTCCTTATCCTGTCCTCATTCCTTATATTATCCACATTCCTTATCCTATCCCAATTTCTTATCCTTTCCTATTCCTCATCCTTTCCTATTCCTTATCCTACCCCTGTTCCTAATCTATCCTTATTCCTTAGCCTTTCCTATTTCTTATCCTATCCTATCCCTATTCCTATTCCTATCCCCATTCCCATCTCGTTCCTATCCCCATCCTATTCCTTATCTTATCCTATCCTTATTCTTATACCCATCCCATTCCTATCTGCATTCCATTCTTTTTCCTATTCTATTCCTTATTCCATCCCATCCCATCCCATCCCATCCCTTTCCATCCCATCCCATCCCTTTCCATCCCATCCCATCCCACCCCATCCCATCCCATCCCATCTCATCCCATCCCTTTCCATCCCATCCCATCCCACCCCATCCCTCACCTGCCATTCCCACCACAACCCCCACCATTCCCAGCCCCCTCCCGTCTCCAGAGGGGCTCTGGGAGTGACTCCCATGTCCCCCCAGATACCAGTTTGGAGCCCCTCCCACTGGGCAGTGCCCACCCCCGGCCCCCCAGACCCACCCGGCGCTCCAGGGCCGCCTTCTCGCACAGCCAAGTCCTGGAGCTGGAGAGGACCTTCAGCCACCAGAGGTACCTGTCGGCCCCCGAGAGAGCCCACCTGGCCCAGAGCCTGCAGCTCACCGAGACCCAGGTGAAGATCTGGTTCCAGAACAGGAGGTACAAGACCAAGAGGAAACAGGTGACGGCGGAGCTGGCACGGCTGGACACTGCCCTGGGTGGGCACAAGGGGGCTCAGCTGCCCAGGGCATCGCTGCTGGCCCTGGGGGGCACCTGGCCATACCTGCCCTGCCTCTACTACCTGAATGGCTGGAGCCCCTCCTGGTAAAGGGGCTTTTTGGCTGGAGCCCCTCCTGGTAAAGGGGCTTTTTTAAGCAGAAAACATCATTTTTTGCTTTAAATTTAGAGGGAGTTTTAACACTGGGTCACCCTTTCTAGTGCTAATTAGGGGAGGGTTTGCAGTAATGAGGTGTCTTCTAGTTTAGCACAAACCTCTTGTCATTAATAGTAAAATAACAACCAAAAAAAAGCCAAAAAAAGCCCAAGACTTTAAGTTTTTAAGCTTAAAATAAAGTCTTTAATCCAACCTGGTTTGTTATGATGCTCTGGGGTCACCCAGAGGAGCTGTGGCTGCCCCAGCCCTGGAGATGCCCAAGGATGGGCACCTTGGTCATGTGGAAGGTGCCCCTGCCCATGGCAGGGCATGGAATGGGATGGTTTGAGGGCCCTTCCAACCCAAAGCATTCCAGAATTCCCTAATCTGCAGCTTCCAGGGGCAGAAAGGGCTGATCCAGAAAGGGTCCTCTCTGCCTATCATCATCATCATCATCATCATCATCATCATCATCACCATCATCGTCATCCTAAAGCCCCTCTGAAACCCACCTGCCTTTTGGGCAAACCCCAAACTGTTCCTGCAGGGCTGCCATGACACCACCCCAGGCTTCAAAATAATTTTAAAAGTCCCCAAATTAATTCCATAATTCTTGCCATTAATTCCATAATTCTTAATGATCTTTGAGTCCCCCCAGTGTAATTTTTTTTTTTTTTGAGCATTAAACCTCTCTGTGCAACACGAAAGGGCCTGATGCAGTTGGGGGTTTGTTTTGGGGGGAGATGAAGTTGGGAAGGGGCTGTGCCAGGTTGCCCCCACCCAACCCTGCCCCTCTGCCCTCCGATGCCACCGTGCCAAGGTTTCTGGTGCCACGAGAAGCCAGAACAGAACAGGACAAAGGGGCACTGACAGACGAGCTTTGCATATCCGGGTGTTGGCCCTGCTGGAACATTCCCTGTTTCAAACAGCAGCAGCTCCAAGAGCAGCAAATTCTCTGCTCACAAATCAAATTTTGGAGGCTGGAACTCAACAGATTCCAACCTAAAGCATTCCAGGATTCTGTGAAATCATCCCCAATCCAAGAGGATCCCTACAAGTCATTTTTTTAGGGAATAAACTCCTATTTGCACTATCAGAATAGGTATTTTTATTTCTTAATTTTTTTTTAAATAACTAATCATACTTCAAACTTTAGATGCCACTAATTCCATGGGAGAAGTGTGGAAATAAATAAAATAAAAACTGTTTGGTGTTTTGTTTTTTTTTCTGAGCTGGGGGAAGTGGAACAAATTGAACCTTCTGAAATAAAAACACAAGGAGGGATTTTTTTCCCTGTGAACCTCCCCAAAACATCCCTGTGGTGCCTCTTTGCTCCAACAGGGAATCAAAAATCCCAGTGCTCCAATTCCCTCCTGCAGCAGGGAAATACAGACAATTAAAGAGCTTTAAATGACTGCTTGGATTTGTCTTTTTTCACAAGATTTTTTGGGAAATGCTTTGGCTTCTGCAGCTCCAGCCAAGACAAAGCTGCTGGAGCAGGTGGGGATGAGGCAAAATTCCAGGGAAGGGAGGACAGGGAGAGGAGGACACACAAACTGCAGCTCTTTGAATTTTCTCTTGCTTATCAAAGCTCCTCTCTGAGTTTGGAGGACACTCAGTGGCTCCTTAATTGTCTCAAAGTAACTCTTAATAATCTCCAGATAACATTTTTCTCCTGGTTTGTAGAGGGAAGGACAATTCCCCCCTCCACTGCTGCAAACGCTGCTCTTTTATCCACTTACCCACTCTTTGGAACAACAAAAAGCTCTTTGTGGCCTCAAAGTCAAGTCGTGGCAAGGCACAAACCCCCCTTGGGCAGCAGCTCCTGCAGAATTCCCACACCCAGAGCCTTGGGATGCTGCGGGAATTGGCACTGAATCCATTGGGTGACAGCTCTGAGCATCCTGGAGAGGGATCAGCGTGTGCTTCATCCCAGGGGTGGGAATGGGACTCTGGGATGGGCTGAACTCAGTGGGGAAATGGGATCTGAACTGGGAAAATTAGGTATAAACTGGAAATTAGGTATAAAAAAATTAGATATAAACAGGAAATTAGATAACAACTAAATATTAGATATCAATGAAAAATTAGATATAAATTGAAAATTAGATATCAACTAAAAAATAGATGTAAATTGACAATTAGATATCAACTAAAAATTAGATATAAACTCAAAATTGGATATAAACTAAAAATTAGATATCAACTAAATATTAGATATAAATTAAAAATTAGATATAAACTAAAAATTAGATATAAACTGAAAATTGGATATAAATTAAAAATTAGATATCAACTAAAAATTAGATATCAAAATGATTTTTATTTTTAAATGATTTTTTATTTTTAATTATTTTTATTTTTAATATTTTTTATTTTTAATTATTTTTATTTTTAATGATTTTTATTTTTAATTATTTTTAATGGTTTTTATTTTTTAATGATTTTTATTTTTAATGGTTTTTATTTTTTAATAATTTTTATTTTTTAAATTATTTTTATTTTTAAATGATTTTTATTTTTTAAAAGATTTTTATTTTTTAAATTATTTTTATTTTTAAATTATTTTTATTTTTTAACGATGTTTATTTTTTAATGATTTTTATTTTTTAATTCTTATTTTTATTTTTTTTAAATGATTTTTTATTTTTAAAAGTATTTTTATTTTTAAAAGTATTTTTATTTTTTAAATTATTTTTATTTTTAAAATTATTTTTATTTTTAAATTATTTTTATTTTTATTTTTTAAATTATTTTTATTTTTATTTTTAAATTATTTTTATTTTTAAATGATTTTTATTTTAAATTATTTTATTTTTAAATGATTTTTATTTTTAAATGATTTTTATTTTTAAATTATTTTTATTTTTTAATTCTTTTTATTTTTAATTATTTTTATTTTTTAAATTATTTTTCTTTTTTAACTAACAAACCACCTGTTTGCCCCCAAGTGGGAACAGCGAGCAGTTGATTTTTGTCCCTTCTTGTCGCTGCCAACTCATCCATCAGGATTAAAGAGCGTCCACAACGCCCTTTTGGTGCCAAATCGTCTCGTTAAAGCTGCAAAAGCAAACACAGAAAGGCAGAGGAAGGAGAGGAGCCCTCGCTCAGTGTAACTGCTGACAACATTGGCATGGAACAAACCCCATTGTTGGCCCCCAACGGGCGGGTCCGAGCCAAGAAAAAGCTTCGACTTGAGGTTGGAGAGTGGTGGGAAGAATTTGAGGGAGTTGGAGAGAGGGTGGGAAGGGCAAGGACACCCCCAGGGAGGGGGGTTTGCTGGAGGGAGAGCAGAACTCCAAGCAGGAGGAGTTTTGGGATGTTTTCCTAAAGGGAAGAGAAGGAAAACTCAGCAAGATGAGTCTTTGGGATCTTTTCCTGTAGGGAGAGCAGGAGAACTCCAAGCAGGAGGAGTTTTTGGGGTGCTTTCCTGCAGGGAAGAACAGAATTCCAAGCAGGATGAGACTTTGGAGTGTTTTCCTGGAGGGAAAGCAGGAAAACTCCAAGCAGGAGGAGTCTTTGGGATGTTTTCCTAAAGGGAGAGCAAGAGAACTCCAACAGGAGGAGTCTTTGGGATGTTTTCCTGTAGGAAGAGCAGGAGAACTCCAAGCAGGATGAGCCTTTGGGGTGTTTTAATGGAGGAAAAGCAAGAAAACTCCAAGCAGGAGGAATCTTTGGGGTGGTTTCCTGGAGGAAAGAACAGAACTCCAAGCAGGAGGAGTCTTTGGGGTGTTTTCCTACAGGGAAGAGCAGGAAAACTCTCAGCAAGATGGATCTTTCCTGCAGGGAGAGCAGGAAAACTCCAAGCAGGAGGAGTCTTTGGGATGTTTCCTGGAGGAAGGAACAGGAGAACTCCAAGCAGGATGAATCTTTGGGGTGTTTTCCTGCAGGGAGAGCAGAACTCCAAGCAGGAGGAGTCTTTGGGGTGTTTTCCTGGAGGAAAGAACAGGAGAATTCCAAGCAGGTGCCCCAGGGACACCCACAGTCCTGGCATTGGCACCATCCTGACCCAGGGACACCCACAGCCACACTGGCAGTGCCATCCTGCCCCAAGGGACACCCACAGCCACACTGGCAGTGCCATCCTACCCCAGGGACACCCACAGCCACACTGGCAGTGCCATCCTGCCTTGGGGACACCCACAGCCACACTGGCAGTGCCATCCTGCCCCAAGGGACACCCACAGCCACACTGGCAGTGCTATCCTACCCCAGGGACACCCACAGCCCCTGTGGCATTGGTGCCATCCTGCCCCAAGGGACACCCACAGCCACACTGGCAGTGTCATCCTGCCTTGGGGACACCACAGCCCTGGGGTATTTTTCCCCTCCAGAGCCCACCTTGGCCAAGCCCAGGGGGGAGTTTCATCCCTGTGACCCTTTGGTGCCTGGGGGAGTTGGCACTGCCCGTGCCCACAGAGCTGGCACTGCCACCAAGGCCACCAGGGAGGCTCCCACCACTGAGGACATTCCCCCTGGTGCTGCTGGGGGAGGATCTCACAGCCTGGATGGTGTTTTTTATCCCCAGTTCTCTTCCCACGCAGGACTTTTCAGGGTGGAGGGTGAGGGGTGGCCACAAAAACTTCCTTGAACTGGAAGAAAAATGGGGTGAATGAAGCAAAGTTGAGGAGGATGCTCTGATGGTCAACTGGGATGGGGAATCTGCTCAATTCCAGTTTTAATCTGCTGAATTCCAATTTTAATTTGCTCAATTCCAGTTCCAATTTGCTCAATTCCAGTTCTAATCTGATGAATTCCAGTTCTAATCTGATGAATTCCAGTTCTATTCTGCTGAATTCTGCTCAATTCTTTGGACCAAAAGCCCCCAAACCAGCAATAATTAGGGCTGGAATTGCACCCACCTCCTCCCCAGGCAGGATTTGGCCACACCACAACACTCCAGAAGAGCTTTTACACCTGCAGGAAACACTTCAC
>JAWWLZ010000058.1:3121237-3133723 GCA_035041345.1 Poliocrania exsul | reverse complement strand
CTGGTAAAGGGACTGGAGTTGGCCCAAGGGTTGGACTTGATGATCTCAGAGGGCTTTTCCAACCCAATCCATTCTATCATTCCATGTTTGTGGGATCTCAGAGTCCAGTGCGGGAAGTCCAGGGGAAAATCCCTGCATTCATCCAACCTGTGCTGCATCCTGTGTGCCTGGCATCTCTTTTGTCCCTGGTGCTCCCTTGCCGCCACCAAGGGCTGTGAGTTGATGCTTCATGGATGTTCAGTGATGGTCAGGAGTTCAGAGAGGGGTCTGTCCTCCCCTGCAAGGTCCAACTCCTTCATGGGATCGTTTCAGGAAAAAAAAAATGGGAATGAGAGAAGAGAAATTTCAAAGTTTGAAGCTTTCCAAAACTTCCTTTCCACACTTGATCATCCAGAAGAAGCTGATGAGGGATATTGAGGATTCCTTTGCCTCAAGGCAATGTGGCTTTGTGGGTTGTTTACTGTGGGTGAAAACTGCTTCTGAATTCAGTCATGTCTTGCCCAAGACTGGTTTCTCCCCAAGGGTTGGTCAGGGCAGCCAAGGTGCTGTGGGCTGATAACCCCGTCCTGCACTTGTTGTTACATGTAAAGCAATGAAATAGTCCGTGGTTGAGGGGGCTTTCCAAACAGCAGATAATACTGTCTTGTTGCTGTCACCTCCCTCACAGCCTGGCAGAGTTCTGGTGGGGAAAAAAAGACATTTTTTTCCTCCATGGGGACAGCGTGGGGCAGGTTGTCCCCCTCACTTCCAGGACCAGAGTGGGTGAAGCCCTGAGAGCTGCTCGTGGCTGGATAAAAAAAGCACTTTACAAACTTGCAAACCCTCCCAGCTGGAGGCAGGAGAAGCAGAGCCAAAAGCTGGGAGATGCAGAGCCAGAAGGTGCTGGAGGCAGATGGATTTGATCCCTTTAAGTCAGACTCTGTGCTGTGGTGGAGTTTAATCCTCTCCACGGCTGGGCTGGTCTCATTGATGGGTTGGTGGGTTTGCATCATCCTGAGCAGTCCCGTGACCACCCGAGCTGCTGCTGAGGCTGTTTGGGCACTCACCCTTTCCTTGTCCAATGGTGGGAAGTATCCAGGGTGGAGGCAGGAGAGGAGAAGCCTGTGCTGAGCTGTGACTGCGGAGGGGACAGGATGGCTGGCGACTGCTGCCTCTATTGTTTAGCCCTTCCAGGGAACTTCTGACTCACGGGAGAAGTATTTGCTTTAAGAGGCAGATTTTAAGCTCAGAAGGGGAAGGGAAAAGTGGCTCTTGCAGGCTGTCACTGTCATGATGTATCACTCCCTGCAAGCAGGGGCAGAGGCAAAGGCTGGAGGTAGGGGCAGGTTTGTACCCAGTGATACCCACTGAGCTGGTGTGTGCTGGCTGAGAGGCCAAAGGCATCCTCCCCCTGGGGTTAGGCTACATTAAAAACCCTTCAAAGCCCTCCAGAAGCTCAGGGGGCACGTGGCTGTTCCTTCCAGCCAGGTCAGGAAGAGCTGAGCGCCGGCACAAAGGGCAGGAAGAGCCAGCGGAAAAGTTGTGTTGCTGATCCACAGCAGGATAACAGGAATAATGCAGAAACACCAGGACATGCTGTCCCCTGCGAGCTGGAGCAGCTCAGGGCTTTCTTGTGGGCACAACAGCCACGTAGCAGCCTTGACACAGGGCTGGTTTCCTCCCACAAGCCTGTTCTCCTTCCCTACCCTTCCCTTCCCTTCAGTTTGGGGCTGAAATTGGGGAAGGAAAAGGGGCCTGTTGTTATCCTAAGGAAGCATTAGGGAGTCCTTGCCTTGCTGATAACCTGGCACGGGGGAATCCCACTGCAAACACTCCCCCTGGTACAGGGGGAGCCTCAAGGGCACGTTTGGCCTCTGCCCCTCGTGGCTTTCAGCCATCCCAGGGCTGCTCTGCTGCTTCACCTGAGCACACTGGGCACAGCAGCTCTTGCCCTTCTCTTTCTTTTGCCCTACAGACTTGGGGTGGTTTTTAACTCAGTTTGTTGTGTATTTTTTAACAGGCAGCTGCTTTAGGAACTGATGCAGCAGCACTGAATAGGACGAAATACTCAGATCCATTGAACCCAAGCAGGACAAAGAGAGATGTTTACCTGTGTCCCCCAGGTAAGGTGATCCCACCATGGCAGAGCTGGCATGGCCTTGCTTTTTGTGAGGGGCAGCAGGTGCTCCTGCTCTCCACTGTTCTGCTGTCATGGACCTAAGGGCTCATTATGGGAATATTTTCTTTTTGTTGATTCCTCATTTGCCTCTGAGCTTCACTGGTAGTGAGATCACAGAATCATCCAAGTTGGAAAAGTTTTCCAAGACCATCAAGTCCACCCTGTGCCCAATCCCCACCTTGTCACCCAGCCCAGAGCACTGAGTGCCACATACAGTTATTCCTTGGACACCTCCAGGGATAGAGATTCCACTCCACCAAATCCCTGGGTGGCTCATTTCAACATTTAAGAATCTTTTCCATGAAGAAATTCCTCCTGATGTCCAACCTGCCCCTCTCCTGGCCCAGCCTGAGGCCGTGCCCTCTCCTCCTGTCCCTGTTCCCTGGGGCAGAGCCTGACTCCCCCAGCTCCCCACTCCTGCAGGGATTGCAGAGAGCCAGAAGGTCCCCCCTGAGCCTCCTTTTCTCCAGCTGAGCCCCTCCCAGCTGCTCCTGGTGCTCCAGACCCTTCCCCAGCTCCATTCCCTTCCCTAGACATGCTCCAGCCCCTCAGTGTCTCTCTTGCCACGAGAGGCCCAGACTTGGACACAGCACTTGAGGTGCCTCAGCAGTGCCCATCACAGGGGGCAATCCCTGCCCTGGTCCTGCTGGTCACGCTGGTTTTGATCCAGGCCAGGTGTCATTGTCCTTCTTGGCCACCTGGGCACACACAGGTGGCAAATCCCCCTCCCTCTGTGCACAGACATCTCCATCCTGTGCTGTGGGTTCAGAGATGCCCTTCCTCTTGCAGGTACCTACTTTGCAGGATACTGTGAAGACCCAGATGGCTGCAGGAACTGTTGGCCCTGCAAGGACAACGAGTACATGGACCACCCAAACCACATCGACTCCTGCTATGAGTGCCTGAAGTGCAGGGATGGTATGAGCTGGTGGGGAAGAGGGTGGTGAGGGCTGGTGGATGGTCACCTGCAGTGTCCCCAAAGGGTGGCTGGGGGCAGGCTGGCTGTGGAGCTGGTGTAGCAGCTCATGCCAGACCTACATCTGTGTCCAGTGCAGAGCTTGGACATGAGACCTCCACAAGGACCATGAGGATGAGGCTCCTGGCAGATTGGAGGCTGCTGGTGGAGCTGGAGCCAAGCACTGCTTTTCCCTTGGTATGGGCAGGTGTGGGGCAGGAAAGGGCAAGGCTGAAACTCAACAGCAGGGAGTGACTTGGTCTTCCCGGGGCTTGGGGCTCAGCTGGGTGTCATTATGGCACAGAGATGGCACAGAGGTGGCACAGAGGTGGCACAGAGGTGACACAGAGCGGTGTTTTCTGCTGCCCACAGATCAGGTGGAGCGGAGTTTCTGCCAAGCCACCAGGAACAGGGAGTGTGTGTGCAAGGAGGGCACCTTCTGCGACCCGAGCCAGCCCTGCGAGATGTGCCAGAAGTGCCGGTCCCAGTGAGTTGGGGGTCACGGTGGGTCTGTGCCTGTGCCAGCAGCACCAGCTGCGCTGAGCCTTCCCTGCCTCCCTCTTTTCCAGGTGTCCCAAGGGTCAGGAGGTGCTGTCTCCCTGCACACCCGACAAAGACACCCAATGTGGTCCTGCCACCGACATCAGCTCCTCCTCCTTCTGTGAGTGGGGGGCTGCTCGAGGAGGGAAGATGGGCTGAGGGGTGGAGGTGGGAGATGCTGCTGGGGGAACCAGGAGCAGTTCCTCACACCCCGTGTTTGCTGCTTTAGACCACTGGTTTATCCCGATCATGGCGTTTGTGGGCGTAGCCCTGGTTGGATGCTGCATCTGGAAGTACCGGTGCCATTGCCCAGGTGAGCACCAGGTGCAGGGGACCCCCAGAGCACTCACTTTGTCTCAGGCCTCTGCAATGGTATGGGCTGGGTGGGAAGAGGGACCTGCCTGGGGAAAGAGGAACCACAACACTGTTTTCATCTTCCAGGGGATGAGGGAAACCCAAGCATGAAGTCCTGCGGTGTGATGGTGAGTTGCCAGGATAGCAGCAGGGTGGTGACTCTGGAGGGCTGGGGTGAGCTCCCCCATGCCCTCTGCTTTCCACTTGCCCTGCAGCTCCTGGGAAGGCTGGAGGAGCAGGGGGATGAGTCTCATCCCTGCAGGGATGTGGTGGAGCTGGGCCAAGCAGAGGAGGGTCTTCCTGTGTGCTTGCAGTCCCCTCCACAGTGCCATGAGCCCCTCCCTGGCAGAGGTGCTGGCACATCCAGGGTCCCCAGTGGAGACCCCAGAGTAAAGGGAGGGCTGCTCAAGATGAGCAAGCAAGCCATGCCCCTGAACCCATGGCAGGGCAGATGGTGCAGGTGGCATCCCTGGACCACCCAACACGGTTTGTGTTTCTCTCCTGCCACAGAACTACATGATGCAGAAGCTGATGTGGTGCCAGAGGGTGAGCGTGGGGACACGGGACAACGAATGCAACGAGCAGCGATCCCACGATCAGCTCGTCCCCGACGCTGCCGAGCCCGAGGGACATGAGCGTGACCCTCAGGCCGAGGTCTGGTGCTTCCCTCTGCCTGCCCCAAGCTGATCAGCTTGGGGGGCTTCCAGGGCTGCTGCACAGTTCCCACGGGAGGTGGTGAAGGGTCTGCTGTCCTTGCTCTGGGTTCAGGACTGCTGGAGTCCTCTGTGGGTTTAATGCTGAGCAAACAGACAGCTCTTCTCTCCCTGGCCAGGATCCATGAGGCAGCTCTCCATGCTCGTGGCCTGCTGCCATCCCAGAGCTAGGAAACCATGATGTCCTGGGGGTGGGATTGGTCTCCTGCCCCAACAGCTCCTGTTGAGAGAGAGAGGGTCTCCAATCCCCTCACTGTGGGGCTTGGGCATAGCGTTTGTGTCAGGGCTTGGTGGGTGCTATAGGACACTCTCATTCCAGGTGATGCTGCCCAGTGCAAGACCCAGGAGGAATCTCATTCCACCAGAGGGGAGAAAGCCCGATTTGGGTAAGTGTTGGGGCCCAGTGGATGTGCTGAGGGGCAGAGGGAGTGAGATTTCCCACCCTGCTGCCCCTGCTCTGTCCTGTTTTCTGAGCTTTCCCCTTCTCCCTCCAGCACTGCGAGGCACTTTCTACACCTTTGCTAAACATCTCCCCGCTGACTACTGGCATAAATTCGGCCGAAGACTTGACATGCTGGAGAACGATCTGCCAAAGTGGTTAAACGAGGAGGAGGAGTTGTATAAAATGCTCAAGAAGTGGCATGAGAGAGTGGGGTCCAAGGCCTCTGTGAACGTGCTGCTGGAGACCCTGGATGAGCTCGATCTCCGTGGGATTGCAGACAGAATCTCTGATGAACTGCTCGCAGAGGGTTGGAGAGAAGCTGAAGAGGAGGCCAGTCATCCCCATCCTTTGCTCTAAAGCCACATCCTTCCCAGAACACTTGAATTTTCATTGTTTGTAGCCCTGCCATGGCTCTTCTCTTCTTGAAGCCGTTGTAGAGTTCAGCTGAATCGAGAGGAGCTGATCATCTCATGAAGTACGAACCTCATGGCCCTCCCTGTTAAGGCTACAAGCTCAATGTTGGTGCTTCCTTATGAAATCCAAGTGTTCTCTTTGTTTCACTGAGTCAAGGCAAAGAGCCTGACTTTATTGCAAGCTGCCTCTGGGACTATCCCACTTGGAAGCACTGGTACTACATGAATTCTTCAAGCTCACTGCAGAGAAAGGTTTTTGCAGGTTGTAGGGAGTCTCTGCAGTTTTTAACCAAATCCTCCTTTCTTTTGGAGATTTCCTGGCATTATGAAATAGCTTCTGCTTCTAAGCAAGCCTCATGTTGTATGCTCAGTGGGCATACTTACCTGAGGCCTTTGGTTATTTTCTGTTGACTATGTTGTGTTGTAAGTTAAGTTATGTTTGGTGGTTCTGCTTGTTGTTAAGAGCCAGTTTGGAACTGGACTTTGAGGGGAGAGTGGGAACAATTTACTTGCACTATGATCACTGGGGTTGCCTAAGAGCAGGGACAGTGAAGGGATCATCTAGTCCAACCCTGCTGCCATGACAAGGGACATCTTCCACTAGACCAGATTGCTCCAAGTCCTGTCCAGCCTGACTTTGAATGTTTCCAGGGGTGGGGCAGCCACTTCTGGGCAAACTGTGCCAGTGTTTAACCACACCCTCATTTTCAAAAGGTTTTCCTAGTATCTAATCCCTCTTCAGTTTGGAGCTATTCCCTCTTGTGCTGTCACTCCAGGCCATTGTTCAAAGTCCCTCTCCTGCTCTCCTGGAGCCCCTCTGAGCACTGGAAGGTGCTCCAGTCTCCCTGGATCCTTCTCCAGGTGAATACCTCATCTCCCAGCCTGGCTCCAGAGCAGAGGGGCTCCAGCCCTCAGAGCATCTCTGTGGCCTCCTCTGGACTTGTTCCATCAGCTCCACATCCTTCTGATGTTGGGAGGCTGCAGAGCTGCAGGTGGGGTCTCACCAGAGCTGAGTAGAGGGGAAAAATCATCTCCCTGGGCCTGCAGGTCACAGTTTAGTTCCATTCCCTTGGTTGTGGGGTGGCTTTGCAGTCCCTGTGTCTCCACCCAGCATGGAAATGTGAATGCACTGAAAATCTGAGCATGACCAGGGGTACCTGCCATCCATTCTCCAGCTGGATGGGTTACTCCTCAAACACTTTGACCCTCATATGTAGCTCAGGGACAACTTAGCTGGAAAAACTACTGGATTACTTGAGCTGACTACATATCCTGCCACCCCAGTGTATCCCAGTCCACCAGGACCTTCCTCCAGTGTGGTGGGAGCTGACCAGGGCTGCCCTCAGTATTCCTGCTCCCACCACTTCTCCTCCACTCACTAAACCTGAAAAAACCACAACAGCAGAAGCAGTGTTGTGTATTTGTTATTTATTTAGCAATTGTTTACATACATTTAACTTAAAAGTTAATATAAAAATATTGGTATTTTGATATGCATGGTTGTTAAGTGTTTGTTATACAGAGCTCTGGCACAGCCAGTATGTTTATTTCCAGTTTGTACATATCTGTTTATGAAGGATCAACTTTTTTAAAAAAAATCCTCCTGATGTCTCATCTGGTTTTATTTTCCCCCACCCCGTGCTCTGCCAGGGTTTCAGTGGGCACCAAAGGAGCTGGACCAGATGCTCAGCAGCTGCTCCCTGTGGTGCTGAGGGCCCAACCCATGGAATCAGTGCATCCCAATGGGAATGGTCCCCCCACCAGTGATGCTTCTGCTGGGGAAAGCCCTCAGCAGCCAGCCTGGCCTCTGCCTTCCTCCCTACCCCACCAGTCCCCATGCTCTGTCCCCTGCAAGGAGAGGAGGATGAAATCTGTCCCTCCTGCAGGGGTGGGACCCTGGGCAGGAGCTGCTCCAGCCCCACCCAGCCAGGGCTCTGTGTGCTGCAATAGCTGTGCTGCAAATCCATGCAGTGCTTAGTGAGACAAGGACTCTGCTGGCCCCCCAAAAGCCCCTGGGGCTGCCCACCAGCCCCTGCACTGCAGGTGGGTTTGAGCCATAGCGCTGGGGCAAGTGCAAAAAGCAGGAGCTGCCAGAGGGGTCGTGCCCATGGTGCTGTCCCAGGCAGCCCCTCGTGCCTCCCGAGCATGCAGACCTGGGCAGGGAGCTCCTGCAGGGCCAGGCACATGCAGGATGGAGTGCCAGGACACAGGGGCTCAAGGTCCTGGCCTGGGCAAGGCAAACAGGACTGGAAAGCAGCAGAGAGTGCTCAGAGTGGGAAGGGAAAGAAACTTGTGGTCCTACCTGCTCTCTGGGGGCTGGAGACACAGAGGGTGAGCTCGCTGGAGCTGCCACCTCCCTCCTGCATCCTTGGCTGAGGGTGAGCATGTGAAATGAGAGGCTCCAAAGTGCTCTGCGAGGCCAGCTGGGAAGAGGAGCAATGTGGCGTGGGAGGGGACACACCAGGAGCATCCCTTTGTGCTCCCTCCAACAGCAGCCTCTGCCAGGGTTGGCTCTTTCCCCATCCCAGCTGGGGAGGGCAAGGGGAGGTTTGGGTCCTTCCTGCCCTGCCTGGCAGCCCAGCAAAGCTCTGGGGCCGTGCACCTGCAAGGACACAGGTGGGACATGCAGTTAGTCTGAAGGAAAAGTCACCTCTCATTGGACAAGGGATTTGGATGGATGGATGGATGGATCCTGCTTCCCTGTCCCTGTCCATCCTGGGAGTGCTGGAAGGGAGTGATGGTGTCACCCCAAGGAGGGCACAAGGATGTGCCATGTCCAGCTGCTCCCTCCCAAACACACAGGGACCACGCTGGGCTTTTAAAACACCATTTATTACAATGGAGCCTTCCAGGCTCAAATCCCAAGCCAAGGGCCTGGGCTTGGTTTCTGGTGTGGCAGGTTGGGGGAGTGGGTTTGGGATTGGGTTGGTTTTTTGCTTTAAGTTTTCTTTTGAAACAAAAAGTTAAGAATGGGGAGAACAGGACTCTGGTCCCCTCTGTGCCCTAAATGAGGACAGACCCCATTTGTAGGGGAATGCACTGCAGTGCCTGGAGGCATTTGGGGACCAGGGTCCCCTGCACTGTGCCTGACCCTGCTGTGAGTTGAAGGGGGTGGCAGGACCCCCAGGTGCCATCAGACACACAAACCATATCCCACAGCTCCTGGTTACAAATCAAAGTGGAAGCAGGATGTGTTTCTTCTTCTTCCTCATGCTGCTGATGTTCCAAATGGAAAAAAAAAGAAAAAAAAGGAAAAAAATTCCAAACTGAAACCACAACACAGCCCTCGTGCTCCTGTAAACATGAGTTTCTCCTGCTCGGGCTCTGCCAGTCCTGCAGCGCTGGCACCGTGGTGCGAGGAGAGCAGGGCTCCAGGATCACCAGGGGCTGGCCCTGAGCCCCTCCACAGGGACACACCCCCGTGGCCACCATCTCCTCTGGGGCTTCGGCCCGTGGCGTCCGCTCCACGCCTGGTGCTGGGGCAGGTCATCCCCCCCTTCCTCCTCCTCCTCCTCCTCCTCCTCCTCCCCGTCTCTTCCCAGGGATGCTGGAGCCAGGGTAAGGACGGGCTTTCAAACCACAGCCGAGGAGGAGGAGGAGGAGGAGGAAGAGGAGGCTGTGGCTGCCGACGATGAAGGAGAGGAAGAAGGGGAGGAGGAGGCGTTCCAGAAGAGCCAGCGCCTCTTGGGCTGCCGTTTGAGGTGGAGGTAGTCTTCCTTCTCCCGCTCCTTCTTCGCCCGCTGGTAGTGATCCTCCTCCTTCAGGTACCACACCGGCGGCCAGCGGTGCTTCTCGAAGTACTCCTGGTTCTCTGCAGGGAGATGGGGTGGTGAGGGCGGTGCCAGGACCACCAGGACCCCCCATCATCCCACCCTGGCTCCCACTCACCTCCCGACATGGCCTTCATGTCCCGGGGGAACTTGCGGCAGACGTTGTTGTAGTTGGTGCAGATGTGGTGGAGGCACCAGTCGGCGAGCTGGTAGGCGCAGTGGAACTGGAAGAGATGGAGCCCAGGTCAGAGCCACCATGGCATGGACCAGCAGGAGGGATTCACCCTGTTTCTCCACAGACATCCAAGACCAAACCCGGTTGTCCCCTCTGCCAGGGCAGCATCACCCCGTGGAGCTGCCAGAGCCCTCTGTGTGTCACCACCCAGCACTCTGTGCCTCCCCAGCCCTGCCAGGACAGGGTCCTGCCCTACCTGAGCCAGCTCCAGGAACACAAGCACGTCCCCATCGATGTCCACCATCATCTGTGCCGCCTCCATCAAGCCTGTGACCGTGTACTGCTCTGTGGGGGACACACAGCGTCACAGGGCAGCTGGGGTGGGGTGACACTCACCCAGTTTGGGGACAGCAGGGTCACCATCCTGCTGCAGCCACCTGGACTCACCTGTGAGAGCCACCAGGTGTGGCAGGCAGAGGCGGTTGGCGAGGATGATGAGCTTCATGTCATCAAGGTCGGGGCTGGAGCTGAACTGCCCCGTGTACAGGTACTCCAGCACCGCCCGCATGCAGCTCTTGCTGGTGTGAGGAAGTGCCACCTGCCAGACACACACACACACTGTCACCTCATGGCCATCCCCACCTGTCACCCAGGACAATCCCAGGACCTCTGCTCACCTCGTTGGTGGAGCTCTCCACGAAGGGACCACCGAACATTGCGGCCATCCAGTCACAGCTGGAGATGAGCAGGGGCTTGTGGGCACTGATAGCACCGTCATCCAGCACGAAGGTGACATCTGGGGACAAGCAGAGGGATGGTACTGCAGCTGTCCCTGCCACCTGGGTGTCAGCCACCCCCTGCCACAAAATATCATGCACTGCAGACAGCAGAGGGAAGGGGACAGAGCCTGGTATAGCCTAAAAAAGCCCTTTAAAAATTCCTTAAAAACATCTCTTTTTTTCCAGCATCCCCCACCAGCTCAGAGGAGCTCAGGGAAGGGCCTCAGAGATGCTCTGGTTGTTCCAAGGGATTTTCCCAGGTCATTCCACAACACATTTCAGAGCAAAGGGCAAAACTTAGGAAGCAGATGTCTCGCCCAAGTCTGAGTCCTTGGAGAACTGGGAAGGACGCTGAGGATCTCCTGCCCCCACCACTCTGCTCTCCATGGCTTCTCCCAGGGGTGTGCCAGGGGCCAGAACACAGCTGTCCCCTCACAGTGACAGCCTGACCATATCAGGATCCATCTTCATGAAACAAATCCAGCCAGAGGGAGGCTGGGACATGCACATCCCCCTGGGATGTCACCTCGTGCTGGTGGCTCGTGGTGCTCAGCGGAAAGCTGGGGGAATTCTGCTGAGAGCACTTGCTCCCCAGATGACCCTGTGAAAAGCCTGAGCTGGGAGAGAAGGAAGTCGCCTTTGCTGCTCTTCCATAAATAAACAAGAGCTGCTGGATGGGCTGGGGAGCAGGAAACCCAGGGGAAGGGCCTTGCATTCACTTTCTTGGCAAAAAAAAGCAATAAAAATCCCAGAAAAACAAAGTGTGACGAGAAAACACGAGGAAGGCGAGCGAACACCACAGCACAACCACCCTGCCCACACACAGGGCAAAGCCAGGAGATCTGAGCCCACATCCACCCCTGAGAGCCCCCCCAAGGAATGGGGATGCTGCTCTGGGCCCCCGGAGTCATACCCGAGAAAGTCCCCTTGGCCAGGCATTCCTTCACCCGGTTGGTCCTCCGGACGTGGAAGGCTTTGGTGATCTCCTGGTTCATGAACGCCTCGTTGTTGAGGATGTTGGCCACCATCATGCGGAGGTCGAAGACCTCGAGCAGCTCCGCGATGTGAGCGATGTGCATGAGGTCCCGCTCGTTCTCATCCAGCTCCCCCGTGTACAGGTATTTCAGCACGGCCCGGAAGGGCCCCGGCTGGATGGAAGAGTCCATCTTCACCACCACCATCAGCTTGGACTTGTAGGTCAGCGGGTCTTCTGCCATCTCCTCCTGGATGCTGGTGAACGCCCGGCTCCACGAGGAGAGGTTCCTGCCCCGCCGCAGCCCGCGCTCCCCGTTCTCGTAGCGGTTGCCCCGCAGGATGCCGTCACTGGTGGAGGCTCTAAGGCACGGTTTTCGCTGGCCGGAGCCGGACTCCTCGCTGCTCTCACAGATATCAAAGCTGGCAGCCCGCAGGAGGAAATCCCGCCCGTGGTGCCTCTCCTCCTGGTGCAGCATCCGCTCGGCGGCGGCGGTGACGGCCACGCCGAAGCCGTGCCCCGCCGTGCTCTGCTGGTCCTCCTCGCTCAGGTCCATGAGGAACAGGTCGTAAAACTTGGAGGAGGAGGTGGAGAGGTAGATCTTGTGTGCGTAGATTTTGATCTTCTCTTGCAGCACCAGGATGACGTCCGCGCACAGAGGGTCCTCCAAGAGGTGGGCTGGACGCTCCTCGTTGTTGGAAGGGGGGTCTGGGACGATGATGATGGGTGGAGGGGGCTTGGGGGGCAGGAAGGGGGCTTGGAGAAGAGGCCGCTGCACGTTGCGGAGGTGGGACTTCCAGAACTGCAGGTGACGGCGGGAGATGAGGGCGGCACGGATGGCATTGTCAAAGACGTCCTTGACGCCAAACTGGGCCACCACACTCGTCTCGTAATAGGGGATCCCCAGCTCCTTGGCAACCTCCCTCCCCTTCTCTGGGGGAAGGATCTCGTTAGGCTTGATTGGCCTGAAAAAAGAGGGGAGATAATGAAGGGACCTCCTCAGACAAGGAGAAAGCAGTGGGCAAGCAAGGAGAAAGCAGCGGGCAGGCAAGGAGAAAGCAGTGGGTAGGCAAGGAGAAAGCAGCGGGCAGGCAAGGAGAAAGCAGTGGGCAGGCAAGGACAGCTCCAGGGCACGGGGGTCCCACCTGGCCAAGGGCCGCCGGGCACGGTTGACGGCCTCCAGGTCGGCGTAGCGCAGGTCGAGCTGGCAGCCC
>JAWWLZ010000058.1:3046899-3057492 GCA_035041345.1 Poliocrania exsul | reverse complement strand
GGGTATGGGATGGGTAGGAAAGGTCATTCCTGTATCCTGTGTATGGGAGGGAATAGGAAAACTCATTCCTGCATCCCAGGTATGGGATGGGTAGGAAAGGTCATTCCTGCATCCCGAGTATTGGTAGGAAAACTCGTTCCTGCATCCCATGTATGGGATGGGTAGGAAAGGTCATTCCTGCATCCTGTGTATGGGATGGGTAGGAAAGCTCATTCCTGCATCCCATATAAGGGATGGGTAGGAAAACTCATTCCTGCATCCTGAGTATGGAATGGGTAGGAAAGCTCATTCCTGCATGCCATATGTGGGAGGGAGTAGGAAACTCATCCCTGCATCCCGAGTATGGGATGGGTAGGAAAGCTCATTCCTGCATCCTGGGTATGGGATGGGTAATAAAGCTCATTCCTGCATCCCATGTATGGGATGGGTAGGAAAGGTCATTCCTGCATCCCATGTATGGGAGGGAGTAGGAAACTCATTCCTGCATCCTGGGTATGGGATGGGTAGGAAAGCTCATTCCTGCATCTCACATATTGGAGGGAATAGGAAAGCTCATTCCTGCATCCTGAGTATTAGCAGGAAAACTCTTTCCTGCATCCTGTGCATTGAAGGGGGTAGGAAAGTTCATCCCTGTGTCCTGAGAATGGGGGAAGGGTAGGGAATCTCATCCCTGCATCCATGTATGGAAGGAGTTGGGAAATTCAGCATGGCAAGGAACATCCCACGGGATCCAGACGAGGCTTTTCCTCTCTGGTTACTTCTGGAACTGTCTCAGCTCCATCAGGAAAGTCACTGGTGGCCCTGGGGTGAGAGGGCTTGTCCCTGGGGTGGGAAGTCTGTCCCAGGAGTGGGAAGTCTGTCCCTGGGGTGGAAGGACTTGTCCCCAAGGCAGCCCCCATGTCTGGGTTAACTCATTTGGAAGCTGCAGGGCTGGAGTTTGACCAAACGATTCATTTTCCTCCCTGAAATTTCCAGTGAGGATTTTAAGCCGTTTAAAACCAGTTTCCCCTCCCTGTGTGGTCAGGAATCACAGCCTGGTTGGATCAGCCAGCGGGACAGTGCAGCACTGGGACCCCCTGAGACAGGGATTGCTGTGCCCCCCACCTCATGGCACCCAAACACCTTCACCTTCATCATCCTCTGAAAGATATTTGGGCTCGACTTTCAAGTGGTTTCTTTTTTAAATGCAGTGAGTGGGTCCCAGGACCTGAGTCTGTGACACTGCCCATCACCTGGGGGAGCCTGAGGTTTGCCTTCCCTCAGGAGAGGGAAATTACGGCTCCATTCCCGTCAGGAACAACTTCTCTTCCCCAAAACAGAGGAGGAAAACAGGATATCGTTTGTGGTTTCATGAAAAAGTCATCTTTTTTTTTTTTTTTTTATTCTCACCACTTCAGGTTCTATTTAAAATTTGGGTATTCTGAGATGGAAAGTTATTTTGAAAGGGCAAAAACACGTCAAGCTCCAGAAAACGGTGAAATCAGCTCAATGGTGGCTTTTTTTTTTTTTTTTTTGGAAGCAAAACTCTCCCCCAGATTCCCTCAGTTCAGGATCCAGCCCCATCCTGGCTCCATCCTGCTCTTGCCTCAGTGCTGCTCAAGGAGCTTTCTGGTACCAAAATGCCATTTTTCACCCCAATCTCTCCCCCATCTGGGTGTAACCCCGGGGGGTTTGTAACCCCCCCCCCCCAGTACTGGGACCTCTCTGTAGCTTCGAACCCGACCCCAAATCCTCGGGGGTGGGAAGGGACAGTGGTTGCAGCCCCATCGATCCCATTTGCTGCTGCCCTGACTAAAGGGCCCCTCATCGATAGAGCATCGACTCTCTCAGGGCATTATCACCTTAAAAAGATCATCTGGAAGCGAGAACTTTCAGTACCTGATGATTAATTAGTGTGGTAAATGACTCGGGGAAAGAAGTGGCCGGTAAATGCGACAGCAATTAAATCCTCGCCCCTCCGACCCCTCGCCCGACTCATCGATCTCAATCTGCAGCCTCTGGGGTGGGTTGAGCCAGGATTGTATCCCTCTGGCATTGGGAAAAATTTACTTTTGCCAGGCTGGGATCTGCTCCTGCCTCTCTGCCGCCTCGCTGCTCCCCTGCCAAATGCAATGGGTTTATTCCCTGCTGGTTCTGAGCGAGGGATGGAACAAGGTAGGAGAGCGAGGAAAACCCTCCGCTGGCTTCCCTTGATGAACTGAGCTAATTTCTCTCTTAATGGTTCGCTCCGGAGTTGAATGTGAGGCTTTCCTCCTGCACAGCAAACCCTCTCCCACACACAGACAAATAGGCTGAATATTTAATTGGAATTCCTCACACCTACAGGGTAAAGCCTTGTCAGTAGAAATAGAGCCCATCGCCAGCTGGCATCCCCGCACGCCACCCACCTTCGCTCTTAAAAAGAAATCCCTCCCCGTCCTCCCCCCTTTTCCGCACACCCACGGGCCCCCCTGACCGCAGCAGGAGCTGCCCCTCGCTCCTGGGGTGCCCTCGCAGGGATGGGGATGCTGTGGGAGGGTGCCCTGGGCAGTACCCGCCCCAACAGGTCGTGCCAGAGGAGGTTCCCGTTGCCCGTCACCTCCTGAGCTCAGCCCTCGATGGAGCAGCTCCGTGTGAGCCTGACAGTGGGGGTCCCAGGGTGGTGCCAGGCTGGTGGCAGGGGACCAGGAGCAGCAGAGGGCACTGCTGGTCTGTCCACCTGCACCTTTCCCATCATCACAAAACTCCAGGCAAATAAATCCCAACTCTCCCAGAGCATGTTTGGGGTGGGGGGTGGCAAAGGGGTGTGCAATCCTCCTGTTTGCCACCCTGGAGCCTCCCAGGTGGTCAAACCACAGTGGCCACTCCCCAAAATGACTCTCCCTGCCACTTCCACACTGTCCTGGCCAGTGTGGGGTGTGACCCCTTGGCATCGGTGCTGCCACGGAGCTGGTGGGATGCAGGAGATGAAGCTCTGCCCACAGGGTGCCCCCAGCCTGGTGACTGGGTTGGGGGGGAGAGTCCTCCTGGAAGATCCAGCCCAAAGGAATCCAGGAATCCCCCAGTTTGGGTTTTCCAGGAATGGATGAAGCTGGTGGCGGGCATGGAATGAGCAGAGGCACCCCATGGACACCAGGGGACCAACCAGTGCCAAGGCAGAGCATGGCACTGGTCTCGTGGCAGAATGGCATGGTCAGACCATCCTCTGGTTTGCTGTGAAGATTAAGGGATGGGGATGTGCATTCCCAGCTGGATTCACACTCCAGATCTACAGGGATTTGGGGAGCAGTGATAGCAGGGAAGAGGGAAGCACTGGGATGCTTGGGAAGGGGATGCTCCACTCTGATTCTGCCTGACCTCACTGACTTGGGATCACCAGGCTGGTGCCAAGGATGGGAGAACCTGCTGGGAATGGTTCTGCCTGCCCTGCCCCTGCCCCTGCCCCTCCCCACCTCCCTGCAGGGGCTGCAAGAGCTCTGTGTCCCATGGTGTAGATCCAGCTCCAGAGCAGCCCTGGGCAGGGAGCTGGGAAGGGCTCAGACAGGCTCAGCCCCCCGGAAAAGGGCTGTTCCCAAGGAATTCTGTTCTCAGGGATGCAGATCCTCCAGTGCCCATGGACTGGGAGGAGGAGGAGGGCAGTGGGTCATGACCCCTGGGAGACCCTGCAGCACTTGCAGTGCCTTTTATGCTGCTGGTCTGTAGGGGAGGGCAGTGTTTGTATCCCACTCATCCCCCCAATACCTCCTTTGCTTTCCTTTGCTCTTTTCTCATCCTCCTTCTTTTATTTTTCTGTTCTTTCTCCCTCTCTCCTTCTCCTTGTACCTCTCTCATCCCAGGTTTCAAAGACACCCCCCCTCCATCCCCTGCAGGGACCTGCCACCATCTGCAGTTTTCTTTTTCTTTTCTTTTTTTCCCTTCTCTTTTTAAAGTTTCCCCATGTCTTTGTCTTAACGAGCCAGGTTAAATATTCTGTAATCAGTGTAATAATACACCTGGACTCCTTCTCGAGATATCTGCCTTTTGTACTGCGACAGGACATTAATAGTAATTATTCTGCTTTGTAATTGGAGCTTTAAATACTAATTCAAACAGCCAGAGGAAAACCAATTAGTGCTAATTTATCTCTATGTGTTTTGGAGAGCCTGTGTCTGTCATACTGTGAAGAAATAGGTTGGTAATTAGTACAGTTGGGTGGTAGATAGAAGTAATTATCAGATTCTTTCATGTTCTTTAAAGGGAAAAAAAAAATCTAAAGGCTTCATGACTCTTCCTTTCCAAGGAAGTTTGCACCTCGAAGGAAGGGCCCAGCCAGAACTGGCTCCACATGAGGCTCCTGCCCAGGTCTGTGGGCACCTGGTGCCCTGTGGAGGGATGGCTGATCCTTGTTTGGGGCATAGACTGAGCACCCTTGGCCTCATGTGCTGGTTTTAGCTCAGTGGAGTGTCCTTGGAGTGACAGTGACCGGTGACAGGTCCGTGGCAGGAGGGGCTGCCCTGCTGGGATGGCCAAAGGATCAACCCCAGAGGAATCCAGGAATCCCCCGGTTTGGGTTTTCCAGGAATCCCCCAGTTTGGGTTTTCCAGGAATCCCCCAATTTGGGTTTTCCAGGAATGGATGAAGCTGGTGGTTGGCATGGGATGAGCAGTGAGGCACCCCATGGACACCAGGGCACCAACCAGTGCCAAGGCAGAGCATGGCACTGGTCTCATGGCAGAATGGCATGGTCAGACCATCCTCTGAGGGACCAGTCTGAGGGATTGGGATGTGCAACATGGTGGGCTGAGCTGTGCCAGGTGTGTGAGCCAGACCTCGTGCCTTGGAGCCAAAAAGCTGCACATCCAAACCCTGCCCTGTGAGCCCTTTGAGCCTCAACCTCGGTGTGCAAATCCTGCTTGATGGGTTTGAACCCCAACCTGCAGGTTTGAACCATAATCTGCATGTACCAATCCCACTCCATGTGGGTTTGAGCCATAACCTGTGTGTACAGATCCTATCCCAGGTGGTTTTGAGCCATAATCTGCCATGTACAGATCCTACTCCACATGGTTTTGAGCCAATCTGTGGATTCCAATCCTACTCCAGGTGTTTTTGAGCCATGATCTGTGTGTTCCAACCCTACTCCTTGTGGTTTTGAGCCATAATCTCTGCATTTGAGCCATAACCCTCATCTATGAATCTTTCTCTGTGCCTTTACAATCACAGAAACCAGAATGGTTTGGGTTGGAAGGGAACTTAAAGCTCATCCCATTCCACCCCCTGCCATGGGCAGGGGCACCTCCCACTGTCCCAGGTTGCTCCAACGTGGTCTTGGACACTCCCAGGGATGGGGCAGCCACAGCTTTTCTGCCCAACCTGTGCCAGGGCCTGCCCACCCTCCCAGGGAAGGATTTATTCCCTGTATCTCACCTAAAATCCCCCTGTTTCAGTTTGAACCCTTTGGTCCTTCTCCTGTCACTACAATTCCTGATGAAATGTCCCTCTCCAGCTCTCCTGGAGCCCCTTCAGGCACTGGAAGGTGCTGTGAGGCAGGAAAGCTGCTCCTTGAGGCAGATCCTCTGTGTTTGAGCCATGGATTTCAGCCACACTTTATGCATTTAAGCCAGACCTTGAGCATTTGAGCCAGACCTTGAGTATCTGAGTCAGACCTTGAGTATTTGAGCCAGACCTTGAGTATTTAAACCAGACCTTAGGTATTTGAGCCAAACCTTGAGCATTTGAGCCAAACCTTGAGCATTTGAGCCAGACCTTGAGTATTTAAGCCAGACCTTGAGTATTTGAGCCAGACCTTGAGTATTTGAGTCAGACCTTGAGCATTTGAGCCAGACCTTGAGCATTTAAACCAGACCTTAAGTATTTGAGCCAGACCTTGAGCATTTGAGCCAGACCTTGAGCATTTAAGCCAGACCTTGAGCATTTGAGCCAAACCTTGAGCATTTGAGCCAGACCTTGAGCATTTGAGGCAAACCTTGAGCATTTGAGCCAGACCTTGTGCATTTGAGCCAGATCTTGAGTATTTGAGCCAGACCTTGAGTATTTAAACCAGACCTTGGGTATTTGAGCCAGACCTTGAGCATTTGAGCCAGACCTTGAGCATTTAAACCAGACCTTAAGTATTTGAGCCAGACCTTGAGCATTTGAGCCAGACCTTGTGCATTTGAGCTGTACCCTGAGCACTCAGGTGGCCAAACAGCCACTGCCCCCTCATCCCTGTCCCCACCATCACTTCCCAGAGCTCTCTTTGCTTCCCAAGAGGAAGCAGCAGATCCCTCAGGGATTCTGGGCCCTTCCACACGGTGCTGTTTAATTTTCCCACTTCTTGAATAAGAGGATCTTGAGGTTTTCTGTGCTGGGAGGATTTGGGTTGTGGTTACTTCAGTCTCCCCCCAACAAATTGTGCTATTAAAAAAATAAATAATTCATTAAGGAGTTGTTCACCCCATCAGGAATTTGGGAGCCAGACCAGGAGTGCAGCAGGATCTGCAGGAATTCATTAATGGCCCATTCTGTGTCTCCTTTCCCCTTTAAAACCCCAGTGGAGTTACCTTGGTAATAATAAAGTGCACGATTCCAGGAGGGAGGGAACAGGTTCTTATTTGGATTAAACGGATTTCTCCTCCTCCCCTCCTTACCCGCTTTTATTCCTGCCAATTTAAAAAATTTTTTGTTTAGGGGGAAGGCAAAAAAAAAAAAAATTACAAGCAAATGCTAATGCTGGGAAGCAAAAAAAAAAAAAAAAAAAAAAAAAAAAGCACATTTTTTTCCAGGGAGGGGAAAAAAATACCTTTGGAAGTGTTCTGTGCAAAGAGATGCCGGGGGGCACGATATATCAAAGAAAATATAATACACCCAGGTTAAAACTAATGATTGCCATATAATTAGATGTGAACCATTGTGCTATAAATGTGTATTCTTCAGCGTGCTGTGATTTTACTGTAAAAGAGAGAGAGAGAGAGAAAGAAAGACAGAAAAACACAGAACCCAGCAACATACTATAAAAAGCACTCTGTTGACTTTTCGGCTGTTTAGTATTCCTTGCCCGTACTCCCCCGGGAGTATGTAATTAGTGCTTTATGAAGAGTGCATTTAAAGCAGTTTAATATTCACCTCATTCAGTCTGAAACAATGTGATCACTGCTTAGACAAATCACTGCTCCTCACTGACATCCTCTGTCAGTACATTACCTCTGAAAAGACCTTTCAAGAGGCTCCGATGTTAATTAGTTGTCTGTCATGGATAAACAGAGCCGTGAGCAGAAGGGCTGCACCAGGCCAAAGACATGCAGGGAAATACTGGGAAGGCTTCTTGATTTTTTTTTTAATTTTTTTTTAATCCTCTCCCCCCTTCTCTTTGATGAAAATTCCTGGCTTTCTCCTCTGGTTTGCTGGCGCTTCGCGGAGTTTTGCGTGGCCTGGAGTGGAGCCTGGGTTTTCCTGGTGCATTCCCAGGGATGCCAAGCCAGGCTGGCACTGCCACTCTCTGGGATCCTGGCTCTGCTGGGGAGGTGCTGCCAAATCCCATCCGGCTCTGGGAGCATCCTGTGCTCTGGATAGGCACTTGCTGAGCTGCCCTGGTGTGTCCCAAAGTGTGAATATCCCAGGCAATATCCCAGCCCAAATCCCAGGGTTCTGTCCCAGCCCTGCATCCCAGTCCTGAGTCCCAGCCCAATATCTCAATGTTGAATCCCAGGCCTATATCCCAGTCCTGAACCCCAGCCCCACATCCCTGTGCTACATCCCTGTGCTACATCCCAGCCCTGCATCCCAGTCCTGAATCCCAGCCCAATATCTCAATGTTGAATCCCAGGCCTATATCCCAGCCCTGAATCCCAGCCCCACATCCCTGTGCTACATTCCAGCCCTGCATCCCAGTCCTGAATCCCAACCCTGAATCCCAGCCCTACATCCCAGTCCTGAATCCCAGCCCTGCATCCCTGTGCTACATCCCAGCCCTACATCCCAATCCAACATCCCAGCCCTACATCCCAATCCTGAATCCCAGCCCTGCATCCCAGTCCTGAATCCCAGCCCTGCATCCCAGTCCTGAATTCCAGTCCTGCATCCCAGTCCTGAATCCCAGCCCTGCATCCCAGTCCTGCAATCCAACCCAGCAATCCAGCCCTACATCCCAGAGCTAAATCCTGGCCCTGTATCCCAACCCTGCATCCCAATGCTACATCCCAAACCCAACCCTGCATCCCACAACTACATCCCAACCCTGTATCCCAACCCTGTGTCCCAATCCTGCGTTCTGGAACTACATCCCACCCTCATATCCCAACCCTCCATCCCTGTGTTACATCCCAGCTTTGCATCCCAACCCCACATCCCAAGGCTGCATCCTGGCCCTGTATCCTGCTCCTCTATCCCATCCCACATCCCACAGGTGCTTTCCCAGCCAGTCAGGGATACACAGCTGAATTCCCCTTGGCTGTCAATCCCGTGCCTCTCCCTTTGGAATCATCGAGCTTCCAAACCTGGTTGAACATGGAAGTTCCCAACCTGACAAGGTGGCCAAGCCATTCCATGGGATGTGACACGTCTCTCATGGCAGCACCTTTTCATGGTTAGGGATATTCCCACAGGGACATGGGCACAGTGATGCCCCAGGGCTGGGAATGGGACATGGGAAGTGTTTGATCCCAACACAGCCACCAGTTCAGGGATGAACACACTGAACTGGCCCTTCTGCACCTGTAAATGTGGTCACTGACACACACCCACTGCCCCAACACACTGGGGAGTGAATGGATGGAAAATACTATTGGAAAACAGAGTTTTGTTCCTTAAAATGGAGTTTAGCCCAGCAGGGGCTTTACCTGGTGTAGAGTCCTGTGTGTTCCATGCTGAGAGCAGCTCCTGCTGGGAGGGATTTGCTGGGGATGAGGGATGGGGAAGCAGAGGGAGACCCATCTTTGACAACCTTTTTGCACTCCAAAGAGGCTCTTCAGCCATTCCAAAACTCTCCTGCCATTTTCCATAGTGGCAGGTGGTGGGATTGCCTCACCCCTCCTGCCCTGGCTTTGTCTTCTCCAGGAAATCCAGCAGTGCCAGCCCCTCTGTGCATCACTTGTCCCCATCCAGCTGCATTCCTGCAGGATGCTCCCCCTGCCACCCGGGGGCTTCCAGCCCTGATCCCTCCTTCCCTGGAGCATCTTGTTCCCTGAATCCTTCCCGCTGTGTGTTCCTGAGATCCCCTGGTGTCCCTTGGTGGCACTGGCAAGGTGGGTGCAAGGCACCATCCTGGGAGCTGGTCCCAGCTCTGCTCGTGGCTCCTCAAACCTCCATGGCAGGGATGGAGCACTGGGAGCCAGAGGAATCCTATCCCAGCTCCCACCTGGCAGCCCCCAGATAATTGTGAGCCAAATCCAGCATATCCAACACTTCCCAGAGCCAAGGAAGACACTCAGTCCCTGCTGAGCTGTTTAAGGAGCAGACAAGGTCTGAAGTTGCCCTTTCCCTTTGGGAAGCAGCAGACAGGGAATGTTGCTCACTCTGGGAGTTGGGAGTGATAGCTTGAAACCAATGGGTGGGTTTGGGTGGAAGCCCCCACATCCATGGCCAGGCTCCCCACACTTTCATCCACAAGCACATCCCATGCCATGGAGGGAAGCACATGGAGCATCCCCATGGAACACCCTCCTGAGCAGCAGCTCCGCACCCTCCAGCTCGGGGTTTTTCCCCTTTTCTCTCCCTTTTCCACCAGTTTGTTTCCCTGGCTCTCTTAGTCACGAAGGTGAGGCACTGACAGAGACACAGACATCAAAAACAAGAGGTGATGAAACTCCAGGAATAATTAAGTTGCACTAAATCACCGGCCCTGGTGGAACACTGCCAAGGCACTGGGGAAAACTGGAGCACCACAGAGCTGAGTTATTATTAATAATCACCAGCGCCCTCGTGAACAACAACCTATTTTGCACCTCTCCGTGCCACAGGAGTGGGAAGGGACCCACAGCAGCGTGGGGGGCAGGAGGCTGGGATTTCCTTCCCGCTGTGCAGGGTGGAGGGTGGATGGATCCCATCCCGGTGGGTGTGGGTCTGTCCAGGATGGGATCCATCCCGGGGCCATCGGCACGGGCCGGGCTGTGCTGCAGCAGCCCCAGAGCAAGTCTGCTCCCGCCACGGATCCTCCTCACAACCCCCAGGCCTTACGTAAGGGCAGCCTTATCCTCCTGCCATCGGGGCCCGTCCTCGAGCTGCTGTTCCCAGTGTGTGGGTGAGCTGCTCGCCCCGGGCTGGGAATTGCACAGCTCCTGCACCTCTGCCTTGCACCACGCCTGCCACTGCTCTGCAGCTCCCAGTTGGCAGCTGGTGGCAGGCCAGAGTGCAGTCCTGGCTTTGCAAGGTGTTTGGGGCATGTTTTCCTTGTGTAGTGTCAGGATTCAGCCCTTGGAACTCTTGGGGTTTGTTTCCTTTGTGTTGTGTCAGGATTTATCCCACAGAACTCTTGGGAAGGTGCTGCTGGGTGTGCAGGACTTGCTGCCCCACAGCCCCCTCCAGGTCTCACCTTGATTATGTGCTTTAATCACAGAATCACAGAATGGATTGGGTTGGAAAAGCCCTCCGAGATCATCAAGTCCAACCCTTGGGCCAACTCCAGGCCCTTTACCAGAT
>JAWWLZ010000058.1:3030994-3041898 GCA_035041345.1 Poliocrania exsul | reverse complement strand
AAGAAAAGAAAAGAAAAGAAAAGAAAAGAAAAGAAAAGAAAAGAAAAGAAAAGAAAAGAAAAGAAAAGAAAGAAAAAGGAGGAATAAATCGGCTCCCTCCCCAGCACTCCCATCAGATTAGAGAAGCCGAAATAGCCGAGTTGGCCCAGAGCGGGAGCAGGGCTGGCACGCGCGGGCTTTGATCCACCCCCGCGCCCGGGAAGGTGCCCGGGACCGGCATCAGACACCCCAGGGAGGAGGAATTTGCAGGGGAGGGTTTGCGGCGTGTGCACAACCCACGGACACCCGGCAGCCCCGGGGTGCCCCCCCAGCTGCGCTGCCAGGGTGGGGTTTGGCATCCCCGTGGCAGCTGAGGGGGGTGGTGGGCACAGCATCCCACCCCACATCCCACTGGGAGCTGCTGAGAGTCATCGCTGGGTGTCAGCACCCAAATCCCCTGCAGCGTGGCCAGAAGGGGCAGGGAGGGGGTACCTTCACTCTGGTGAGACCCCAACTGCAGCTCCAGGGTCACCAAGAGCAGGAGGAACTGCTGGAGAGTCCAGAGGAGGCCATGGAGATGCTCCAAGGGTGGAGCCCCCCTGGTCTGGAGACAGGCTGGGAGAGCTGGGGGGGTTCACCTGGAGAAGAAAAGCTCCAGGGAGACCTCAGAGCCCCTTCCAGTGCCTGAAGGGGAAATGGCTTCACATTAACAAATTAAAACTTGGTTGCAATAATGCCAAGGTCAGGGGTTCAATCCCCTGTGTGGGCCATTGATTGAAGAGTTGGACTCGATGATCCTTGGAGGTCCTTCCAACTCAGAATAGTCTGGGATTCTGTGAAAGGGCAGGGATAGGGGGGATATTGGGCAGGAATCCCTCCCTGGGAGGGTGGGCAGGCCCTGGCACAGCTTGCCCAGAGAAGCTGTGGCTGCCCCATCCCTGGAAGTGTCCAAGGCCAGGTTGGAGCACCCTGGGATAGTGGGAGGTGTCCAAGGCCAGGCTGGACAGGACTTGGAGCACTCTGGGATAGTGGGAGGTGTTCAAGGCCAGGTTGGACAGGACTTGGAGCACCCTGGGATAGTGGGAGGTGTCCCTGCCCATGGCAGGGGGTTGGAGCTGTGTGAGCTTTAAGGTCCCTTCCCACCCAAAGCATTCCATGATTCCAGGCTGGTTATGCCTCGTGGAGGGTGTGGGGGTCACATGTGAGGGGTTCAGTCCCACGTGCCCCATGGATATGGTTATTCCTGGTTACCACAGCCTGGATGGTGGCAGCACCAGGAATGTGCCAGCCCTTTCCTACCACCAAAGGAAATTTATTCCCATTCCCAGAGGCGACTCAGCCAGCAGAGTCTCCCCATGGACACATCCCAGGGGAGTGTTCAGTGCAGGCTCCACTCTCATCTGCACAAAATCAGACCACAGGCCTTTAAATGACTGAATTAGGCAAAATTTGGTGTTTCTCCAAGAATCCTCCGGAAATCTGCTGCTGGAAAAGCAAGCTCATCTTAAAGCTACACAAATGCAGAGCAAACAAGTTTTCCACTCTCAAGAAATTGGGATGGAAAAGACCTTTCCAGTCCTACCCAGCCCTTTTTTCTGGCCAGTTCAAGCTTGTTCCTTGTGGTGGAATCTCAGGGGCTTTGTGGAAACCTCTCATAGTGCACCTTTCTCAGGAGGTTTTGTGGCATTTTCTGGATGCCCTGTAGAGCTGGAGGTGGTGGGGGCATCAAGGGAGCCCAAATCCATGGGGGGAATGCTGAGAGATGCTGGTGGAGCTCCTGGGAAGGACAAGGCTGGTGGCAAAGCCCAGGGCAGCAAACACAGGTGTGGTCCAGCAGCTGCTGGGAAAATGGGTGATGCAAGTGATGTTTGAGTGGTGCCACCCTGTCACAGAGGGAGAAATTTGGCAAAAAGTGCCTTTCTCCTTCTGCTCCTTGAGCCTGAACCATCCTCAGGCCTTCCACCTCCTCCTCCTCCTCCTCCTGCAGACCCAGCGCCGCTTCCCACCCCAGCAATGCAGCATCCACTGTTATCCCACAAGCACCAAGGAGGCAGAGGATGCTCCTGGGGGGTCCTGGCTGGATCCTGAGCAGGACAAAGCCCACCCCAGCCCTTCCCTGGCCAGGCTAACACGGGACCAGTGGGTCAGGGTGACTCATCTGGCAGCAGCTCCGCCGTGAGCTCGCCCGCAATTGCAACACCGTGGGGATGTCAAGCCGAGCCAGCGCCGAGCTCGGCATCCACCCGGCTTCCTAACACGCCCCTGGGGTTGCTATCAACATCCCTGTTGTTCTTAGCAATCACAGCCATCATTTATCATGCCCGTTTACAACAGAGGCCCAGGGGCTGAGAGACGGGGCGTGACCGCCCGGGATGTGATCACAGCGCTCCCAGAGAGGGTCTTTGGGGGGCAGCCACCCCACCAGTGCTGCTGCTGGTGCTGCTCCACCTTCCAGGACAACAATCAGAGCAGGAACAGCCCTATCCATAACCTGGATCAACCATCATTGTGTTCAACCAGTGCAACTTTCTCGCTTAAACAAACCCCTGGTGCTCCCACTGTCAGTAATTAATGGCAGGAGTGTCTTAAGGCAACCAGGAAAGTTGGTTTATATTTCAGTAATGAAAATAGTTTTGCTTTCAACAGCAGTAAATGGGCTGAAAATGCAGCAGGTTGGAAGTGGAAAGGCTAAAATTTCAGAAGCTTGTTTGGCTGATCTGAGTTTCTTCTGTAACTCACAAAGACACAGTCGAGACAATAATGATGATGATGATGACAACAAGAGCTATCAATATTGCCCACATCTTACAGTTCTTCCTTTTCAGAGAGAGGAGCAGCAGGAAAACTCCTCCATGAAGTTTTTTGGCAAAGCAACCAACCTCAACTCCCAAATCAATCCCTTCAACTCCCTCCTTGAGTGCCCTGGTGAAGCCCCATCTCTCGTGCCCTCTGCCCATCTGAGGATGGAACCCAAAATTCTGCATCCCATTCCCTCCACCTGCATCCCATTCCCTCCACCTGCATCCCATTCCCTCCATCTGCATCCCATTCCCTCCACCTGCATCCCATTCCCTCCACCTGCATCCCATTCCCTCCATCTGCTTCTAGAACCCCACAGGTGTTTTAAAATACCCCCCAAAAACCCCCCAACAACCCCCCCCCTTCCCTTTTTCAACACCCAATGTTTTGTCTGAGGTTTCAAAACCATCCAAGTGTCATCACAGCCTCCACCCCTCTGGCTTGGACCCCTCACCTACATCCTGAAGGAAAGGTGCAGAGAGGCATCAAGTCCATGCCAGCAACGCCTAAGCCAGGCAGGTATCTGTGTCTCACTGAAAATCCACCCAGCAGAGCCTCCCTCTTTTGGAAAGGGATATTTTGGCACTGGCCATGCCATCCCTGGGCTGCCAGGAGGGAGGAAGGAACCCAGGGAAGGTCCCAGCAGTGCACAGATCCAGGAGAGTTGTGGGGTTATGAAGGGCAGCATTTTGTCTGTAGATTAAAAAAAAAATCTTGCAAAGAGCCAAAGGTTGAGGTGATTTATGTTTATTTGGCTGGGTTAATAACCCGTGGCATGTCCTTCCCTGAGGCATTAGGGTGGATCAGACAGGCAGCATTTAAATTGCAACCGTGCCCAATATTTATTTTTTAATATATTTTTATGGTCACCCTTCCCCTGTTATAGTGAGGTAGGAAAAAAAAAAGCCAGGCTGTGCCAGGAGGCTGCAAGAGCTGCCTAAAAATCCTAAAATCTGGGGTAAATTGTTCAGTTCAGACCCTGCAAATCTGGGAGAGGATCTTCAGAGCTGTGTTGGAGCCAGGACATCCCAATGTGGCCACTTTGCCCTGCTCCAACCTGAGCTTTCAGTGAGGGCTTGGGGGACAATGGGATCCCCTTTGCTCCTCTTTAGGGACCCTCAGGGACTCACAGTGAGTTTTCCCAGGAATTCTGATAAGCCTCAGGCAATTTTTGGGGATGAGGATGTGTATTGTCTCAGCTCCTGTCAGTGCCTGGCATGATTCTGGTGTTAAAATCACCCCATTTTGGTGCTTGTAGCTGTGTCAATGCCCAAAAATCCACTGGATGAGAGATCCCAATCCACCCAAGTTTAGCTGAGCTTCTGAATCAGCCTAAAGAGAAGTTCCCTGCAGAAGGAAAAGCACCTTTTCCATTATTTTTCTGCCTGGATGTGGTTTTCCAAACTTTCAGGTGCAGACTGAGAGCAAACGAGTCAAATGTGGCCTGGGGTGGTGAAATGGCATTAAAATAAATGTTAATAAATTAAAATATTAGGTCTGGGCTATGGGTAAGGGGGACTGGCAGGCAGGGATGGGGTCATTCCATGTATCCCATTGCTGGAGCCTGGAGCCTCTGGAGAGTGGATTAATCTCCCATCATTGACATCCATGGAAAGCAAAGTGTTTGGGCTGTGAGGATCCAGGTGGGAAGCTTGGCTGGGTACCTGGGGTACCAATGTTGTGGAGCAGGGAAATGCTGGGAATCATTTCTGCCCCAGGTCTGGGATGGTCTGGGCTGTATCTCCAGCTGTTCCTGGGGAATCAAACTGGCCCCAGCACAAACCAAAGGCCCTGAGTCATCCCAGGATCCAGGAACTGGGGCTGTGGGGAAGCACCAGAGCAGGAAGCTGAGGATAAAGTTTGGAGTTGGGAGAGCCAGTCTGGTTCCAGCAGGAAGGGGAGGTTTCTCTGCCTTTGGGATCCGACCTCTGCTGGGGTCTTGTCTCACCATCACCTGTGTGAAAACATTCCCTGCCCTGGGAATTTGCTGTTAAAACCATTTTTGGAGTAATTCAGCAGCCAGGAGAGACCTTTCCTCACCATGCCCTTCCTCTCCCAGTCAGAGGTGACACTCCCACCTTGGTGGGTTTTTCTTCCCTCTGTGTTTCTCCGTTTTTTTCTCCTTTCTCCTAAATCCTTTCCTGATGGAGAGAACACGATCCAGTGGCATAACAAGGTTGGCATAACGGGATGTGACATTTGTCATAAAGAAAGGATTTGCAGGGTGGGGGCTTGACAGGCTCCTTGGGGCACAAAACCCTGGCTTGATGGTGATGGGAAAGGCAAGAGTGGGTTGGAGCTGTGCCAGCAGGGAGAGGGTCAGCGTGGTGTGGGCGAACCCGAACGGTTTGGGAGCATCCCATGCCCCAGATCCAGCCCCAGGATCGGTGTGGAACCACATTGATATGCAAACAAGGCAGCTGAGCTGGGAAATGCCAGAGTTTGGGAGTGCTGGGAGCTGCCCAGGCCCTGCCCTGCTCTCTCATGGCCTCCCTGCACGAAGGGATAATTGGAGGGAGAGTTTCTCTTGGACTGGGTGTTTTCTCACATGCTTTTTGTTGGAAAGCAGGAAGAGCCTGAATGATTCTGGGAGCTGGGGTAGGAATGGTGCTCACCACCGGTGCTGGCTTTGGTGGAGAGGAGGAAACCCCAAAATATTCACCTTCCTCTGCAAGGACACGGTGGAACAGATCCATATCCACCTGTAATTAGCATCCCATTCCTTTATTCCGTGTTCCAGCTCAGAGGAGGCTGGGTTGCCATCCCGGCAGTTCTGTCCTTCCCGGGATGCTCCCCTGTGCTCCCGAGAGCCAATTCCTACATCCTGACCTCATTATAAAGATCACAGAGAGAGAGAAGAACAAATGCGGGCTCCCGGCTGTGCCGGCTTTGAAGCCTCTTGCCCCCGTCGAGCCGCGAGAGCAGCGCAGGAGGAGCCCTGCTTGGTTCGGGATTAACTTCCCCCACTTGGATAACTGTTGGTTAATCGTTTCTACGCCATGCCGGGCTGGCACCTCGGCTGCTTCCCTGCGGTTGTGTCCCCCCTCCCCGGTGTCCCTGGTGTCCTTGGTGTCCCCGGGGCCGGGCTGGGACGCGCTCCTGGCGAGGCGACAGCAGCCCAGCCCCTCCACACTGCACTTCCCTGGGTCCCATCCGTCATCTGTTTGTCCTGGTCCCCTGCCAGCGATTGTGCCGATTCCCACACCCACTTTCCATAACCCTCCGTCCTCGCCCGGGCGAATCGCTGGCGAGTTCGCCACCCATCCCTTTCCCCTCCTCTCCGATGGGATCTGACACGTTCTGGAGAGGGGGAAGAAAGGCAAGGGGGAGGAGGAAAAACCCCAAAAGATCAAGAGGAAAACAAAATGTGACTCACTGCCTTTAATTTATTTGTATTTATTTATTTATTCCCCCCACCCTGAACTGCGACGTGCAGGAGGCAACACCGAGGGCTTGCCATGATCTGACAGGGTACCTTGGTCGTTGTCTGAAGCATCAGGGATGGGGGGAATAATTTTCTCCACATTTTTGTCCCAGGAAAAGATCACAGAGAGGAGATCCTGGCACAGAAAATGCGTGGCACAGATTTTTAGGGCTGCCCAGGTCTCTGTATGAGCATCCCGTGCCCCGACGGCAAAGACCGGAGGGTGGAAATATTTAATTCCACCTCCTCCTCTGTGTCCTCGGCAGGGGAAAGAGAGAAAGAGGCGAGATAAAAGGCTGGGAAGCTCAAATGGTGTCGTTAGGAACTATTAATGCTCTCATTAAAGGGCATTAATAAACACGGCAGCTCATCAGTGTCCATTAGCTCCGCTCGTGGCAGGGATCTTTGGGAGCTGCCGGAGTGTGATGCTCCCCTCGACCTCACGGGCGTGTCAGCAAAGGGGAAACGGGCTGGAGGGGGGTTATTCCTCCTAAAGCCATTCCCTCCATGAGAAACAGGGAGGAAAAACTCGCAGGAGCAAGCAGGGCATTACACCTTCAACCCCTCCTTGCTCCCAGGGCAGCTGTTTACTATTAAAAAAAAAAAAAAAAAAACCAAAAAAAAAAACAAGGCAGGGTTTGGAGTGCTCATCCATCCCTACTTTCTCTCTCCCGCCTTCTTCCTGTTCTCGCTTCTTAAAAGGAGCTTTATCCTTTGACTCTCCCATCCCCGGGGCAAGGCAGAACCCACAACACCTCGGGATGAGCAGCCAACCCACATCAGCAGGCAGGAAAACAGGGAGGAGGCCGCGGCCTCTCCCGATAAGCCCATGGCAAAGCCAGGAATAGCAGCGAGGTCCCCGCACGGGAGAATTCCAGCCAGGAACAGAAAACCCCGCAGTCCCTGCCTTTGAAGAGCGGGGCTGGCACCTGGCCCGGCCCCGTGCAGAGCTTGGGATGTGCTGGGAGCTTCCTCTGCCGGGCCGGGGATCGGCACATCTGGGGGGAGCAGCCACAGCTGGAGGGGTTGGGCAGAGCAGATGTGCACATCTGGATGGGGGAGGCACTGAGCATGGTCCGGGCAGAATAGATGTGTCTGTGTGGGTGGGCTGGTAATGCACAGCTGGGGGAGTGCCGTGCACATCTGGATGGGGGTGAGCCCGCACATCTGGGGGGAGTGGGATGCTCGCACATCTGGGCAGGGAGAGAGCAGCTGGCACAGCCCCACGGCCTCGTGTGTCCCCTCCTGCACCCCTGGGTGCTTCTCCCCCCTCAGCCAGCCCTCTGCTTTCCCCCTCCCCCTGTGATCCAAGGCATCCAAAACCTGCCCCAAATCTTAGTCATCACCCCTCTGTCATCGGGATATTTTCAACTCCTCAACTGCCAGCGCTGGGGAGCCGATTCCCAAAGATCTGAGCCGGTCCTTGGCTTCCCTGTGACCTTGGGGCAGTGGCAGGAGGTTGTCCCCAGCTGTGACTCAGTGCAGGGCAGGTTTCTTTGCAGGGAAAGGGGAAGCTTTGATCCCCATTTGCCGAGGGACAGACCTTGTTCCCCGCGTGCACTTTTGCTTGCAGTTATCTGATGCATCGTATTTTTTGGGGCAGTAACTGCCAGGGCAGGTTAGGACGGAGGAGCCCTGGCAGCAGAACGTGTGTGGGCAGGACTGGAATAACGGGTGCCGTAGGAAAGGATTTGTGAGCGCTGGGGAGGTTGGGACTGGCTGGGAATAGCACAGCAGGTCAGGGGTGAGGTGGGTTGTGCAGGGCCAGGATGTGGCCGGAGCTGCCCTTACTGCCCCTTTGCCACTAATCCAATCCCAGCAGGATGTTGAGTATCCCAGCAAAGCCTCCTCCTCCAGGGAAGCTTCCCAGGGATGGGGATGGAGAGCTGAACCTGCTGGGCTGTGGGACTTGCTCTCCGAGCAGGAGTTTCGGTTGAGAGCAAAACCACCAGGATGGGGCAAAGCTTTACCACGGGAATGTTGGTGCAAAGCACCACAATAACCAGTCCCTTCCCACCGGGAATGGGCCATCCCTCCTGAATACGGGTGTGCTGAGCAGCACTGAGGCTTTTCATGGGGATATTGTGGCTTTCCTGGTGTTGGATCACTGCTCTGGGTCACTGGTGGTCACCATGTGTGGGTGGCAGCACCACCTGAGTGCCAGGGCATTGTGCATTGAGTCCCTAAATCCCAGACAGCCAAAGAAAACCCCCAGTGTGTCCCTTCCCATCCACCCAGGCCCAACATCCCCCTGGAGAAATTACTCCTTAATGATCTTTACAAGAAAAACACCCAAAATGTTGGAAAATGAATCCCTGGGGAGAAGTGGGGGCAGCAGAGGGGGAAGAAGGGGTCGATCCCCCCGTGTGTTTCTCCTGAGGGTCCCAATAACACCTCACCTCCCTCTCCTTGTCCTTTCAGGGTGTGGATCTGAGGGCTGGGAAGGTCGAAGGGCATGTGCTGTCAGGTGAGTGGAGACCCCAAAGGAGGGGACAGGGCTGAGGGGGTGGGATGGGCACACCAGGACACGAGGGAGGGACACGAGGGGCTCCTCAGGGCACAGCTGGGCGCTGTCTGAAATAGCAGCCACTTTTTCTCTTCTTTTTTTTTCTAGAGGCAAAAGTGGTTAAAAAACTCCCCAGTGGTTGGAATGGCTCCAAACCAGCACAGAAAGAGGGGGGAGGGAGTCAATCCTAAATTAAAACACGAGATAAAAGCGGGTGAATCCCAACAACTCCTGTGATGTTGCAGCAACAAAGACTTTCAGTTCCAAACGAGCCAGACAGACGTGGCTCAAGGGAGTTCACACCCTGGGGGAGCAGCGAGAGGGGCTGGGGACTCACTGGCTGCAGGTGACAGAGCCCTGGAGGAGCTTCAGCCTCTTGTCCCCTGCTGTCACATCCTCCTGATAGAGAGCAAGGGGTGGCTGAGCTGTGCATCAAGAGGCTCTTCCCATGGATGTCCCTCTGCCAGGGACAACTGGAAATGATGCCCTGAGCCAGCTGCAGGCCCCACATCTGGCCAGCTGTGTGGTGCTCTCTTCCTCTCAGGCTTTGTTGACACATCTGTGGAGCACAATGTGGAGCACAGACCCTCTCACAGGGCAGCTGGGAGGGTGAGAAGTTCTGGCCATGTACTAGAAGGGGGGACTCAGCAGGTCCCCCCTTACCCAGGGCAGGCTCCCCCCAGCATGGGGAAGGGGCTTAGTGGGGTGGGGCAGGGGTAGGAGGGGGGATGGAGGAGAAGTTGAGATGCTTGGCATGGAGGTGAGGAGCACCCCAGGGTTCAGAAGTTGAAAGAGGAGGAGGAGGAAGAGGAGAAGGAGGCGGTGAAGCAGAAGGTTTGGGGCAGGTTATTTCAGGAGAGGGAAAACAGGATCTGGCCCCTGGGCACGTGGTGAGGGTGATGAGGGGGCAGGTTTGGTTGGGCACAGTGGCTGCTCTTGCCCATGGAACACCAGAGCTGCTACTGACACATGACAAGGGAGGAGAGTGCAGAGCACAGGGTGGTGGGAGAGCAATCCCAGCCTGGAGGGGGGTGGGGGGTGCCTGGCTGGGGTGGGAAGCAGGTCCTGCTCAGCTCAGCTGGTACCTTTTGCACCCCCAGATTACATCCGGCCCTCGCCCCCTCCCCACAGTGGGTACCATCGCTACCAGTTCCGCCTCTACAAGCAGCCAGCACACCAGAACATCTCCCTGAGCCCCAAGGAGAAGCCCTCTCTGGGTAAGGATCCCCTGAGCCCCTGATCCCAGTCCTGAGGGGCTTTCCTGGGGGTATGGAGAGTGCCAAGTGTTCAGCCACGCCAGAAGTGCCAGGCTGGCGATGCTCGTGTGGTGCAAAGGGACTTCAGATCCTTCCACGGGACATGGATGGGCTGTTAAATCCTTGCAAAGCAGCAGAAACCCTTGGAAAATATCTGGCAATGGCCTGGGTAGCGGGATTGGAAGCAGGGAGAGGTCTGGGCTGTGAAATCCAGCCCTCGCTGCCACATCCCCCCCACCCGGAGCTGCAGGAGTTGCATCACCCCCAGCTCGGGGCCGGATAAGGATCAGCCATGGGGATGGTTTAGCAAGGAATTGCTCAAACCAGGCTGACACAACGCCTGCCAACTCCCAGCTCCTCAACTCCCAACTCCCCTCTGCTGCCTCCTCCCAAAATCCTGCACGGACACCACCAACACACATCCCTGCTGCTTCATCCTGGGACCCCCAGGGTGGGCAGGGTCCCATCCTGCACGGTGCCCAGCGCGGGTTCCTTCCCTCCCTGGGCTCTGTGGCTCACGTGGGCTCAGCAAGGGAAATTTCAAAACTTTCCCAGCTGGGACCGCATGAGCACAGCTCGACAGGCAGGTCAGGTCGGTGTGTCTGGGCTGCGCTGGTGACTCACCCGCTGCCTGTTAACCCACACCGCACATCCCGGGGGGGGGGAACCGGCTCTGGGGGGCTCGGGGGGGCTGGAACAGACCCCGACACCCCTCCCGGGGTGGTGCCAGGATGCTCTTCCAACCGCTGGAGAGGGATGTGGATGCTGCAAATCCCGTGGATGCTGCAAATCTCTCTGCAGGTTCCCTCTGCCCTTCGCTTTGTTTTCTGGCTCATTAACTCGGTGTCTTAATGACACCATTGATGTCCCTGCTGGCTGAGCGGGAAACTTCCCAGCCCCTCATCCCAGTCCTGTCCCTGCATCCCCATCACAGCATCCC
>JAWWLZ010000058.1:2845666-2860268 GCA_035041345.1 Poliocrania exsul | reverse complement strand
CGTGGGTGGTGTGTGGGTGCCCGGGGGTCTCAAAATGGGTGCTGGGTGGGTGCCCGGGGGTCTCAGGATGGGTGCTGTGGGTGCTGGGTGGGTGCCGTGGGTGCCGTGGGTGGTGGGTGGGTGCTGGGTGGGTGCCCGGGGGTCTCAGTCCCTGTGCCCCCCGCAGGTGACGCGCTGGTGCTGTCGCAGTCGGGACTGCCCCCCCGGCGGGTCCTGGCACTGGCTCTGGCGGGGGCACTGCCGGTGGTCCCGGGGGTCCTGGTGGGGCTGGCGCTGGGCACGGCCCCCGCTGCCCGCTCCTGGCTGGGGGCGCTGGGCGGGGGGCTCCTGCTGCACCTGGCACTGTGCCACATGGTGAGGGGACGGGGGGCACAGGAGGGGCACAGGGGACAGGGGGCACAGGGGGGCTCCTGCTGCACCTGGCACTGTGCCACACGGTGAGGGCACGGGGGGGACGGGGGTGGCAGGGGGGCACAGGGCGATGGGAGGGATGGGGCGACATCTGGGGGGGGGGGGCGCCGGCTCGCCCGTGCCCCCCGACCCACTCCATGCTTGCCAATGCCCCCCATACCCCCCATGCCCCCCGTGCCCCCCGTGCCCCCCGTGCCCCTGACCCCGCTGCCCCCGCAGGTCCCGGCCATGCTGTCGGAGCGCTCCCGGTCCCGGTGGGCACTGCTGGGGGCACAGAGCGCGGGGCTGCTCGGGGGGTGGGCGCTGCTGCTGCTGCTGGCGCTGGGCGAGGGGGCGCGCTGAGCCCCCCGGCACCCCCTGGCACCCCCTGGCACCCCCCGGCACCGCCATCCAGGCCCGGAGAACACCTGGAACCCCCTGGGGTCACCCCCCACGACCCCCCAAAATCCGCCCCCTGCCCCCGCCACGCCGCCCCTTACCCTGCCCGGGCAGCCACAGGCTCGCCGCCCCCCACTGCGCATGCGTAGCGCACGACGCTCCCTTCCCGGGGCGACGCCGCTGCCGCCATCTTTGCTAAGGGCACGCTGGGCTTGCCAATGAACCGCCATCTTTGTGGTTGGCATTGCCCGACCCGATGTGACGTCGGTGGCGCCATCTTTGTGGCGGGCAGTGCCCGGTTCTCTGGACCGGGCACGGGGGGGCAGCGCAGGGCGGATGTTTTTGAGGGGTCACTCACCCCTTCATTTAACACCCTCAGGGCTTCCTGGGGTGCAGCCAGACCCCTTACAGCCCTCTACAGCCCTCCAGCCGCCTGCACTGCCACGCGTGGGGAGGGTCATGTGTGGGCACCCCCAATCCGAAATTTGGGGGGACAGTCAGTTTTTTGGGGTGCTCCCCCCCCCCCCCAAAAGCGTCTCCGCCCCTAAAGCGTGTTCACTAAGTGCAAAACATCAAATCCCCCCGCCTCGGGTTTTGCACCCCCATCCCCACGGGGGTCCTGAGTGGGTACCAACATCCCCACGCTCCTCATCCAGCATATTTTTGGGGATAAGGGGGTGCAGCACAGCCGGGACAACCCCCCCAGGCCTAAAAACAGAGGGGGTACAGGCAGAGCCTGCCCACCACCCACCCCCAATCTGCACCCACAGCCCACTCTGCCTCCATCACCTGACGCCGCACGCGTCCCTCCATCCCATTGGCAGAACCGGCAGGTTTTTCCTTCCTCCCCCTTTTCTCCCAGCTCCTTGGATATCTATTTTTCCCTTTTTTTTTTCTTCTCTCCCTCCTCTGGAGGGTGTTTGCTATTTCCGAGCTGGCTGGGAGGATCCCAGTCGGATCAGCCGCAGGCAGCGACGCGACACCCCCGGGGACCACCGCGATCCCACCGGCATCCTCCGTCCTTCCCTCCTGGAGCAGCCCCGCCGGGGCTCCCTGTCCTGCCTCCCCTTCCCTTCTCCCACCCTGCCGCTCCACCGGCATCCCACCGGGTCCCGGCAGCCCCCCGGCACGGCCAGGTAAGGAAGGGCCTCACCGGGACACCGGAGCAGCCGCCAGATCCCGGTGGCATCGGGACAACATCGCTGAGGGATGCCCGGGGGGCACAGGGGGGCTTGCTGAGGGTTTTTGGAAGGGCACGGGGTGTTGGGGACAAGACGACACGATCCAACTGGAAAAATCCCGGTGCGGAATTCCTGCGCCACCGCCGGGCAGCGGGGATGGGGCAGCGAGGTGGTGGCACCTTGTCCCCAAGGCGGTGACCTTCTGTCGTGCCCGAGGGGTTTGCAGGGAGGAAAGGGTGGGTGGCACTCGGCTGGGGGGGGCTGCGGGGTGTTCAGTGGGGCTGGGGGTGACCCCCGGCTCTGCGCAGAACTGGGGGGGAGGACACGTGGCCGTGGGTGGCCGTGGGTGGCCGAATGACAGGGACACTCACGGATGAGCCCGGCGTGGGTGGCCGTGGGCACGCGGGGAGGGGGCGCTGGGTACATCAGCGCGGCTGCCCCCGCACAAACCCGGGATGTGGGGTGTGGGGCACCCACCCCTCCAACCCCCTGGGAGCATCATCCCCCCCTTTCCCATGCCATGGATGTCACCGCGTGTCCCCCACCCCCAAAACAGCGAAAGGGAAACTGAGGCACGGGCCAGGGCAAAAGGCGGATCCAGCTTTTCCAGTGCCCGCGTCCAACCCTTCCCTGTCTCCCAGCACTCCCTCGGCTCCCCTTGTTTTTCTTTCCCCACCCCGGGTGTTGAGCAAACCCCGAAACACCCTCTGGCACCGCGCCGGGGCCCCGCGGCACCCGGGGGAGCGGCCGAGGGCCCCCGCACCCGACCGGGCTTGTTCCCCGGCGTCCCGCTGCCTGCTCCTGCCTGCGCGCTGCCTATTCCTGGCTGCCGGCCGCTTTGCCACCCCCCGGTGCCATCTGCTCCGCCGCGGGGGGAGCGGCCCCGGCAGCTGCCGACGTGGGCAGCTCGTGTGGGGGGGGTGGGTTGGGCTGGGCACCCCCCCAAACCCCGCGCTGTGCCCGCAGGAGCTCAGCCCCTCCGGCCATGGAGCTGCTCTCCACCCCCAAAAACATCGAGATCAACAACATCACCTGCGACTCGTTCCGCATCTCCTGGGCCATGGAGAAGGGGGACCTGGAGAGGGTCACCCACTACTTCATCGACCTCAACAAGAAGGAGAACAAGAATTCCAACAAGTTCAAGCACCGGGTGAGCCCAGGGGGTGGTGGCGTGATGAGGGACCCCCGTCCGGGCTGAGGAGATGGGGTTGGGAGGAGCAGAGCTGGCTTTTAACCCATTCCCACGCTGGTTTGGGTTATTCCCCACGCTGGTTTGGGTTATTCCCCACACTGGACAGGCTGCTGGAGGGTACTGGGATGGGGAGGGGGGTGACCGACTCCCCCAAGCCCCTGCGGAGGAGCAGAGCCACCAACCTCTCCCACTCCCCCTCCCCGTGCTGCGAGTCACTAATTCGGGCCGGTTTTAGCAGCGCCGTTGCCACGGTGATGCTATTTAATGTTTAACATTATTTTTTTTCTCTCCTCCCCAATAATAAGGGGTGGGGGGGTGGGGGGTGGGATATTTTTTTCCCCTCTATCTCCCGACTTCAGCATCCGCCGTTGCCACAGAAACGGCTCTGCACTGCGGAGCTGCTCCGTGGCCTATTGACACCCAGAGATGCCACCGGGAGAGGGGGGCTCTGAGACCACCCCCCTCCCCGTGGGGACTCGGTGCCCCCATCGCTGTTTGGGGACAGGGAAGGGAAGATGGAGCTGGGGTGAAGCAGGAGACGCCTCACCACGGTGGTTTGGGGGGGGTCTCAGTGTCCCGAAGTGGATATTTTGGGTTTTTCAGCACCTGTCGGCGCGGGGCAGGGATGCAGGGCAGGGATTTTGGGGTGGTGGGATGCTCTCCTGCCTGACCCTCCCCCCTTGGCGCAGGATGTGCCCACCAAGCTGGTGGCCAAGGCGGTGCCGCTGCCCATGACGGTGCGGGGGCACTGGTTCCTGAGCCCCCGCACCGAGTACAGCGTGGCCGTGCAAACGGCCGTCAAACAGAGCGACGGGGAGTACCTGGTGTCCGGCTGGAGCGAAACCGTGGAGTTCTGCACCGGGGGTGAGCGGGACAGGGCCAGGAGGGAGGACGGGGGCGATCCCGGGAGCCGGGAGGGAGGATGGGGGCGATCCCAGGAGCCGGGGGGGAGGATGGGGGGCGATCCGGGAGCTGGGAGGGAGGATGGGGGCGATCCCAGGAGCCGGGAGGGAAGATGCGAGCGATCTGGGAGTCGGGAGGATAGGAAGAGGATGGGGGCGATCCCGGGAGCCGGGAGGGAGGATGTGAGCGATCCGGGAGCCGGGAGGACGGGAGGAGGACGGGGACGATCCCGGGAGCCAGAAGGAGAACGGGAGCAAAACTGGGAGCCAGGAGCAAGGAGGGAAAACGGGGGAAGCTCGGAATAGGGAAGATGGGGAGAACGGGGATGATGCTGGGAGGAGGATAGGGGCAGTGCTGGGAGCCAGAAGCCAAGAGGGAGTAAGGGGGCAGTGCTGGCAGCCAGAAGGGAGGTAGGGATGGAAGCCTGGAGTTGGGAGCGAGGGCAGAGGATGGAGGCGATCCCTGGAACTCCGAGTTGGAAGGAGGATGGGGTCAGTGCTGGGAGTCAGGAGATGAGAGGGAGGACGGGTGCAATGCCTGGAGCTGGGAGGGAGGACAGGGACTATTCTGGGAGCTGGGAGCTTGGTGGAGAATGGGGTCAATACTGAGAGCCGGGAGCTGGGAAGAGGACGGTGGTGATGGTGGGAGCTGCGAGGCACTGGGGAGAGGGGGCTAATGCCGGGAGCACGGGGGAAATGCTGGAAGCCCAGAGCCTGGAGGAGGACAGGGGCAATGCTGGGAGCCAGGAGGAGGACAGAGGCAATGCTGGGAGCCAGGAGGAGGACAGAGGCAATGCTGGGATCCGGGAGCCCGGAGGAGGACGGGGGCGATGCCGAGAGCAGGCACAAGCCGGGCCGGTTTGAGCGGCAGCTGATGAGTGGGAGGCAGGAGGTGCGGGGAGCTGCGGGCAGGGAAGGGCTGCCGGAGGGGGACGGAGACGCCCTGATGCCCCCGTTCCTGCCCCCAGACTATGCCAAGGAGCACCTGGCCCAGCTGCAGGAGAAAGCGGAGCTGATCGCCGGCCGCATGCTGCGCTTCTCCGTCTTCTACCGCAACCAGCACAAGGAGTATTTCCAGCACGTCAGGTACCCCCAGCCCCATTCCCCACGCCCCCCACTCTCAGGGCACACCCCCTGACCCTGCCTGTGCCTGTCTGTGTGCCCCTCCTCCTCCTCCCGGCAGGATGCACTGCGGGAACGTGATGAAACCATCGCTGAAGGACAACAGCGGGAGCCACGGCTCGCCCACCAGCGGGATGCTGCACGGCATCTTCTTCAGCTGCAACACCGAGTTCAACACCGGGCAGCCCCCCCAGGACTCGCCCTACGGCCGGTACCGCTTCCAAATCCCGGCCCAGCGCCTCTTCAACCCCAACACCAACCTCTACTTCGCGGACTTCTACTGCATGTACACCGCCTACCACTACGTCGTGCTGGTCCTGGCGCCCAAAGGCTCCTCCGGGGATCTCTTCTGCCGGGAGCGCCTCCCCCAGCTGGACATTTCCTCCAACAAGTTCCTGACGTGCTGCGTGGAGGAGGGCGAGCTGGTGTATCGCCATGCCCAGGACAGCATCCTGGAGGTCATATACACGGAGCCCGTGGACCTCAGCCTCGGCGTGCTGGGGGAGATCAGCGGCCACCAGCTCATGAGCCTCTCCACCGCCAACGCCAAAAAGGACCCCAGCTGCAAGACGTGCAACATCAGCGTGGGGCGTTAAGGGGGGCAGGAGGCGGGCAGGGCCGGGCAGAGGGACGGGCGCCCACCCCGGGGGCTTCTCGCACGGACACTGGTGGGCGGAGGTCGCGGGTGGGCGCGGGGGAGCCGGATGGTGCCCCCCCGAGGAAGGAGCCGGCGGGATGCTCGCCCAGCAGGGAGGTGGAGCCCGCGCTGCTCTGCGCCCCGAGGGAGGAAGCCTTCATCTCCTGGACTGGCCGACCAGCGTCATCCTCGCTGGCGTGAGCGCCGCGCTCTGCCCTTCTCCGCGCAGCCGCTGCGGGACCCCCTTCCCCTCCGGTGTGCCCTGCATCCCACCCCGACCCCAGGTTTGTGCGGCTCCCGGGGAGCTCCGGTCCTGCCAACCGGGGCTGGGGCTCCCTGGCCACCCCAGGGGTTTCAGTGGAGAGACTGGAAGCGCCCCTCGGTTTGGACTGTTCTCGGGGACAGCGGGGCGCTCGGACAGGGACCCCCCCCCCCGCCCCCGGGGGCTGCAGTGGTGTAGGGGACCCCTTGTTCTGTCCCTCTCTGCTCTGCCAGCCTGTGCTGCCCAGCGCCCCTGCCCCGCGGCTCCGGAGGCAGCCGGAGGAGCTGGGAACAGGGGAGCGGAGCTGAGCCCCCCACGCCGTGCCCCTCCAACCCGCCGCCCCCCGCATGAGCCGTCGGCAGCATGGCACTTGCGTGCGGCCCCCCCGGGGCGCCCACCCCCCGTCTCTGTGTACCCCCTGCACGCTGTAGAACAACAACAACAACAACTCCCCCGTGCCCCGAGCATCCCTGTGCTGTGCTGGAGGTGTTTCAATAAACTCTGTGCGGTCGCCACCGGCCGTGTCCAGTTTCTCTGTCCCCCGAGGGCACCCCGGGGAGTGGCTCCAGACCCCGCCAAATCCAGCTCGGGGAAAGGAGGGATGGGACTGGGAGGGGACAGGGGACAGGGGACCCTCCTGCCCTCGCCAGCTCAGAAAGTTAGGGTTGGAAGTGCCCTCTGGAGATCATCCAGTCCAGCTCCCCTGCCCAGGCTGTGTCACCTGGAGCAGGTGACACAGGGAATGTGTCTGGGTGGGTTTGGAATGTCTTCAGTGAGGGAAACTCCACACCCTCCCTGTGTGGCTGTTCCAGGGCTCTGCCACCTTCATGGAATGTTCTTCCTCATGTTGAGGTGGAATTTGTGGTTTAGTTTATGGCCTTATCCTGTCGCTGGGCACCCCTGGAGAGAGTCTGGCACCATCCTCTGGCATCCCTTGGGGATATCTGTGGTTAAGTTATGGCCATCCCTCCTTGTCCTGTCTCTGAAAAGCTCCCCAAATTCAGCACCCGCTTTCCATCCCTGAGACTGAGAATCCCTCTGGATGCAAAGCTCCAGTGCCCATCACCATCCTGCCCGGGCACAGCCACTGCAGAGCACCCCAGCCCCATCCTGACACCCTCACACACACACACACAGCACCAGCAGCAGGACTGGGATGCAGCAGAGGCACGAGGGAGCACACGGTGGGCGCGGGGACCGTGGCACAGCCCACCCGCCATCTGCCACCGGCACAGGGACACTCTGGAGCACGTGGTGGGCACAGCACGCAGTGGGCATGGCACGTGGCACCCACCCACCCACCCACACTGGGGTGCTGCTGGGAGAGGGGTCTTGTGGCTGAGATATGGTGTAAAGTAAAAGTGGGGGGAGGACCCCCCTGCAGAGTCCTGGGGGAGCAGGGGGCACTGACACACCCCAGTACCCAGCACGGGACCCACCATCTCTGGGACAGGGTCTGGCTGCTCCTTCAGAGTTGCTGGCTCTGCTCTGTCAGAGCCCAGAGGATGGGGGTCTGCCCCAAGGATGGGGGTCTGCCCGAGGTTGGGGGTCTGCCCCAAGGATTGGGGTCTGCCCGAGGATGGGGGGTCTGCCCCAAGGATTGGGGTGTGCCCCAAGGATGGGGGTCTGCCCCAAGGATTGGGGTCTGCCCAAGGATGGAGGTCTGCCCAAGGATGGGGGTCTGCCCCAAGGATTGGGATCTGCCCGAGGATGGGGGTCTGCCTGAGGATGGGGGTCTGCCTGAGGATGAGGGTCTGCCCAAGGATTGGGGTCTGCCCGAGGATTGGGGTCTGCCCCAAAGATTGGGGTCTGCCCGAGGATTGGGATCTGCCCGAGGCTGGGGGTCTGCCTGAGGCTGGGGGTCTGCCCCAAAGAGAAGGGTCCATGCAGGGTGCTGGGTTCTCTCCTCTCTTCCAGCCCCGTTTTGGTGCCGTTTCCCCGGGCTGGAGGCAAAGAGGCCGGGGCTGCCCCGCTCCAAGTACGAGGGTATTTATTTCATGGGTACAAGAGAGAGACAGCACCTTGGGTGTGTTTTGGGCTCTTCCTGGTTACTGGTTTGTACATTCAGAGCTTCGGCCGGGGCAGGGAAGGGCAGCAGGTCCTGCTCAGCCCCCCTGGCACCAGGGTGGGTGGGTGGCTGCCAGTGGGGACCCCCCTGTGCCCCCCGTGCCGTGGGCGCCCGAGCCCCGGGGCCCCGTGTGAGCGTGTCTTGAGTGCTGAGGTTGGCTGTGTGCTCCTCCTCTGTGCAGTCTGTGCGGGGCAGCAGCGCTCCCCGCCTTCCTCCCTGCCCTCCTCCTCCTCCTCCTCCTCCTGCTCCTCCTCCCCTGCCCGCGGGGCGGGCCGGGACCCCCGGCCCTCATTTCCTCGTGTGCAGCGTGTCCTGGAACTTGGTGCTGGTGTAGCGAAGGTGGAAACCCTTCTTGTTGATGGTGTCGTCCGAGTGGAAGCGGATCATCACGGAGTCTCCAGCTGAGTACACCTCCTCAGGGGGCTGTGGGGGTGAGGGAGGGGGGTCTCAGCTCCATGAGCATTCCCAGGACGCACGTACATGGTTGGGATTTGCAACCAGGAGGCTGAAAATCCTCACACCACCCCAAATTCCCGCGGGGATTTCACCACGCTGCTCTGGCTCAGCCTCACCCATCACTCTGCACTCTCTCACCTCTTCTCCCATCCCATCCCACCAGATCCCACCCTCTATCCCACTCCTCCCCACCCCACCCCACCCACTATCCCGCTCCTCCCCAGCTCACCCCAGACCCGCAGAAGCGGCCAAGACGTGGGGCTGTCCCGTCGTAGCCGTCGAACAGCTCCATGTAGTCGTATCCACAGTCGGCTTCCTCCTCGATCTCAAAGGTCTGGAAGATGAGCTCCACACCAAACCCCTCCTCTGCCATGATCACCCACTCGCAGTCTGAGCCCCCTGGGTAGTTGTTATCCCCAAATTGTGCGTGGGAATACAAGTCCTTGGTCTTCACCTCGGCACGGACCTGGCCCCCGCACACTGGGGGAGAAACTGGGGTTTAGGGGCATCCACGCCCTGCCCACACCCCATAACCACATCCCCCAGCCCCACGGCGGTACCTGTGGTGTGGGTGGCTTCAAACCCCTTCTTCTGGACGGAGTTATCAGAGACAAACTTGAGGAACATCCTGTTGCCCGAGGAGACGATGGGGTCGGGCTCCTTGGCCCCACAGAAGCGCCCGAGCACCGGGGCCTTGGCGTCCCTCCCATCGTAGATCTCCAGGTGGTCATAGGCACATTCCTGCTGTGCCTCCACATCCAGCTCCGAGAAGGTCTGAGGAGGTGATGGATGAGACACCAGAGCTCTTTGCAGGTGACCCCAGCACTTCCCAGCCCACAATCCCTACCAGCTTGACTCGGTGGCCCGGCGTGGTGCCGATGGCCCAGGTGCACTCCTTCTTACTGGGATATTTATCGGGCCAGTTGGGGCTGGTGATGGTCCCAGAGATGGATGTCACCTTGTGGTCACAGCCAGCTGCCAGGACAACAGAAAGGGTCATGGATACATGGATGGGGGAGTCCCAGGGGGATGGGATGGGGTGTGGGGTGGACCCACCTTCCTTGCAGTCGTGCTTGTTGTCGTGCAGCACGAACCCGCTGCGACACTGGCACTCGTAGCTGCCAAAGGAGTTGAGGCACTCATGCTGGCAGCCCCCGTTGTTCTTGGAGCACTCATCCTTGTCTGGGAGAGAGAAGAGGCACCACTGAGAAACCTGGAATGGGGTGTTCCATCCCAGCACGGTGTCCTGGCCCCCCAGCCCTGTGCCCTCTGCAGAGCACCCAGCCAAGCAAGCGCCCACGGCCAGCAGCAAGCAGAGCTCCCCTTCCAAATCCAGCCCCCTCGGTGGGGATGGGGTGGGTCCTCCTCTCCCGTGGGCTCACCCATGGGTGCCACCATTACCTGCTGCCAGCACGGACCAGGGGGAGGCAGAAAAACACACAGTGACAACCAAGATGCACAAGAAAAGACCAGGACGCGGGAGGTCCCTCTTTACTCATCGATAGGAAAATGTCACAGACACGGTAAAAACTGGGAGTGGGGGGGAAAAAAAACACCAAGGTCAGCTGGTCAATGACAAAAACAAGGGGATGGGGTGCTTAGAACAAAAAAAAAATTTAAAAAAAATTAAAAATAAGGTCAACAACCAGTTCTGTCAAGCAAAAGGCTGCCGGGGGCCGGCGGCACGGCTCGGCTCGGCTCGGCTCGGTCCCACCGTGCCCCCGCACGGCTCCGGGGCCGCGGCGTTCCTGAGAAAGATGGAGAGGATGGAGCGGCTCAGGAGGGGCCCCGCAGCCGCTTCTGCAGGCGGAACTTCAGGCCGGGCGGGCGGGATTTCGGGGGCTGCAGCTGCTGCTTCTTCTCTGCAAAGAGAGAGGGAGAGAAGGGGGGAGCGATGGGGGCGCGGGGGGCGGCGGGGCCGGGGGGGGCATGCGGAGCGGCAGCCGGGCAAGCAGCAGCGAGGGGGACCCCCGGGAGCCCCTCTGCGGCTGGGGCGAGCGGCTCTGCGGGGAGGAGGAGGAGGAGGAGGATCGAGGCTGGCTCCGGGAGGATGAGGGTGGGCTTTGGGTGGATTCCTGGGGGTGTCCAGTTTGGGAATGGCACTGGAGTGATTCAGGATCACCCCGAGCTGTCCCTACTTACCTCCCATCCCGCCACCTTCCCGAGGCCACCATTACTGATGTCTCAGCGCCACCCCCATCCCCTCATGGGATGCTCCACGTCCCAATTTTCCCCCTCATTTCCCTTCCCCGCAGGGTGGTGGGGCAGAGTGGGCAGAGTTGGAGGGGAAACCAGCAGCAAGCGGCCCCAGCCAGCCCAGCATCCCGCTGTGCCTGAGAGGAGCATCCCTCCTGGAGCCAGCAGCGAGGGGGCCCTGCCCGGCCACCCCAGCCCTCTCCACCGGAGGCCACAACCTGCCGTCTCCTACGTCTGAGGGAGGAAGCGAGGCGGGAAGACCCGGTTGGGGATGGGAAGGGGCTTCTGGGCTCAGAGCAGCTCCAGCACCGGGGGAGGGAGGGAGCCTGGGATGGGCGAGACAAGAGCAGGAGAGAGTTGGCAGCGGAAAGAAGCCCACCGGGTCGGTGTCTTTAGCAATCCTTTATTCCAACCAGCTCGCTCGCCGCCACCGGGCAGTGCCGTGCGCTCACCGTTCTGCCCCCGCGGGCATCCCACGGGCTCCGAGCTGCTCCCGCAGCCCCCGCCGGCGCCTCGCCCCCCGCTGCGGAGACCCCCCCTGCGCCGGGGCTCGGCCGAGAGCGGGGGGCACGTACCTGGGTGCCGACACCGCGGCGGATTCCCGGGCGGACACATCCTTACGAGCGAGCCGACGGAGCCGGCTCCTGCCTCCCGGTGCCAGGAGGAAGGGGCCGTGTCTTCACCGGGAGAAAACGGGTGCCCAGACACAGCCAGGCTGCCCTTGGCACCGAGGGATGGGGCTCGTCCAGAGCGCAGGGACCCTCCGCGGCTAAAAAGGGGCCGCACGGGAGATGTTTTGCCCAGGGATGGGCAGGAGTGGCCCTGGGGGGGACCAGAGGATGGACCAGAGGATGGACCAGAGGAGGGACCTCGCTGTGGCCGAGTCCTCCAGGGTGGTCCTGCTGTCGGGAAAGCCCCAGACCTGGGTGTGGAGAGGTGGAGGAGAGGGTTTGGTGGGCTGGGCTGGGGGCACGTCCCAGTGGGATGAGGAGAAGGAGGGAAAAGGGAGAGGGGAGGAGCCCGCAGAGCAGCGGGGGACACTCACCCGGCTGCCCCGTGGTCCCGCTCGGCCGCCGGGCTTTCCCGAGGAATCACTTTGTGGAGGGGGCCGGCTCCGACGGCTGGGCCCCCTGGGCCGCCCTACTTGCCTTGGTTTTAATTAAACAAATAAAGCAAAGACACTCGACCCCCAGCCCGGGGGTTTCTGCCGCTCCGGGGAACCCCGAGGGCTCCGGGGATGCCGGTGCTGCTGTTCCTGCAGCCAGGGGGCTTTGCTGCCCCTCAAAACCGGGGCCAAAACACAGCAGAAAAGGTCCAGGAGGTGCTGCTGGCTGCTCACAGCCAGGATGATGTTCAGGGCACTGTGCCACACTCTCTCTTGCATGAGGGTCCTGTGGCAGCCCCCAGCCCATGGTCCAGCCTCAGTAATTCCTGGCTCCATCCAGCATTTCGCTCTGTGTCCCCATCCCTACCCACCAAAACCCATCCAAAGGTGCCACCATCTCCTGGAGGGGTGGCCTGGGAGAGGAGACAGACCATGGAGCAGACAGGGATAGGCAGGTCATGGGTTTTGGGAAGGGGGGATCACTCCAGAGAGCTGAGACTCAGCTGGATGATGATCCCGGGATGTGGAGAGCCCCGGGAAGAGGAGGAAGCCGATGCCGTGCAGCAGAGCAGGGAGCAGCAGAGCAGCAGAGCGGGGTGTCACTGTCCCCCCACCCCAGCAATGCCACCCAGGGGTGCAGCACCCGGGCCTGAGCACATCCCTGACCCCAGCTGGGCTCTGAGCACATCCCCGTCCCCAACTGGACTCTGAGCACATCCCTGTCCCCAGCTGGACTCTGAGCACATTCCTGTCCCCAGCTGGACTCCAGCACCCCCCAGAAATTTGGTGACCACCCAAGAGCACCCCTGCAGCTGAAGTAGGACCCAATTATCACCCCCAAAAAGAGGAAAAAACCTCCCAAAATGCACTGCTGAAGGCTGAGGGGGCTTCAGACCCCACAAGGGCCACCTCACCACCAGGTTGGGACCGGGGGGCTGCACCCCCAGTGTGGGCAAGGGGAGCTTTAGCAGCGGTTTGGGGGCGCAGGGAGGGTCAGTGGGGTGAGAGAAGGCAGGGGATGCCCATGGCAGGGCTGGGCAGCTCTACCTGAGAAGAAATGGGCTTTGAAGCCCTTTTTGGAGACGGTGTTGTCGGACTTGAACTCAATCCTCATGTTGTTGTACTGGGAGGTGATGACGTCGGGCCTTTCGGCGCCGCAGAACTTGCCGTGCAGTTTGGAGTCGGCCGTCAGCCCGCTGCGCACCTCCACGAAGTCATACTTGCACACCTGGGGGCACAGAGCTCTGTCTGCACACCTGGGGGGGTCACACAGGTGGGGGACACGGGGTTGGGGACATGGCAGTGCCACCTGCAGCCACACCGGGGGCTGCTCCCACCCACTCACATCGTTGCCCTCGGTCTCGAAGAAGTCGAACTGGAGGGAGATGCGGTACTGGGTGGGGGCCACGAGCTGCCAGATGCAGTTCTTGTTGGGGGGATACTCCTTGGGCCACCCCGGGCTGGTGATGGAGCCGTTGAGCTTGGTGAGGAAACCTCCACAGGCGGCTGCAGGGCGGGAGGCACCCGGCGCCCGTCACCTCCCCGGGATCCACGGGGTTAGGGACACCGAGAGGGGCATCTGGAGGGGGTGTCAGGGGGTGTTGGGGGGTGCTCACCCTCACAGCGCCGTTTGTCAGATGCCAGCTCATAGCCAGGGTCACAGGCACACTTGTAGCTGCCCAGGGTGTTGACACAGCGCTGCTCGCAGCCGCCGTTGTTGGGGCGGGAACACTCGTCCATCTCTGGGCAGGGCAGGGGGGATGAGCGGGCAGGGGGGCTGGGACTCCCCCCTCCAGCACCCCCCAGGAGCATCCCCCCCACCTTTGAAGAAGTTGACGGCAAAACCCGCCTTGTTGATGGAGCCGTCGGAGACGAATTTCATCCAGAGCTTGTTGGAGGTGCTCTTGATGTCGTCGGGCTTGTCGTAGCCGCAGTAGCGGCCGATGAGGCTGCTCGACTCAGTGCTGCCATCCCGGATCTCCAGGTAGTCGTAGGCACAGCTGTCGTGTCGCTCGATCTGATGGAGAGGACATCAGAAATGAAGGTGTCTCGATCCCAGCACCCCCAAACCCTCCCTGCCCCTTTCCTGCTGCCCTCATGCCAAGGGAAGGTGCTGAGTGTGGGAAACTGAGGCAGGGAGGCAGCCCAGGGGATGTGGAGCCAGGAAGGGCGGCCCCAAGGGGTGGGGAGGTCTCCACTTCCCATTCTTGGGGCAGGTGCTGACCCACCTCGAAGGACTGGAAGGTCAATCCCACGTGGAATCCCTCGGAGACGGTGATTTTCCAGACACACACCTTGCTGGGCCGATAGTCATCGGGGTAGTTGGGGGACTGGATGTGCCCGTTGTCCTTCTTCACATCCCCACCACAGATGGCTGGGAGGGAGGAGCAGCAGCCTGAGCAGCAGCCTGAGCCCCCCCAGCCCCTTCCACTGCCCCCCTGCCCCTCTGCTCCCTCTACCTTCGTAGACAGCGAAGAATCCTTTGCCCACCCAGTTGCTGCTGCTCCGAAACTCGACCCAGAGGCGGCTGTCGGTGGAGATGATGGGCTCGGGCAGCTTGTTCCCGCAGAACCTGCCTGGGGAGGAAGGCGTGCTGGGCTGCTGCGGCCAGGAGCCCTCCTCTTCCTCACCACCACCTCCTCTTCCTCACCACCACCTCCTCTTCCTCACCACCACCTCCTCTTCCTCACCA
>JAWWLZ010000058.1:2697778-2712106 GCA_035041345.1 Poliocrania exsul | reverse complement strand
TGTTTTTTGGCAGGGAGGAATCAGGGGTTTAATGCCTTTTTTTTTTTTTTTTTTTTTGCAACAGGTAGAGCACAGCACTGTCCTCACAAACAGCACCAATAATTGATTTGTCATTATTAGGGAGATAATTTACTTAAATACGGTATCAGGCCCTCACTGAATAACACACCAATTAATTCCAGCCTTGGATTAGTGGAGCCTGATCAGATTAGTGTGGACTGGTGGAGTTCTCTGGCCAGGAGGGACTGTGTGCTGGAGAAGGGTGCACGCCTCGGAGCAGGAGGGTGTTGTGTCATAAATACGGGTGTGAAGTGCCTTAAAAATAAGCCCTAAGTGTGGCACCTGCTCCTTCTTCATCCCCTGGGTGGCTGCTGGAAGGCACCATCCTTAAACTGAGCATCCAAGTTCTTCCAACGCTAAATCCCAAATGAGCCACCCAAACTTTCAGGTTCTGCAGAGTTTTGTTTGATTCTGGTTGTTTTATCTACCCCTCAGAACAACGTTTGGCCATCGACACCTTCATTTATCACCACCATCCAAAGCAGCCCACGCGGAGAGCTCCGGCTCCATCCGAACTGAACTTCCCATCCATCCCTCAGGCTCTTCCAAAGGCCCGGAGAAGGGGCAAGACAAGCTCTGAAGGCAGAAAGGGCCGCCCAGAAGAGGCAGCGGCGATCGAGGAGGATCCGCAGCGAGTGGTGCTCATTAGAAACAGCCCCATCCTCCTCCCTCCTTACCTGTCACCCGCAGAGAGCCCCGGGCTCGCACGGGCGCTAACAAAGATGTTGTTTAGCAGCTTGTCAGCAGCTGTAAATTGGCCGAGGAGCGGAGCCGTTTGCATTCTCCACGGGGCTTGAGCTGAGAATTAAACCGTGGCAGCAACCGCTGCTGCTGCCTGATGGAGCAAATCAATTCTCGCCCTCCCTCCTTCCCCCCAGCACCTTCCCCGGCCTGGATTCATCGCAGCGCTGCCCACCGAGGGCAACATGAGCCAGACGGTCCTTCAGGGCCAGCGGAAAAAGGCAGTGAGAGATCAGGGCAATTAACCTGAGAGGCCCCTGGAGAATGAGAAAGGAGGAGAGATTGAGGCAAAAATTCAGGATCCGAGCCCTCCATCTGTCCACACGCTGCTTTAATTGATCTGGGAGTCAATCAAAGCAGCAGCAGCTTTTACTCAGCTAATCTGAACCCTGTGCAAAGAGAGCAAACACGGGGAGAAGGGCAGAGCAGGATCCTCCGGCAGCGCTGTCCATCTCAGACAAGAGGTCTGACACAGGGAACATCAGTCAGGGGAAAGGGAAGGCAGGACAGGGAGGAATCCCACACTCACCACCCCCCGATTTGGGGATATTTTGAGATAAGGTTAATAACCACAGAGAAATCCAAAGTCCTGCCCTGATCGGGAGCTCCAAAACTCACCTCAAGTGACCCAGCAGGTCTGGAGCTGCTGCCCCTAGGATGGGAGGGCTCGCTGGGCTGTTGGTTTTGGGCACCTCCTGACAGCCCCGGGCACAGCCAAACCCTTCACCTTCCTCCAGCCAGCGCTGGCGGCTGTTTCCTGGGCCAAAAAGTAATTAGGAGGAATGGTTTGTAGCGGCGGGTCATCAATAACCCACCTTCAAGCAGCCCCGCGTGGGACCCAGGCAGTCCATCAGGAGGCAGTGACGGATCACCTGGCCAGCAGACCACAGAGAGAGGACTCCTGCGCCACATTAATCATCCCCCATCCCGGGGCAACCCTGCAGACCTTGCCAAGCATTAGCGACACTTCCCCTCATCCCTGTCGTTCGTTTCTGCTCTTCCCCTCGCTTCTTCTCATCCTTTACTTCTGCTCTGCTGTTTTATCCCACTTAGCAGCTCCCTCAAGGTCTCCCCAGCCCTTCCGGTGAGCTGGAGCAGCAGATGCAGGTGGGGAGAGCCGGGGGGTGCCCACAGCTCTGCTGTGCCCACCTTATCCAGGTGCTCACCCCGCAGGATCTCAGTGATGAACATCGTGCTCAGCCCAGCTGGGGCTGCCCCATCCCTGCGAGTGTCCCAGGCCAGGCTGGACAGGGCTTGGAGCACCCTGGGCTGGTTGAAGGTGTCCCTGCCCATGGCAGGGGGTGGGACTGGACGATCTGGACGATCTTTAAGGTAATTTCCAACCCAAACCATTCCATAATTCTGTTATACTCCCCCTGTATGTTTATGCTCAAACCACACCGACCCCCCGTCCCCCTCCCACCTTTCCCCCTCCCACCTTTCCCCGTATCACACACGCCATTTCAGTCTGGTTTCCTCACCCACCCCCCCATTTCTGAGGGGGTACCTGCCCTCCCTGCTCAGAGATGCCACCTTCCCCCTGCCCCCAGACCCTAAACCGGCACTCCCACGGCATCCAGAAGCACAACAAGTTTAGCCTCGTTGTTTTTTGCACAGCAACATCTGTTTCGCATGGGCAAGGGAGAAGGAGGGAAGTAGTAAACATCATCTTTATTTTAAAAAGAAGAAAAACATCCAAAGCCTCCGCACCGCCCTTCCCGGAGCCCTCTGACTCTCTGATTTCCCTTCAAAAGACCATTCTGTTATTGCCACCAGCTCCGGGGAGCTGATTTCTTCTTTTGAGCGCTGCGCATACAGAGAATGACGCTTCTCCTGAAGAGAGCCCGCACTGGCACAGAGATGCCCAGCCCGGGTGATGAACCCCCGCCTTTGGCTCTCGCATCCAGGCTGAGATGGGCTGCGGAGCGGCTGCTTTAGACAGCTGAGAGTGCGACACAGAACCGCTTCCCCTTCTTGTTTTTGTTTTTTTTTTTGTTTATTTTGCATGGACAGGTCAGCTCCAGCCCTGCCAAACCTTGCGAGGCTGCCAGGAGGCTGCTGAGCGCAGCTGCCGAAAGGAGAGGGGCTGGAGGGAGGAGGTGCCTCCGTCAGCCACAAAAGAAGCGGATCTGCTCCTTCTCCCACGCCGGGTATGGATGAAGATGCAGCTGGATAATGACCCGCCAATAATGGTTCCTAATTTAAGGGTCTTTCAAGGCGTCCCCAGGCACCAGCTGGAGCCAGAGGAGGGGAACATCTTCCCAATATCCTTTGTCTCCAAATAGCGTTTGTGCCTGCACAGCCCTGGAGCTGAGGGGCTGCTTTCCAGGGACAGATGCTCAGGCAGAGAGCAGCTGCCTGCACGTGCTGCCTCTGCCCAGATGTTTTCCAGTCCCCTCTGGCAAGGGGCCAGACCAAAGCCCAGGATGCAGCTGTGACCTGCTGCCTGTTGTGCCAACACTCCAGCCCAATTCCTGCCGGGAATCTCGGTATTCACCTTACACGGGACTCACCTCAAGCCTGGGAACCTCGAATCAGGGAGGACCTTGAGAACTGTGGGTTATCACAAGGTGAAAGGTCATGTTCAATATGGAATTCCACGGCTGTACCCCGTGTTGCCATCCCTGTAATCAGAGCAGCACAGGGAGCTTCCAAACCCGTGGAGAAAGAGCAGCTTTGGAGCTGCTTTGGCATTAATGTTTTCAGGAGGAAACGTGTGTCACTGGACACAAACACCCCACCAGAGCAGGTACAAGCCCCTGTTCTGCAGTGGGATTCCTATCAGCTTTAACCTTATCCCTGCACCCTCCACACCAGAGGGCGTCTGCAAACCCTTCCCACTTTGCAGTGGCTTTTCTTTGGGAATATCAGCACCCAGGAGGTTTGGGGGCAGGCTGGAAGCTGGGAGTGATGGGCTGGCTGAGGTCCCAGGGATGGTTTATGCCAATGGGAAGCTCAAACTGCCTCGGCTGGTGGAGGTTTTCTTGCTCTGGGCTGAGCTCCCAACACGGGAACTGGGAACATCTTGTTTTGCCATTGCCAGCTGATGAAGATCAGCCAGTACCTGGAGGGGACAAGTTGGCAGAGCAAGGCTTTGAACAGCCTGGATTGGTGTCTCCACTCAGCTCCTGGGGCTGGGATGAGAGGGGGGATCAGATCCTTGGGGACCCTCTCTAATTGTGCCAATGAAAGGGGGATCAGTGCCTGGTGCCTCCTCCGCACCAGCCACGGGGGACTGAGCTCCCTGATGGGCTCTTTGCCTCCCTGGAGCACAGACCAGCTCTGTTGTGTTTGCTTTGCCCCCAGATTTCAGCACACGGGCTGGTGTTATCCCTGTCCCTGTTTCCTCCAGCTCAGAAATAAACCCAACTCTTCATCTCCATCCCAGGAGAGATTTCTGAGGCGAAGAATCGGAGGGAGAAGCTGTTTCTTTTGTTGTTGCTACAACATTTGGTACCAATCTTCTCTCTTTCAGGTGTTGCAGAGATTGATTTTGTATCATGTGTCTCTCACTCAGGTTTCTGGCCCGATAATATCACAGCACAGACTACAGAGAGGTTACAGCAGCAGCCGAGGCTCGCAGGGAACACCATTAGGGAGTGGGATAAGTGACAGCTGCTGCCAAGCTCTGAGAACACTCTAAAAGCAAAGTCTCAGCGAGACAGAAGTTGTAACAAGACTTAGAGCAATACAGTATCTCCCTCTGCTCTCACTTAAATGGCTCTTTGGCTGAGCCAAGGAGCCGGTGCTGCCCTGGGAAGGGTTGGCACAGTCTGGAGATGCAGCAAAGTGCCCCAAGTACACACAGAGCTCCTCCAGCTCTTGGCTTTCCTCCCCGTTTTGGAAAGCTGAGTGGCTGGGATTGCAAAAGCAATCTCAAGTTTTTGTTGGGCAGCTGAAGATGACACTGAAATGGAGACTGGGGATGTGTGTGTGTAAAATTCTGCTGGTATTCCAGCCCTCAGGACCGCCCAGGTGCTGCTCCCCAGGGAGGCAGGACCAGCAGTTCCCAGCCCCAGCTCTCCACAAAAAACATCCCCAGGGATTCCAAACCTCGCAGCAATCCCCTCCTCCCCATCCAAACCCGCACGTCCAAAATGCGAGCCAGGATTCAGCGGGTGGGTCGAACAGCAGTTTGTAAAGCCGGGCCAGATCCCGCCATGCTGCAGGAGGGCACTCCTGGATTGCGGCAGACACGGGAGGCAGAGTCCTAAAGCCTGGCAGGAGAAGGGATTTTCGCCGCTTAAGCGCATCCCAGGCCCCGCAGCTCCGGGGGAGTTGGCAGATTTCCACCTCGGCAGCTCGGAGAGCGTTTCCACAGGAGCTGCAGCCGCATCCCTGTGCGTGACTGACTCCTGCCATCTAGCGCTGCTCCCGCAAAACCCAGCTCCCCCAAATCCAGCTCCCTGAAAGCTCTGCTCCCCTCAAGCTCTGCTCCCCCCAAATGCAGGTCCCTGAAAGCTCTGCTCTCCCAAAGCTCTGCTCCCCCAAATCCAGCTCCCTCAAAGCCCTGCTCTCCCAAAGCTCTGATCCCCCCAAATCCAGCTCCCCCCAAATCCAGCTCCCCCAAAGCTCTGCTCCCCCCAGAGCCCTGGCCAAGCCCAAGGCCAAGAGCAAACACTCCACGAAACGGCTCCTTCCGACGGGTCATGACACAGGGCAGGAGTTCGGGGCACAAATCCCAGAGCAGCGCAGGGAAGGGCAGAGGGAGAGCAGAGGTCAGAGGAGGAGTGTGTTGGCGATGCCCCGAGGGGGATGAAGAACAAGGGCTCTTCTCTGGCGGCTGCTCCTCCGTGCCCAGCCCAGCTCCGGGGCAGAGGCTGCACTGACCCACAAACCCTTCTGTGTGACCTCCCGGTCGCTGTGTTTGATCCAGAGTTACCCACGTGCCAAGGAGAACCGGGGGCCAGCAGCCCTGGGCAGGCTGCCCTCGGAATGAAGAGCCCTTAGACGGGGATGGGGACAAACACAGAGTGGGAAAAGCCCCACTGGCAGCTCCACTCCCCCCCAGCACTGCTCGGTGCCTTTGCACCCTCACACTTGCTGTGCTGAGTCACACCTGGCACAGGAACAGCCACAGCTCCCACCTTTTAGCCACGACCTCCTCCCACCCTCCCCACTCATGATCCCTTCCTGCACGTGGATAAATCCACCCATCATTCAGCTGCAAACACATCCCTGGAGCAAGAGGGGTGTGTTGGGAAGCTCCACCTGCACGACTGGGGGTTCTCACCCTCCCTACACCCCACTGACACCCCAGGGTGATGCTCCCAGGCCACCCATCCCCATCCCAGCATCACTCCCCACCCCTCCCTCCAAGTGCTTCTGCCACCAGCAGCAGGACTATTAGGCAAATTTGTTATTGACTGTTTCATATTAGACCACTTTTCCTGGACTTTCACGGCAACAGGACTAATAAAAATGCACTTTATCTTTCTGGATTTATGGGTTTGTAAAGCTGCTTTTGTGTACCTGAGGGAATCAGGGGATTAGAGCTGCATTAAACACCTCCAGTGAAAATGCCACTCAGGTGAAAAAGGGGAGGGAAAAGGGGGGAATTCAAGGGCAGGGAATAAGCAGGAGCAAACTTGGCAAAAATATGGTTTTAATATATTATCTGAAGAATAAAACCCTCATAAAAAACTTATCACCAGGCAGGAGGAATCCATAATCCCACTGCTTGTGAATTCTGCCCGGGAACTTCTTCCCTAGATGAGAGTCATTAAGTAAAAGTGAGATCCCAACGTGCAGCTTTCCTGGACAGGGAGGGGAGGGAGGAAAACTGTCATTAACGTGAATCCTTCCTCCTTCCACTATAAAACTGACTTTATCAAAAGCAGGAGAGGTTTCCAGCCATGGCAGAAGTGCAGCAGGAGGGGGGTGCAGGTTTTGTGCTGCTCCAGGTGGGGCTGGAAGGGCAGAAGGAGCAAGAAGGGGTGACTTTGCTCAGCAATGACAAACAAGCTTCAGGTGTCACCAGGTTTCACCCACAACTCCAGTTTATTTATCCCTGAAGTCCTGTCTTGTACCTGAGATAATTCTGCTATTGGAAGTTATCTCTCTGTTCCGAGGCTTTAAAAGCTTTGGGCCAAACCCGCCGAAATGAGACAAAACCTTTGAGGAAGTTCCTTTTGTTGCAAAGGCAGCTTTTCAATAAGCAATCGGCTCTCCTGGGAAGTCATCAATAGCCGGTTATCTTCACAAAGCCTTTGATTTCGGCTTTGCCACTCTGGTTACAGCTCCTCAAGCCTTGTCCCTGCAGCTGGTGATCTAATCCTCAAGCCCAAGGAGTTAGGCAGGATTTGTGGTGCTACGAGAGCAGAATCCCCAGCGCTCACTACAAAGTGCTCCAGGCTCTGTTGCCACCTGAGCTAAGCTGGGGAGTTCTACCTTTCAATGAGTTCTACCCTTCAATGAGTTCTACCTTTCAATGAGTTGCAGCCAAAGGAGTAAATTAGGATTGTTTTTCTTTCCTCCATCCAGCGATACCCATCATTTCCAGGGCTGAATCTCGCAGGTGACACAGCCTGGCTCTCCCCTGGAATTTCCCCCCTCTCATCAGCCCCCACAGAAGAGATTTGATGCTGCATTTCCCCTTTGGAGTTGTTTTCCCACAACAAACACACGCTTGATTTACAAACACCCGGCTCGAGCGACGCAAAGAGAGGGGGATTTATCCTGTAATTAGTCCTCGGAGGGCACTAAGGCACAGACAGCGCTGCTGGCGAGAGCCCGTTGCTCCTAAACAGCTGAGTTATCCAAGGAGCGGCCCCGTTTCACACCCAATAAACATCCCTGGTGACGAGAGCTGCAAACGGGCTGTAAATCTGCCCCCACACACAGACGGGACCGTGGGAGCCTTCCCTCCTCCTAAGCCAGGCTTGGCATCTCTGCTCTGCCCTCCTCCCGTCCAGGGGGGATTCCTCAGCACAGGATCCCCCCTCCGTGGGTCAGGCTCGTTTGCAAGCGCTGCTCGTCCCCAATATCCTGATATTTATGCCCCAAATCCCTGTGGCTGAAGCAGTTTGGGTTCTGTGCAACAACACATTTCCCCCCAAATCCATACCTAAAACCAAGCACCACTTTATGAACCATCCCTGGCTTTGGATTCCCTGAGGCTGCGAGTCAAGGGATGGATGTTCCTCCCCCCCCAGCTGTGATCGGAGCTGAGCTCCTCAAACACTGCCCTCCTTTCACCATCTGGGTGCCCCGAGGGTTTGCAGAGGCTCAGCAGGTCCTTTGCAAAGCTCAGCTGGATCCTTCCTTCCTTCAGCTTCCCCCCAAGCACCATCCCCACACTCCAAAGCCATTCCCAGCAGGGCCACCAAGCTCTGATCTCCCTGGGAATCCTTTCCCGAGCGTGGCCAGACCCTCCCTCTGCCTCCCCGAGACAAACCAAACCCCAAAGCCCGTGATGTAACAACAACAACAACAACCCCCAGCTCGCTGCTGATGAGAAGAGAAAGCAGCAATATGAAAACCAGGTGAAAACCCCCCAGTCTGGGCTGGGTTTCCATCCCTCATGTTTGTGACAGCACAACCAGCCACAACGAGATGAACAATAGCAGCGATCAGTAAATATTATCTTCCTCCTGCAGAGAGAGTCTCAGAGGCATTTAAGCACTTTGCCAAGCCCCAAAAGTGACAAAAATCTAAGACAGGCTCTGCAGGAGCTTTCCCTGAGCCCCCCCCAGCATCCAGCTCAGTCCCAGCTCTGTGCCAGGGCACAAACAGGCTCAAGTGGGTTGCAAGAGCCATTTACATCTCAGCTGCCAATTAGTATTATTTCTAGGGATGTTTTTCATTCATCTCCTCCTTAACTACAAAGGCCTGGCCTGGTTCATCCCTGAGAACCAGAGAGTGCAAAGAAAAGTGTCCTCCTGCATCACTTCCAGTCAGTTAAAGCCCTTTATTAAAGCTGATCTGGAGCATTTTTAGGTCAGAAAATGGGGTTTCTTGTGGTGTGCAGAGTCTTGCCCTGCTGGATTATTGCAAAGCCAACTCCAAAGTGGATCAAGGAGCTGTGGCATCACCTGAGCTCTGGATGGATCCTGGGACGGGAAAGCCAAGCAGGTTTGGGACACCCAAGGGAGGGGAATGACTGAATTAAATTAAGGCAGAGTCTTTCAGCTGCTGGAAACAGGGATCTATTTAATGGTGAAGTTTTTACCCCAAGAGCCCAATTCCTAACTCAGAATTACACAAGCACACACAGAGCCAAAAAGCAAAAGGGTTTAAAAATCTCCTGAGTATTAATTTTCATGCTCCAGGCCACAAACCCCCATCTGAGGGGGTTTCACATCCAGACAGATGTCAAAGGCAGTGAGAAAAATTGGAATATCCAAATGGTTCTCACCAACCACAGCCAATCAGCCACTTGTGCTCACACCACAGCCCCACTCAACTTCCAGAATAGTTTCCTTCAGTCTCATTTTCTCCCTGCAATTACCTTTTCTTCCCAACAATCAGACACTCACAAACAATCATCCAGAGGACTGAGGCGGGAGTGATGCTAAATATGGGATTGTAATACAAAAAAAAATCTTGTTAAAATATTACATTACTTTGCAGATTTGTACAATACACCTGAGGAAATCCAGATTTCAGCAAAACACACATTCCAGCACTAAAGGAAAAATCTAATTTTGCTCTCCAGATGAGCAGGGCATCAGCACACAGAAGCCTTCAGCGTGTGTGCAGTACTTTATAGCCCAATTACCTCGGTAATTCCTTCTGTGGACACACACATTTAACTGTTTCAAAAGCCTTAAAATTGCACACGCTCCCAATTAACACCAGATAAAGACCCGGCTCTGCTCAGGGATTAGGGAAGTGCCCCGTGTTTTAAGTACAGCCCTTAAATGTTTTCTCACCAGATGGAATTTCCTCGCCTTGCCAGGGAGGATTTTACCGAGCGTTATTTTAACCCTCAAGTGGAGGTGTCCCTGCCCAAGGCAGGGGGTGGAATGAGACCATCCTTGAGGTCCCTTCCGAGCCAAACCATTCCACGACTCTGAATTCTCTGACCTACAGCCCCATCCTCCTCCCAGCCACTTCTCCCAGAGATGTTTTTCCTGCTGTCTTCCCTTTCCCCCCCTCCAGACCAGTGAACATTTCCAGTATTGACTTTTAATCACGGGGCCTGAAAGCTTTATGGGAGTGTTAAACCTCTGGCGGTGCCAATAAAACCACAGAGCTGGAAATATTATCCAGGAGAGGGTGACACGGAGAGGGGGAGTTGGGGAGACCCAAAGGACGAGGCTCAGGAGGGAAGTTAAAGACAAGGAAACTCAGAGCTGGTTTCCTGTGGCTGCAGGGAACTCATCTGCAGTTTTCAGGAGGCACAGGAGGACTTTGGAAACTGGGAGTTTCCTCCAACAACTTCACAGGCAGCACTGGAGGCTCTGCTGGTCTCTCCTGAATCCTGAAATCACTGAGGTTGGAAAAGCCCTCCAAGGTCATCAAGTCCACCCTGTGCCCGATGCCCACCTGGGAAAAGCCCTCCCAGCCCCTGGAGCCCACCCTGTGCCCGATGCCCACCTTGGCAAAGCCCCCCCCAGCCCATGGAGCCCACCCTGTGCCCGATGCCCACCTTGGCAAAGCCCTCCCAGAGCACTCAGTGCCACATCCAGTCCTTCCTTGGACACCTCCAGGGCTGGGCACTCCAACCCTCCCTGGGCAGCCCCTTCCCAGGCCTGCCCACCCTTGCTGTGAGGAAATTCCTCTCCATGCTGTCTCCTGGAGATGCTCAGATGATTCTGTTTAGACCCAAATGATTCTGTTTAGAACCATCTCCCTCAATGTCACACAACTTACTCCTTCCTCTGCTTCCACAGGGAGGGCTCGTTGCTGATTTTCACCAATCCTGGACCATTTCTCCTTCCCAGAGCAGAGATGCCCCCAGGCAAAGCCCCTCCTGCCAGCTGCAGACCTTCCTTTTCCCTACCCAAACTCTTGTGCCTGGTTTTAATCACCCTTCCCAAACCCTGAGAGGCACAATTGTGGTTTCCTTCCATTCTTTTGGGGAAGATAAAGCTCTCAAACCTCCACAGCGACCTCCAGCTGGAGGTTTAACTATACAAGGAGACAGAACACGAGAGCACAAAGTCATCCCAGGGGCCCCAAACCTAAAACATCCTCAGACATGGAGTGGAGCTGCTCCTTTTACGGCTGGAGGAGCAGCTCCCACCAGGCAAAGCCCTGGCAGAACATCCTGAGTTCATTACAATGTGCCACTCTCCAGTTGAGTGCTCCCAGAACGTTGAGCTGGGCTGGGAGGGAGAGGGGAAGGAGCACCTGGGCTGCAACATTTAGATATTAATATGAAACCCACCTTGCTGATAACTTTTTCTCATTATTTCCGTGTTATTGTAATTTCATACCACCCTCTCCTTCCCCACACTGCTCCTGACTGCTGCTACACTTGTTCCAGCCTGGATTTGCCCCCCAGCAATGCTAATAATGGCTTCAGGATCATTTTTATTCATTTTCTGTTTCACTCACACTGTTTCATGTGACTTATGTATCCCCCAAAGCTCATATTTCTGTTTGAATTGCAGGGCAAGTAGTGGGTTTTAGCATTCTGACTGCACACACATTCTCCTCTCCCTCAAAATGAAAGATCATTTGAACTTTGAATTGCATTAGCATGACATTTTTCTACTAAATTACCCTGGCTGCACTCAGACTGAAAGGAAACAAACCCCTTTTAACTTTGTGTAGGTTATGAGATGTTCAAACACTCGAGGCAACACTCAGGGGAGAGGAGGGGAGGGGTCTGCAGCTCTGCTTGGCTTCCTCACCCCAGGAGAGGCAAAGTCCAGCTGTGAGTGCTCCAGATGTGAGCCAGGAGGTACCTGATCCTTTCCCAGGATGTACCTGATCCCCTCCCAGGATCCACCTGATCCCTTCCCAGGATCTCCTGGATCCCTTCCCAGGATGTACCTGATCCCCTCCCAGGATCCACCTGATCCCTTCTCAGGATCTCCTGGATCCCTTCCCAGGATGTACCTGATCCCCTTTCCCAGGATCTCCCTGATCCCTTCCCAGGATGTACCTGATCCCCTTTCCCAGGATCTCCCTGATCCCTTCCCAGGATGTCCCTGATCCCTTCCCAGGATCCACCTGATTCATTCCCAAGATGCACCGGATCCTTTCCCAGGATGTCCCTGATCCCTTCCCAGGATGTCCTTGATCTTGGGATGAATCTCTGTCTCCTCTTGGGATGAACCTCTGGCTCCTCCCGGGCTGAATCTCTGACTCCTCTGGGGATGAATCTCTGTCTCCTCCCAGGATGAATCTCTGGCTCCTCTCAGGATGAATCCCTGGCTCAGCAGACCTCTGCCTTTCGCATTTCCAGGCAATGCATTTCCATCTGAAGAGGAATTTAAAGACTATTAGTCAGGGAGCACAGCGATAGTAACTATAGCAATGCATCAATCACAGCACGGTGATTACACAGCACCGGGGCTGCCTGCAAAGCTGGGGCTACCTGGCAGAAATGGCAGCAATCAGCCCATTGGCAGCAGACAATCCAGCAGCATTTGTAATTCTTAGGGCTTCGTGCTCCTCATCTCGCAGGGCTGGATGCTAATCAATGGGTTGCCATGGTTACCCGACATCCCTGACCACCAATACACAAGGAGGAAGGAAATTAGAGGGGTTTGGAGGGGGAGTGGGGGGCACCTGGCTGGGTTGAGACTGCCCTGTGCCCACAGGTTGGAAGGTGGGAATGGGGCAGGTGGTTTGGGCTCTGCTCTTGGCTTTGCAGTGTGGCCAAAGCGATGCAGCCACAGGAAACCAACTTTGTGCCTCAAACAGCAGAGCCCCATCCAGCCCTGGGCACTGAAGACATTCCCTGGAAGAGGATGAGGGTTGGCAGATCCACAGAAGTGCAGGAGGTGTCTCCTAACACGGTCTGTGGTCCAAGAGCCAACAGCATGGGCATGGCAAAGAGACTGAGGCTGCAAATGGAGGAACAGGCAGCCAGATGGCACTGCCAAGGTCAGTGCTCCAAATCCGCCCTGGAAAGGGATCAGGCAGATCCTGTCTCAGACCTGGATCAAGGTCTCACAAGGAACCTGCAGCAGAACAGCCCAGGCTGGCCAGGGAAACGGGCAGAGGTTGCCCATGGTGGGTGCCAGAGCACAGACTCAGCCAAGGTCAGAAAGCAACCCCAGCCCTGGTGTCAGGGATCTCCATCCCAGCCAGGCTTCCCTTCCCAAGAATTGCAAGGATTTTTTTTGGCTAATAACCTAATTATGTTAATAAGCATCAGTATTTTAAAAAAATGACATTTGATGTTTGCAAAATTGAAGTCAAGTTGCAAATCAGCTTCCTTGATTGTTCTTAATAAAGTAATTAAATCACCTGCTGAGTGCTGGAATCTCCTGGGAAACCAGGAGCGTTTTCCTCGGTTTGGGGTGTCAGGGAGTCCCAGCTTTGGGGACCCAGGATCTGGCACATGCCAAGGGCTCTGTTGGCCACGCAGTGGGAGGGGAAGGTTTGCCAGATCCCAGGGAATGACCTGATCTGGTGCAGCACCTCATTTTTCAGCTGAAGGGCCATCCAAGCTTCCTCAGGAAAACCTCTCCATGGCAGTGAGTGTTTTCCCAAACCATCCAAGGGTTTTTGTCTGTGGCACTGCCCTCGTGTTTGGGTCATGACACCCAGAGGGGAGGTTGGACCCTGAAGGCTCATCCTGTGCCTCCATTCCCTCCTTGCTGGAACTCACAAGAAACATCCACGACAATTCCAAAGTAAAACATCCACAGGGGATGGCACAGATCGAGTTTCATGGATGAAATGAGGCAGAGCAGGACAAAAACACACCAAGGGGCAGCCTGACACATGAAGGCAAAGGTTTGGACCAGCAATTCCTGGCTCAGCCCTGGGAAAGTGCAAAAACTGTCCAGAGCAGATTTTGAGAGCAGAAATGAAATATCCTTAATTACATTCTGGTTTTAGGATTGCTGCTCCCCTTTCTGTGCCATCGCTTCTCAGACAAGGTGGAGAACAAGATCCAAGTTGCTGTTTGCCACCCCTGGCAGCAGAAGAGCAGCCAGCAAAGCCCAGCTCGGGGCGTTGCTGCGTTCCAATCCCCCAGCCCAAACTGTTCACATGCAAAATGCATGAGCTGCTCCATCAGCGGGGGCTCCCCGGGCAGGAACCAGGTTTGTTGGTGTGCAGTAACACCTGCTGTAAACACTGTTCCATATTCATGAGGAGTGGGAGCAAAGCCACTCTGAAAGGCCAGGCCAGGAGGGGGGGAATGGGCAGGGCCCCCCTAAACCACAGCCAGGGGGGAGCAGAGGTGAGGGTTGGTATCTGCTCTGCCCTGGGGACATCCAGGCCCTCCTTTAGAATCATAGAATGGATTGGGTTGGAAAAGACCTCCGAGATCATCAAGTCCAACCCTTGGTCCAAGGGTGAATCCCCCCCTTCTCCGGACAGCCAGGTGGGGTTGGTCTCTTCTCCCAGGCACTCAGCAATAGGACAAGGGGGCACGATGGGCTCAAGCTCTGCCAG
>JAWWLZ010000058.1:2669797-2689626 GCA_035041345.1 Poliocrania exsul | reverse complement strand
GGAAGGGGCAGGATGGAGGGAGGAGGCACCAGGTCAGGGAGAGCAGCAGTGAAGGTTTGAGGCTGGGAGTGGGCAGGACCTCAGTGGAGGGTTTCCATCACGGATTAGTTAAAAATAGCTGGGAATGCACAAAGATTTGGCACGTGGTCCACAAAGACTTCCCTGCCCAGCTTGTTGGCCGCTGTTGGGGTTTTGTGCTCGTTCACTCCACTGAGAGGAGCCCCCCGTGAGCAGGAAGGGTGAGCAATGCCCAAACTGGCTGTGGGAAGCACTGAATGGGCTCAGCCTGGGTTTGGGGAGCCAAATCCAGGGGAAGAGCTGCACAAGGTGTGCTGGGATTCCTGCAGAGCTCCAGGAGCAAATGCTGCCCCTTCATGGCTCTCTCTCTGGCTCCTCTCAGCTGCATTCTCAGCCTCACCTTCATCTTCCTCACAGGCAGAAGTTTCCCTCCTGAGCTAAAAGCTCTCCCTTTATCTCCTGGCAGCAGCACAAGGCACCAATGGGCACCAATGCCTGGGCACACTCTTAGATAAGAGGATTTTTAATGATTTACAGAAGAGCCTCATCTCCTGAGCCTCTGACTGGTGCAGAATGGAGCCTCTCTCCCCTCTGGGCCCTGGCAGTGCTCAGCTCTGAGAGCTGGAGAGGAGCTTTCCCCCCTGTCCCTCGAAAAGAAAAAGCCCCTCAGATGTCCCCTGGTGATCACAGAGCTGTTGCCATCACTGTTTCCTCAGTTGTTCCACGTTTCCCAGATGCAGAGCTATGGATTTGGCCCCTTGCCTAAGCAAAGATAACCCTGTCAGAGGTTCTAGCTCAGGGTGCCAGTTGGAAAGAACATTTAGATATTTAATTGCCCTTTTTTTTTAGTGAGCCAACAGCCAGAAGTGTCTCCACAGAGCTGCTCCTCCGAAATCCAAGTGCCTGCGTTTGGTTTTTTAAACAATTTAATGTCGTCTCTCTAAGCCAGTTAGGGATGATCTCCTTTAAAGGTTAATTGAATATTCCTTGCAACTTTGATGTACATTTCTCTGTTGAGAGAATTGCTCTATTTGGCAGCCAGGCATTAAAGGGGTGGTTTTCACCACGGGCCAAGTCTGAAAAATAGAGGAGGAGGAAAATGGGAAGCGAGAAGTGAATTTGCCTTTCTTTTTTTTTCCCTTCTCCTGCTGCTGCTGCTGCATTGAAGCTTTGAGCAGAGCAGGGATAGGGATGCAACACTCTGGAAAATGAGGGAGCTGAAGGCTGAGGAGGCAGCAGCAGAAGATGCTGTTGCAGCAAGGACTGAGTTTGGCTCATCAAGTTGCCTTCTCTCAGCTCCCACTTGACTGACCACCTGGCAGGGGACAAAAATACCCAAAGTGAGACAAACCCACGGTGTAACTGGTAACACAAACAGGGCAGGGCAGCACAGAAATCATCACAGCTCAGTTTGGGAGCTCAGCTTTGTGAAGTCAAGCCCAGGTGTGACACAGAGTTCAGTTTGCTGCGAGATCTTTAGGTCCTGCCTCAGAGAAGTTCTTCCTCTGATAGTCACAGTTTTCCTAAGGGTAAGGACAGAGATTGAGGGGTTTCAGCTGCTGCCAGGGCCAGTTGTTTCCCCTCCTGGTTCTTAGACAATCTCAAACCTGTGATTTTAGGACTATGCCCCAAACCTGCCCCTGGCTGCTCATGGCCTCACCTTCCTGGCCATCCCCCGAGCAAGGGTGAGGAGGTCTGACCTGCACTCTGACAGGGCTTCTGATGCTTCTGGAACCCAACAAGGCTGAGAGACAGCAGCACAAACCTGCTCTATGGCCCCCAGATACAGCAAGGAGGAGCCAAAAGTGACACCTAGAGCGTGAAGGACCAGAGAGGAGACCCAGCTGGTCTCCTACAGGACAGCCAGGGAAGGTGAGCTGGGCAGTGTGGCCATCAGGAGCATGGAGGCAATGCCAACCATGCCCCTGGCTGCTTTTCAACTGCCTGGGAGAGGGGGAGAGACAATAAAAAGCAAGAAGATTGCAAACAGAGCCCTGTCTCCATGGCAGCCTGTGGCACCACTTCTAAATTTTCCTGTACATGGAGAGGATGCTTCTCCCCTGTGTGTTCTTGGGGGAGTTCTGCAGCAGAAGGGGTCCTAGTCCAGTGTTTCCTGGTGCCTGGGGAGGTTGTGGCTTGTGGAGGGACCCCTTGGTGCTTGGCATAACCTGGGGGCAGTGGGCTCACTGTCCCCCACCACAGATTTATCCCTAACTGGAGGGATGGAGGAGACACGTGCAAAGCCTGTGAAAGGCTGGGAGGAAAAGTATTTCGGGCTCATCTCAAGTTACATGAAGTGCTTGCTATTTTTAGCTGGGCAGAACAAAGCCTTTCCATCAATTAGACCCCAGGGAAGGTGTGTGGGAGGACATGGAGGACACCAGACCCCACCGGCCTGAGGGGCTGAACGGGCTCTGCTGGGCACGGGGCAGGAATTCCAGGACAGCATCCTGCCAGCTGCCCATCCTGCAGGATGCACAGGAGCCCCTGAGCTGCCTCAAGCAAACCAGTGCCCTGCAGGCAGGTTTTTTGGGTGCCCCCCTCCCACCCTGGCAGATTGTGCTGTGCAGGGTGAGAAATAGATGTGTGAGAAGGGCCTGGGGGCTCCCAGTGAAAGCCACGCTCAGCTGTCACCCACCCTGGCACCACCTGCCAGCCCCAGACGGCTCCCAGAATAACCAAGCCCGGCCTCCCGCACCTGCTGCCTCACAGGGATGGGCCACCCTGGGTGGGACCTGCTGTGAGGTGTTGCCCTGGCAGTGGGGGCCTCTCTCCCCAGCAAAAACCTCCCCCAAACTTGCCCTAAACCCTAAACAGGAGGGGCCTGTCCCAGTGTGTGCTGGTGACATGAGGGGTCATCGTGGATCTGATGGTCCCTGGCATGGGAGGGCACCGAATTCACCAATGTGTCACCATCCAGGTATGCCCAGCCGGTCCCCAGACCTGCAAAAGACAAAAGCAGGGCCAGCATTTGTGAGTTCCCAATTAGCAGGGCTTTAATTGCAGTATTAGTTGCTCATTAGCGGGAAAAGCCAGATGCTGGGAGGAATTAACTCAGCTGAAAAGATCTTTCTCCCCACCCCAGGAATATTTAAGTGTGTCTCATACAAGTGTTTCCTTTGTACCCAGAGCATGACTGATATGACTTGTGTGGGTGCCGTTGAATCACTGATGAGCTCCCAAATCCGTGTGACAGGAGCCTGCTGGCAGGAGTGGGAATAAATCTGGGGAGATCTGGGTGGCACAGGTAGGGTTTGACACGTGGTGGGGGGAAGGCTGGGACCTGGAGGGTCCTGGAGTTAATGGCACCTAAAAGAGAGGGAGGAAGTATTGGGGCTCTGGGCTGAGCAGGGAGCTGGGAATGCCACGGGTAGGACTGAGGGCTGGGACTCCCTGCAGGCTGCTGGGCCAAATCCTGACTTCTCCTGGGAATAAACAGCTGCTGGCTGTGACCTTTCAGCCACCAGCAACAAGGTTTGTCTCACTTTTGTGTCCTTCTCGGGCTATGAGACAGAAAGGAGAATAATCCATCCCTTTTCCAGCTTAGAACTGCCCAGGCAGTGTTTGCTGCAGAGAAAACAGGAGGCTCTGCAGAAACACAGATGTTGGGAGCCACAGGACTCTGCTGACACCACTCTGGGGGTTGAGCAATGTCCTTGGGCAGGGCCAGGAGCTTGTCCCTCCCCAGGGAATGGCAGGAGCAGCGTGGAAGCAGGAAGGGCACAGTGGGGGTGGAGGCCAGACCCTCTAAAGCTCGCCCTGCCAATGTGATTCATTGTTAATTTGAGAAATTCCTCTTATTCTAGGACTGGCTTCCCCAAACACAGCTCAGAGCAGTCACCTCAGTCCCACCTCCATCCTCACAGGGATGATTTCACCTGCTCGCCCAGTAAAGCCACTTGTTGGCACATCCCTGGTCAGGGTCGGTGCCTCCATCCCTCCATGGATGGAAGAGAAGTGTCCACAGCTCCTCCAATCCCTCCCCAAAGCTGGTGCTGAATTCAGCACTGATTTGGGGGTTTTCCAGCAGGAGGAAGGGTGACATAAATGACCTGAGCCACCCACCCAGGAACTGCCAAAGGAACTGGGTGCAAAGTGACAGCTCTTGGTGCTGCTGACGGGCTTTGAGACGGAGGCAAATTGCCTTTTTTAGCCTTTTTTCCCCACTGAGCAGTTGCACCTTCACCCCCAGGGCCTGCAGCGGCATGACCAGCTGCCAGGGGACACTGGCAGAGCCTCGGCACGGCCTGGGCTGGCACGAAGCCCACCCAACCCCCTGCCAAAGGCCCTGCTGGCCCCTCTAACAAGCACCAGGCAGGGGGTGTGAATTCTCTCAGTGTTCATTGAAACAACATTAAGTGTGATGGACTCCTGGGCTATTAGAGTGGATGTAACATGTAATTGAGGCTGGTTATTCTTCCTCTGGAGTGTCCCCCTTCACTGCTGGCAGATCGGGGTGGAACACATGGTGTGTGCTTTGTGCTGCCCGCGCTCCATTCACTGCCGGCCGCCGAGCCAAACGAGCCCCATGAATGGCACTGAATGGGAGGGCACAATGGAGTGCAGTGAATGAAAGCCTTGTCGTGGGGCCCCGAGCCACAAAGGAGCCCCACGGGCCGGCGCCTGCCCGGGCAGGCTCTGAATTCACCCCCATTAGCGCCGGGAGAGGGGCGATTACAGGCTGGGGGCAAGGTCGGCTCTGCTGGTGGGGTGTCAGAGCAGCCCTTAGAGCTGCCATTTCTCTGGAGACTGAAATGAGCAGGGTTTGGAGAGCCTGGGTGCAGCTGGGCACGGGGAGGGCAGGCAGGGCTGGGGCAGAGACTGGCAGATGCTCACACAGCCCTGGGTGCACTTAAAGCCTAAGTCAGATGCTCCAGGTAACACGAGTGTGGGTTTTTACCATGGAAATGCCCACATTTTCCCCCGGGGCCGCATTCCTGGTGTCTCAAAGACCCAAATCACCGCGTCAAACAGGGGCACAGCACCTGGCAGCGATCGAGGCAGAGAGGAAGGAGGCTGAGCCCTCAGCCAGGCTCTTGGCAGCTGCTCCTGTATTATCTGTGCATCTCCCAACAAACACCCAAATGTGTGGGAGCATCTGCACAGAAAGGATGAATAATAATTCAAGAGGGAAAAGGAGTAGGCGAGAGATTGCAGGGAAGAAGGAAGCTTTGGCATTCCGAGGGGGAAAGAACAGGATCAGCAGGGAGTGAGTGACACTGCAGAGCCTGGGAGGAAACGAAGGCTCTTGCGAGGGTGACCTGTTGGGGACGGTGGAGGCAAAGCTGCTGCCTGTGAAGAAAACTCTGCAGGGAAGAGGGAAAAGCTTCAAAGAAGCAGTGCTGGAAGGAGATAAGATTAAATTCCTGCAGCCCATTCAGGAAGGAGGCGATGGGAGAGCTGCTCTCCCACGTGCAGGGAAGGCATGACTGGGATGATGAGATGCCATTCATTTTTCCCCCCTCTTTCTGCACAAGCAGGAGTGGGAGCATCCACGTGCTCAGCCCCGTGCCCGTGGGTTTAGCCCACACTGCCTGAGTCTGTTTTGGGGGTCTGTCCCCCAGCAGCACTGCCGGACCCCCCCAACACCTCCCCACTTCACCTGTGGGGTGGGACTGGATCTCCAGAGGTCCTTCCCAACCGTGACTGTTCTGTGTTTCTGTGACTCTGTGATTTGTTCACAGCCCCCGAAGGGCTGTGCAGCACAGACCCTGCTCGGGGGGTCCGGCTCGTGCTGCAGCCCCCCGGCCCCCTCCCCACCGCGGCGCCGACAAAAGCGCCTTGAAGGGCTCATTTGCCGGGGGCGGCGGAGCGAGAGGGGAAGGCTTGTGCCTTTGCCGGCTTTCTGTCCCCGTTAATTGGTGAGTGACAGGGCAAATCACGGCTCAGAGTAATCACATTTAGCGCCGAGAGCCAGGCGGGGCCGCGGCTGAGCTGGGGGAGCGCAGCGTGTGGCTTTGGGGACAGAGCGTGGTGACATTGCCACCGCAGCTGCCCGTGCTGGGACATCCCCATTCCCATTCGCTGCATCCTCAGTATCACTTCGATTTCATTTTTGCCCCCCAGCCCCCTTTTTACTCTTTGCAACACGCCTGACCCGACCCAACTGTGCCTGTTGCCAATTTGCAGCCCCCTTAAAATGCATAAATGTGTCCCTGCAGCTCCCTACACGTGGATGTACAGAATGACTGGGGTTTGGTTGGCTCAGCACACCCACCTGGCTCCCTGCAGAGCCACAGGGTCACTGGATTTGATGCAGGGAGAGATGCAAACGTGAGGCTGAACAAGGAAGGGGACCCTTTTTGGAGGTGCCCCAAAGCTGGAGCAGGAACCTGAGCCCTCCCAGAGCAGCCTGTGCTGTCTCCAGAGCCTTCTCCTTTCTGCCACCATTGCCCATGAATTCCAACTCCTCCACAGGTTTCAAAGTGTTCATTTTTAAATGGAAAGAGGGAAGGAGAAGAATAAGACGTGCCCAACCCTCTCAGGCATGTGTGGGAGGGCTGGGATTGATTGAAACACCTCCTGCCAAGAGGCTGGAAAGTCCCAGCTCTCCTTTCCCTGTTTCTCCCACTTTCTCCCACAAAACCAAGGGCACATCCATCCAAGGGGACAGCGAGCTTGGAATCCCTGGAGCACCAGCTCCATGCACGCTGAAACTTCTGTTTTAGGGGATCAAACCTCCCACTTCCCTGGGCCATGGGTGCCTGTAAATACACACAGGTGTAAAATACGTGCACAGGTGTGTGCCAGGGCACCAGTGCTGCTCCCTGGCAGGTGCTGAGCCCTGTCTGGGGGTGCTGTCGCTGCAGTTGGCAGCTCTGCTGCTCTGACACTGCCTCCCCCCGCTGCAGACACACACACGGGCGGTGTCAGGAACACACTGAGCCTCCCGTGCCAATTATCCCCTTCCCTGCAGCGATTCCACCCCCTCCCTGTGCACGTTGTGCCTCTTCCCCTGCAAGAATGAATGAAGCCAAAGTCATTTATCACTTTGAACACCTCAGCGTCCCGGCAGCAGCTCAGACCTTACTTACTCCTCTTAATCTCCCAAAAATGGATTGAGGGATTAAAGTGGATAGTCTGTCTCTCTAGGACTTTCCTTTGACACTTAATCAATCTGAGTCCTCGGGGCACAGAGAGAAGGAAGTGAATAAAGCTGAGGGATGAGCACAGGTTGGTGTCACCCTGTTTGGGATGCAGGGGCTGGCACTGGAGCAGGTGCAAGGCAAGGATGGGAAAAACACAGGAGTGACTGGAGCTTGATGAGGCAGCGAGGATGCCCTGGCACACCCACCACCCAACCGACCCTGTCCCACTGCCAGGAGACACTTTTGATGCCCTGGATTCCTGTTTGGGTGATGGGAGTTCAGTTTGGGGTAGCTCTGGGGAAGAGCTGGATCACACAGTGCCTACACTGGGAGCTCTGAGCTGTTCCAAACACAGCAAGGAGCAGAAATGTTTCCTCTCTCCTCATCCTCTGCTAACAGGATTTAGCTCATTTGGATTATGTGCTTTCCCCCTTCTCTCCCTAATTACCTAGATGGAAAGTGCATCTCCATTAGAGCCCTGGCACTGGGAGCCAAACACCACAAAGGCCACCAGGAGCTGGGGGTTTATTTCCTTTATTTTTCCCCCACAGCAAAGAGAAGGAGCACAGAGCCCCACATACCTCTGATCCCTAATCACAACACTCAGCACACACACACAGGGCCTCTTGGCCTCTGAAGTGCTGCACAGACATTAAGTGTAATTAAGCCTCACAGCTTCCCTTTTCAGGCAGGTTAAGAGGAGCACTGAAAATTGGAGGGGAATCAGGGAGCACAGGCTCGTGCAGGAGAGGCTGTGACTGGTTGTGTTGGCAGGAGGTGGGATCCATCCAGCCCAGAACAAGCAGGAGCCACGGGTGCTTGTTGAAATCACACCTCTTAGGCACCTAAAAATCACCACAAATCCCCTTTTCCTCCTCTCATCATTTTCAGAGACTCCTGTAGAGAACCCTCCTGGCTTCATCGAGGTGTGCTGAACCCCACAGCTCATGATGAGCACCTGGCACAGGGCAGGATGTGCCCAAACATCCAGGAGCTGTGGCACCCTGGCTGCCACCTGGCCTGGGGGACTCGGGCAACTTGTGGGAGGTTCCTGGAGCCACCCCCAGGCTCAGGGAAAATCCCTGTTCTTCCCTGTCTGCCACCCTCCTTCCCTTGGGGCTGGCAATGGGGTGGATCAGCCTCAGTAAACATCCCTCTCCCTTCACATGCCTGAGGACCAGCTGGTTCGTCTGCACCCACAGCCCCATCCCTGGGCACACCCTGGAGATGTGCCCAGAGGTGCCCTTTGCACAAACCCTGGCACTGCTGGCTCATACCCAGATGTGCCTGTGAGGTGTGTTTAGAGCAGAATCATGGAATATCCAGAGCTGGAAGGGACCCACAAGGATCAGAGTCCAACCCCTGGCCCTGCACAGACACCCCAACAATCCCATCCTGTCCCTCAGTGCTGTCCAGATGCTCCTGGAGCTCTGGCAGCCTTGGGGCTGTGCCCAAACCCTGGGGATCCTGTTCAGTGCCCACCACCCTCTGGGAGAGGAACCTTTTCCTGAGATCCAACCGAACCCTGCCCTGGCACAATTCCAGCCATTCCAGGGTCCTGTCACTGCTCACAGAGAGCCTCCCCCTGGGAGCAGCTGCAGACCCCGATGAGCTTTGCCCTCAGTCTCCCCCCCATCCCTGCAGCCTCACACCACCTCATCTGCTGACCCCGCTCTCCCTGTGTCCCCAGACCCTCTCCTGGCTGCACGCAGGGCTTTGCTATGAGCTCAGCCGGGCCCTGCCCGCGCCGGGAGCAGCATGGGCAGCGTCAGCAGCCTCATCTCCGGGCACAGCTTCCACAGCAAGCACTGCCGCGCCTCCCAGTACAAGCTCCGCAAGTCCTCCCACCTCAAGAAGCTCAACCGCTACTCGGACGGGCTGCTCCGCTTCGGCTTCTCGCAGGACTCTGGCCACAAGGCCAGCTCCAAAAGCAGCAAGAATGAGGACTTCTTTTACATCAAGGTCAGCCAGAAGTCCCACGGTGCCCCCCGGGACTACACTGCCCTGGCAGGGGCGGAGCTGGGCCAGGCGGGCACGAGCGGCATCGACTTCGGGACGCCCACGCCTCAGAAGCTGATGCCCTTCCCCAGCCAGCTGGAAGTGGTTAGTGGGGGACACGGTGGCCCCGGGAGTGGGGGGTGTCCCACGGGGCCCCATCTGTCCTCAGAGTGGGTGCAGGTCCCACCACGAGGTTGTTCTGGTTGTGGTCTGGGAGAAGGATCAGAGAAAACAGTTTGTGGTGGGAAGCGGGAGCAGAGGGGCAGGGGGGAGGTGCTGGGGGCACTGTGCCACCCTCTGCTTTGGGGAATTTGGATCAGCAAAAGGATCCAAAGCATATGGACCCTTTAATTTCCAAACACATCCTTCACCTCCCAGCAGAGCCAGCTCTGCCCATCAGTATTTTCTCAAGCTTTTGGCCCTTGAGGGAGAACGGAGCTGTCCCACCATGGGTGTCTCATCCCTGGGGGCAGAAGAGCTGGGGGAGGACAGATGGCTTGCTGTGGGTCTGTGCTGATGGCTCTGCTCTCCCCTCAGGGTGTGGACAAGCCTCCTGTCCGTCCCACCGCCTTCAAGCCGGTGCTGCCGCGCTCCGGGGCCATCCTGCACCCCTCGTCCCCCCCCGAGAACGGGGGGCACATCCCCCCACCACTGCACCCACCGGAGAAGGCCAAGGAGCAGGAGCTGAAGCCCGTGCTGTGCTCAGGGGGCCTGTCTGACTCCGGCAGGAACTCCATGTCCAGCCTGCCCACCCACAGCACCAGCAGCAGTTACCAGCTCGACCCCCTCGTCACGCCCATGGGCCCCATCAGCCGCTTCGGGGGCTCTGCCCACAACATCCTGCAGTGTGCCATCATCCAGGACAGCAACATGATGAGCCTCAAGGCCATGTCCTTCTCTGATGGTGGCAACAAGATCCTCAACCCCGGCAAAGCCCCTCACCACCACCATGGAGTGGCAGAGAAAACCACCTGCATCCGCTCGCCCATCTCCACAGACGAGTCCACCATCCAGGAGCTGGAGCAGAAGCTGCTGGAGAGGGAGGGGGAGCTGCAGGAGCTTCAGTCGAGCTTTGAGGAGAAGGAAATCAGCTCCTGCCAGGTGTATGAAGAGAAGCAGCGGCGCTGCAAGGAGGAGCTGGAGGGCCTCAAGCAGAAATGCAACAGCAAACTCAAGCAAACCTCGCAGAAAACGCAGCGCACGCAGCAGGTCCTTCACCTCCAGGTGTTCCAGCTGCAGCAGGAGAAGCAGCAGCTCCGGGAGGAGCTGGAGAAACTCATGAAGGAGCAAAACCTGCTGGAGACCAAGCTGAGGTCCTATGAGAAGGAGAAGACCAGCTTTGCCCCAGCGCTGGAGGAGACGCAGTGGGAGGTGAGTGGCACTGGGGCATCAAACCCTGGGCTGAGGATGCCCAGAGCAAAGTGTGTGTGTGGAAGGTGGCAGTGCCACAGCAGCAATAAACACACAGCCCTTCTCCATCTCTGTTCCTGCTCCCAGCAGCACCACGGGGTGCAAGGCTGTAGGACATGGATGTTAAATCCAAGTTGATCCATGTCTGTCACTTGGAGGCTGTGTGAGCTGTGGAGGTTCTCCCTGCCCCTCTTAACCCCTCAGCCCTTCCCATCAGCCAAGGAAACAACCAGTGCATAAAAACACTCAGTGATTAAAGTAACTTGGCATTTCCAGCCTCCAGCTCTGGGTTTTCCAGCTGCTTTCCCCAGAGGAGCAGTAAAGCTGCCTTCCCCCCTGGAAATAGGAACTGCTTGGACTTGCCACAGTCGTTTATTAGGGAGCAGTAAAACCTTCCACTCTCTGCTTAGGTTGAATTTACTCACTCGTTGGGTATTGCTGAACAAAGCCTGTTAAAGTGATGAAAATACCAAAGTTTAATAATAATAATTATTTTAATATTAATTATAACTCATAAATGAACATAAATGAATTAAATTCAGGGTCTCGATACACTGAGCCCCAGCTGTGCCCAGCGTGGCTCACATGAGATGCCGTGGGCTCTCCCCAGTGTCCAACCCCAACTCAGGTGCTCCACCCCTGCCCACAGGTGTGCCAGAAATCCGGGGAGATCTCCCTCCTGAAGCAGCAGCTGAAGGAGTCCCAGACAGAGCTCAACACCAAGACCACCGAGATCCTCAGCCTGAAGGCTCAGCTGAAGGAGGTGAGGATGAAGACGGAAGGGCTGGAGATGAAGACCCAGGACCTGGAGGTGTCCCTGCGCACCAAGTCCATGGAGCTGGAGGTGTGTGAGAACGAGCTGCAGCGCAAGAAGAACGAGTCAGAGCTGCTGAGGGAGAAGGTGAACCTGCTGGAGCAGGAGATCGTGGACCTGCGCACGGAGCTCGCCATCCTCAAGGAGCAGCTGAGCGAGGCTCGGGAGGGGCCCAGGCCCTGTGCCGGGCTGGATGAGGCCCAAGCCCTGCAGGGAGAGGTGGAGAGGCTGCGGGCAGAGCTGAAGGCTGAGCGGGACAACAACGAGCAGATGACCTCCGGCTTCCAGCACGAGCGGCAGACGTGGAAGGAGGAGAAGGAGAAGGTGATCCACTACCAGAAGCAGCTGCAGCAGAGCTACCTGCACATGTACAAGAGGAACCAGAACCTGGAGAAGATGCTGCAGCAGCTCGCTGCGGGGGAGGATGGCAAGGAGCCCATCGAGCTGGAGATCCCTGGTGCTGACGTGCCCTACGAGGACATCATCGCCACCGAGATCTGAGCCAGCTCTGCCCTGTCCTGCCCACAGCTCAGGGCAGGTGTCTCTCCCACAGGGGACACGCTGCCCGTGCCTTGTACAGTCCAGCTGAGCCATGTATTTATCTGTGGGGCTCAAGCCCTGCTCCCTCCCCGTCCTGGTGCTCCCTGTTGCCTGTCGTGTTACAGAGGTGAGCAAGCAACTCGTGCCAATGGTGACGTGCCAGCAGTTCCCCCCGCCCCGGCAGTGCCCCTTCTGCCCCTGGTAGGACTGAGGAGCCAGTGATGGGGTGGTCAGGGAACAGGAATTCAGCAAATTATCTCCCATCGATGCACAATGCCCAGGGGATGCTCTGCTCCAGGCTCGGAGGGATCCAGTGGCAGCACAGCTCTGGGGATGGGGACAGCACAGCTCTAGGGATGGGGACACCACAGCTCCAGAACTGGGGACACCACAGCTCTGGGGATGGGGACACCACAGCTCCAGGACTGGGGACACCACAGCTCTGGGGATGGGGACACCACAGCTCCAGGACTGGGGACACCACAGTCCTTCCCACCGCCTTTGAAAGGAACCAGCCACAGCACGTGTCCAGCTCCCTGCAGGAAGCACCACGCTGCTCTCACACCTCCTCACCCTTCTCCACCAGTGCCGATCCCAGGGTGCCGTGGGACCACAGAGCCACCTCCTGCCTCTGGCACATCCACTCCTCTTGCCCTTGGGCCACTGCAGTGCCTCAGGAAGGACCCCACCTGCACCCCCCAACCTGGTTACAGCCAACACTGAAATCACCTTTCACTGAGGGCACAGCCCCCCCTGCACTGACACTGCACACCCCTCCTGCTCCCTGGGCCAGTCTGGCATTCCCTGCCCAGATGGATGAGGACTCAGCATCCCTTTTCACAGCTGTCAGACAGCAACTGGATTTCAGAATTCTGAGAAGTCTCTCAGCCACAGTCTGCCCAAGGAATCAGGGTTGTGTTCACCCCACAGCCCCACACACTCACTGCGACCGTCCCTGCCGGGACCCCCGGCTGCCTTATCTCCTCCTGTGTCCTTAAATCCATGGGATCCCATCCAGAGGAGCTGGTTAAAAGAAAAACCCCAAAGACCCCACTTTATTTTCTACCCCAGCTCTTAAAATTTCCTCCTGCCACCAGCACATGGATACTGAGGCTCCATGGAATGTCCCTCTCATGTGCCCTGTGGCTCAGCACGGCCAGGAGGGAGGGAACCAGCCAGGATCCAGCTTCCCAAGGTGGAGTTCTCCAGCCAGGATCCAGCTTCCCAGGGTGAAGTTCTCCAGCCAGGATCCAGCTTCCCAGGGTGGAGTTCTCAGCCAGGATCCAGCTTCCCAAGGTGGAGTTCTCAGCCAGGATCCAGCTTCCCAAGGTGGAGTTCTCCAGTCAGGATCCACCTTCCCAGGGTGGAGGTCTCCAGCCAGGCCCCCTCTGTGCCAGTGCAATGAGATTTTCACTGCAGTGTGTCTGTTTACCCACTACCCCAGCCCAGGGTTTCGAGGGTGGGTCTTGCACAATCCCAAAGCCGTGAATTCGGCCAAGGGCTCAAAGCTGTGCCCGAGCAGCCAAATTCAGCATCCTTCACTCCATTCCAGCCTGGAAAAGTGACACACAGAAACCAGTCTGTGCCTTCTGCACCTGGCCCTGAGCACCCCCAGATGCAACGCCCCAGTTACCCCATGGACATCCCGGCTGGTCCTGGCACCAGCACACCCCGATCCTTAAAATCAACCACCCTCAAATCCCCGTGGCTGTAAATCGGGGCCACGCTGGGCTAAGCCTTTGCCCAGCCCTGCTGAAGGATGCTTTGGAGATGGGATGGCTCCCAGCTCCAGTTTGTGAGGCCAGAAGGGATTCAGTGCAGCCCCCAAGCCATGGCCCCTCTGTCACCCCCGAGCACGGCCCCAGGAGGCTCCCAGTGCCAACCTCGGGGGTGCCCAGGGGATCAGAGCCCTCCCCGGCCACCCCATCCCTTCAATGCCCTGTTCCTGCTCCCACTGGCCTCAGTGGCACCACCCCTGCCCCCATCCAGCCCCCTGTGCCCCCCTCCCAGCCCCTGCTCTATGATGTGATGGCCAGAGGCCTCGACGTGCTGCCTTTGCACAACGCTGTGTGTGCCCGTCTGCATTCCAGGTGTGTCGCTCCAGGTGGGAGCCGTGGCCTCCCCCCGTGGCTGCCCAGCCCTCAGCCTGGACAGAGAATTATTTTTCTGCAGGTTTTTTTTGTTTGTTTGTTTGGGGTTTTTTTGATGTTATTTCTGGTGACTGATGTAAACTACTGGTAATTTTATGTTTTATTTATAAATAAAATTTTTTAAAACTTCTTTGGTCTCCCCAAGTGCTTGGCAGTATTCCAAGGGGGTTTTTTCCCTACCAGAAAGCAGGATGGTGCTTTGTTGTGCCCCTCTTTGGGGCTCATCACCTCCTCCCTCAAGCCACAAGCCATTTATCACAGCCCCCCAAGGTCCCCTTTGGGGACATCCCTCCACCTGGCCCTGTTGTTTCCAGCCCTGTTATCTCTGCTCTGCAGCTGGGATAACCCAAGCATGGAAAAGCTGGAAAAATGCATCTCCAGCAGACATGGAGGGGTTGGAGAGGGGGGGATAATCCCCCTGGCCCTACTCCCACTCTGCACCCACCAGTTCCACCCTCCTGCCCTGCAGGGGAGGCTGATTTCCCCTGACCCTCCTTGATCCCAGTGGTGCCCAACCCACCATTCCTGGCAGATCCATGTCCTGAGGAGATCCAGGGAAAACAATTCCTGAGGGAGAGATGAAATGTAACCACCTTAACAAACCCAAGGTGATATTTTGACTATTTAAGCTGTTTTCCTCCCAAGCAAATCAGCTCTGAGCCTCTTTGCACCACATTGATCTAAAGGGGGAGGCTGAGGAGAAGAAAATGGGGAAAACACTTAAATTACAGAAAACTCTGCTCATCCACGGGGCACTCCCCCCATCACAGGGCAGGGTGGGGGGCTGAGTCACACACAAGCTGCTCTGTGCCCCCCCAGAAGGGCACCTGGCACTCTCTGAGCTCTCCAGGAAAACCTTGGCAGTGCTCACACCGCCCCAGGCAGGAGGGGAGTTTATTTTTAGAGCCTTTGAAAGCTGCTGAGGAGGAAGGAGACAGAAAACCACCTGTGAGGGCTCTGTCTCATGAGAGGCACCTTCTGTTACAGATTCCCCCTGGCCACCCCTGCCCTGGCTAGGGGTGCTCCCAGCTCAGCCCAGCCCTTCCCAGGCTGATCCGTGTAATCCAGGTCCAGGGAGCAGCAAGGAGGAGCCCCCTGGGCTGCCAGTTATCCCTGGAATAACTCCCAGGAGACATCCCTATCTCACAGAGCTCCCAAACTGCAGATGCTGCAAAGCAGCAAAGTGGGATCAGGAGGAGGGAGGGCAGGTCCAGCAGCGAGGGCAGCACCCCTGAGGGCACACACCCCCCAGGGAATTCTCAGGATTACCAAAACTCAGTTCTGAGGACCCTGGGCTGCTTCTCCCACTAAAGCAGGTGAGACTCCCACCCCTTTCCCACCAAACCCCTCATGATGAGGATGAATTGTGCCCTCCTCAGGGTCGGGCTTGGAGCATCCTCTGCCCCAGACCCAGATCAGGCAGTGAGCACCACCTGGCCCTTGTGAATCTCTGTTAGGATGCTGGGAGAGCACAAGGAAAGCTGAGCAGTGAGGACAGACATGGCCAGGGCAGGCTGGTCCCTGCTGTGACCTCGCTGCTTCATGTCCAAAAGCAGACATGGTCAGGAAGGAGCAGAACGCCCTGATAATCCCAGTGTAAAGCCATTCCCTCGGGACACCCAGCGCTCCCTCGGTGGCAAGGCTGAACAGGAACGGGATGGCACCAGGTCCCCGGGGCTGAGGAACAACCTGAGGGGCACAGTTGGCTCCGGTGTTGGGGGCAAACAGGAGAACCAGCAGAGCTCGGGCATCTCCCTCCATCGCTGGGGTCCCTGTGCTTTGGGTCAGCTCAGCTCCAGCTGCCCCAGCACCAACCGCACAGACGGAGTGTGAATCGCCGAACTAATCAGCGGATGCAAATCAGCCTCAAGACGGAGAAAAGCTGATTTGCATCTTCTTTAAACACCCCGGTGCCACCGCACCAGTGTCTGGCTATGGGGGTGGCGGTGTTGGGAGGGGTGGGGGGCAGAGTCAGCCCTAAAAGCTCAGCAGCGACAAGCGCGGGGCCGGCTTTGAAAGAGCAATTAAACGGAGGCACCTCGTGCTCGGAGGCAAAGCTGCTTTTGATGTGCAAATAACCCGCGGCAGCTCTGCCCACCAGCCTGTTCCCCGGCCTTGCATCTGCCACCGCGGCCAAGCCCCAGGGGCAGGGGGGCTGCCCGGGGGTCGCCCCCTCCCCTCACTGGGCTGACAGCTGGCGTGTGCTTCTGCAGGCACCGCCTGACACCCGTCGGCGAGGGGGGATAAGCCCCCCAAGCAGCCCTCATTAGTCATTATGGCATAATAATAATAAAAAAAGGAATAAAAATAGCAAACAGCGTGTAAATGCAGCGAGGCAGCAGCTGGGAGAGCAGCATCTCCCCCCCACCCCACCGAGCCTGGTACCTGCTGTCTCCTTCCTGCTGGCAAATGTGGGGCTGTTTGTTTGGCACCCTGCTCAGAGCCCTGCCAGGAGCTGTCCGGGCACTGCCAGGGCTGATGCCACGCAGAGGGGCATCACTTTCCCTGCCCTGAGACCTTTGGCTTTTCCACAATGGGCTGAAATCGCTGTGCTCGATCCCCAACTTGCTCCGGGGCCTCTGGGAGGGGACACAGAGGTGGGTTTGTCATTCCTGCCTTGCAGAGCCTGTGCCAGGCTCGGGCTGATCCCTCCTGGGATGGGCTGTCCTAACCTGGGAACCTGCTCAGTGCAGGGGGTGATGTCCAGGGAAGGGAACAGAGCTGGGGAAGGGGCTGGAGCAGCAGGAGCAGCTGAGGGAGCTGGGGAGGGCCTCAGCCTGGAGAAAAGGAGGCTCAGGGGGGACCTTCTGCAATCCCTGCCAGGAGGGGGGAGCTGGACGGTGTCGGGCTCTGCTCCAGGGCACAGGGACAGGAAAGGGACCAGCCTCAGGGGTCTTGGAGGTCTTTTCAAACTGGATGACTCTGTAGTGGCCAATATGTTTTCTCCAGCAGCTGGAAAAAGCACACCAGGAGATTCCTGCTCTCTCTGAGTCTCCAAGGCTGAAGAGGGGCACGTCTTATTCATTCCCCTTTGCTCCCATCAGATGCCAAGTAGTGCAAGTTTAATTGCCATGGATGTTCTTTTCCCTGCAGAATTCCCTTTGCTTTGTAACACACACATTCCAGGAGCTGTGCTATCCCTACAGAATCCTGCAGGTATCCCAAGAGAAGCAGCTTCCTGCTCACACACCTTTGGGAATGTTTGTTCAACCTTTGTCCCCAAGCCCAGTCACCTGCTGAGAGATTTCAGGAATTCACTGGACTTTGGAATTTCTCCTCTGACTCACGTTCTCAGAGCCTCAGTCATGGAGTTATTCCCATGCCCTAAGCCCAGGCTCTCCCTCAAGACAGAGTGTAAGTGGGTAACAGGAGGAGAAAACAGAAAAGCAAAAAACCTCTTTTCCCAACTAGTCCCTGATGTAGTGGAAGGTGTCCCTGCCCATGGTGGGTGGGGATATTTAGTGTTCCTTCCCACCCAAACCATTCTGGGATTCTGTGAAGTCACAGAGGGACTGGCACAGGAACTCAAGGAGCCTGGCTGTGGGAATACCCCCCGGCCCTCTGACCCTCACCAGTGCTGTTCATACCCAAAACCCAAAGCAAACTCGTATCTAAAGCTCCTTTTCAAGGAGTGTAATGTTTCCAAGGCTCATCAAGCACAAACTACCCCTGGAGATGGATGTGGGAACAGAGGTATCACATTCCCTGCACATTCCTGCAAAGCCTTTCCCCGTGACTGCACCACCCCCCACTCCACAAAGCACTCAGGTCTGAGGCTGAAGGTCAGACCCTCATCATCTGCAGCCACCAGCTCAGGGAATAACATGGGGGTGACTCAGGGCCCTCCCTGCCCATTGAAGTGTTCCATTCCTGTTCCCAGGACACCCCAGCCCCTGCTGAACCACCCAGAGCTGTTTCCAACCACAGAATCACAAAAGCCTCCCTTTTGTTCAACACCTTCCATATTTAATTTATTTAGATATTCTCTACATTAAAGTATTTTCATGCCAACACTTCCAACCTCCCATCCTGACCTGAAGAGGGAAAAAAAAAAAAAAAAAGAGAGACTTGACACAGCTTTGAGTGGAATGCACCAGAACAGAGTCGCTATTGCAGTCACAGAGAACACAGAACTAGGAAGAACTGCACATGGGAGACGTCAGGGGGAGCTGGAATTAGCACACTGTCAGCCCAGGCATGTTCACACCTCCCCAGACGGGCACTGAAGGCGTTCAGAGAGGTGCAACACGCCTTGGAGAGCCAGACCAGAGCTCAGACTACACGAAGCCTGGAAAAAGCATGGAAGTCTGCCAGCAGCAGGCCTGGAGCCCTGTCTGAACCCATTGGAAAAAGAACAGCACGGAACTGCCTGGCCAGGATTGCAGTGTTTGGGAATGCTGAGCTCAGGGCCAGGCAAATCCGTGCCTGGAGTGCAAACCACAACAGCTTCAGACACAGCACAGGCCCAGCACACCCAGAGCAGAGTTCAAAATATCCTTTCTGACATTAAAAGCTGCTTTTTATTTTTTTCTCTCCTGTTGTATCATTTAGTGCAGGACATTTTGTAAAAGTTGAGCTTCCACCAGCACACCTGTGTCAGGTTTAAGGTTGGTTTTCACACCTCAGAATCCCCTTCAGCAGCACAAAGCTTTGAATTACCAGCAGTTGTGGTGACACTTCTGAGCTCACAATCACTTGAGCTGCCGGTTTGAGCCTCTGGCATTTCCAGAATTCAAAGAAAAAAGGGTTAAGTAGGAAATTTATCCTGCAAAATTCAATTAAAAGCCTTTAATTTGGTAATTAGGCTTTATCATGCTACTTTCAGGTAGCAACTCACTGGCCTGTGTCCTCTGAAAGACCCTTTGCTGGTGGAAAAGCCCCCAGCATTGACTCCCTGTGTCCTCAGTTCCCACAAACCTTTCAGAATCTTAAGCCATGGTTCAAAACCTTGCATTTTCCAGAAAGGAATGTTGTCATGCAAGTCACATTTGCTCTTTCATGTTCTCTAAACCACGGTCTGCAAGTGAAGATTTGCAGTTTCTGGTAATCCTCAGATACTCCCTTGAAATGCCTACAAAAGGTTCAGTTCAAAAAAACAAACCTCATGGTGGCTATTGCACATTTGTAAGAGCTGGCCTAAGTGTTCTCCTGAAGATCCAGGCTTTGGGAGAAGGGATATTTTAAAATCTGGTCTCAGTGGACATGGGAACACTGGCATGAGTGTCACCTACTCCTGGTTTAATCATAAAGGGCGACAAGTAAACACCAACACATGGAAACAGAAACCAAACCAGCATCTCACAGAGCAGGGGCAGGGGGAGCTGTGTTAGTGCTTTGCAGTGGAATCCCGAGGGTAGAACTCAGCCAGTGTTGTCTGGGGAATCCTCTTGAGCATCTCCTTGGGGAAGATCCGCAGGAGCTGCCAGCCAATGTCCAGGGTCTCGTACACGGTGCGGTTCTCGTAGGGCCCTGCAGGGACGTGGGGCAGGGAAGGGTCATCACAGGCAGCTCTGGGAAGGAGCCCCCAAGGGTTAATGCCCACTGGGACGTGCTGAACACTCACCCTGAGCAATGAAGTTCTTCTCGAACTTCTGCAGGAACTCCAGGTACAGAAGGTCATCAGAGGTAAGAGCTTCCTCCCCAACCACGGCCTTCATGGCCTGCACGTCCTTCCCGATGGCATAGCAGGCATACTGGGGGTGGGAACAGAGCTGCTCTTACCTCCAGCATGGAATGACTGAAAGGGACCTTGATCATACAAGTCCCAGCCCCTGCCATGGGCAGGGACACCTTCCACTGGACCAGGTTGCT